>JAQFVV010012436.1:959076-1504076 GCA_028023455.1 Epiperipatus broadwayi | reverse complement strand
GTGTGATCAAGTGTATCAGCAGTATGAGATAGCATGGATGGTTGAAGGTCGTGTGGAAGTCTAAGTTCAAACCCCTATATATATATAAAGTAATTCTAGTAAGTCTAATTTATGAATTATTATTATTGGATGTGCATTCAAAGATTACTTCTCTATAACTATTATTTTATACTCTCAATATTGCATATTAATAATCATTGTTTATTTATGGATTTATTAAAATTATTAAAATTTTCATTATTACCGGAAACTGTAATTTTACAAAGTACATTCTTTCATTCATATTTTTTTTTATTTATGCTGATTATGAAAAGAGAAAAAAATTAGAGCTGAACTTTGAAATTCTTTCTTGAAATTTTTATGAATTATAATTTTTAATAAAATATTTGGATGTACCTTTAAGTTGACTTTTAAAAAGGCAATTATTTTTTATGAAGCTTCTTCTAGAATGTGAATCTGAAAGATAAAATATGGTACATCTTTTTTCAAAAAAAAAAAAAAACCTAGTGCCACATAAAGCTTAAATAAATTAATTATATTCTCTTTCTTATCCTTCATTACATGAGTTATAATTCTGATATTTTAAATTTTACATAACACACCATTTATTAAGATGTCATTAACCATTTGGTAATAACAGTTTTTATAATACAAATGATTCTAATTGCAATTGACTTGTATTGTTATAATACAGTATATATATATATATATGAATTCATAGTATTATTTCTGGGAGATTCTCTGTAATAAAAATATAATAGCTAAATAGCTGATGTTTCAGAATGACAACAAATACTTTTCTCAGAGCTTGAGGAAAGTTCTTGATATTGTACTGAAATGTCAGCTATTTGGCTATTATATTATTACATGGAAGCTCCCAGAAATAATACTATCCATGAGAATATTAGAATTAATATATATATAATCATTAAACTCAGTCAACACTTAGACAATCCCACAAGTTAGATTTATTAGTCATCTAACAAACTTGCAATGAATGCCCTTAACTATCTTATATCAATGGTCCACTTTTATCTAAATGTTCATGCTCTTATAATGATTGCAAATCAATTATTTATAAGTAAAAATATGAACAGAATGAGTTATCAATCAAACCAGCTCACAGTTTTTTAACTGAAATGTCAGTTGTTTTCTTGAAGGCGAAATGCAAGTGTATGTGAATGAACTTTTTTTAAATAGACATTTACGATCATCACAGATAAAAGTAAATTATGGCCCTTATTTTTAGAAGATTGTAAAATCACCATTCAAGACAGTAGTTCAGCACAGAAGATGGAAAGTGTTAAGAATCTGTGGATTGTAGACCAGAATGCCATTTAATGATAATTTTTTATTTAGATAAATATAGTGTAGACCATTTTCAAGTGAAGGAAAATTACATAAATTAGAAGAGCTGTCTAATATTACATAATCTTATTATACACAAACATAATCTTTTATTTTAAAAAAATAGACCATTAATTTCGATAAATAAATAAATAATTCACACACATATATACTTTCTTCTTTACAAAACTTGATTTATTACATAAACTATTATTATTCCATAACAGAAAATATTCCACCAATGTTTTGAATATATCCTATTATAGTCTTTTTCAACGCAACTAAATATATATAAAATTAATAACATATATGCATATAAATACAAATATTGTATTTATCCCAAATAAAAATCAAGTTTTGTAAAGAAGATATATATGTGAATGTAATTTTTTTATTTATTTATTGTCTAATATTAAATGGGTTATTGTTAGACTTTATCAAGTTAGAATATGAAAGGACACTTGATTATAAAAGTTGTTGTGAATTTTGTTACCCTGGCAAACATATTCAAAACACAAGTGAAGTGAGACTCTTATAAATAAAAAGTGGAAGAACAACATTGTGGAGATTGATGGCGTATTGGACAGTATGGCAAGATTAGTTATTGAACTTAACAGTAGATACCACATGCAGATAGTTTAATTTAATGCCACAACAATTTCTCATTGTGATGAGTAAATAGAAAATTCCTATATGAATATATGAAAAGCTTTTCAAGCGATCCAATAACATTTTAAAATTATCATGGAAGACTTTAATTCTATAAATGGTAAACAATTGAAAGATGAAAATGCTGTGGTTTAAATTTGATTATGATAATAGAAATGAGGGAGGTCACAAATTTGTGAAAAGTTCTCACAAAAAAGTAAGATTATATATTATAGGATTTTTTTTAGAAAAACGCTAAATGCAAATGGTGAAGCATCCCAACAAAGGCACACCAAAATTGGATTATATTTTCATTATCATACAATTTGTATTTCAAGATTGTAATGTTCTTAACAAATTCATCATAAAAAGTGGTCATCAGTTAGTGAGATATAATATACGTGTTAATGTAAAAATAGAGAGACAAAAATTTAGTAACAATAACGGTATTCACAGTTGATATTTCTACTTTTCAGGAACATTTCAATGAATTTAACTTGAACTTGAAAATCATTTTAAAATATTAATAGATTTTGAAGATGTTTCAGATTTTAATGATATTGATAATAAAAAAAAAAAAAAAGGTACTTCATATACTATTAAGAACTGCAACAAAGATAACTGATATATAAATTGTAATTTATCAGTAAACTTTCTACTAAGACAAGATAATGTATGAAAAAAATATGAAATTTTATAAAAATAATATATTAAGAAGAATTGAATATCTGAAGTTATATAAAATGGTACAAAAAAATTAATAATGATATAAGACAATATAATTGTGAAGAAGCAAATAAAGTTATAGAAGATAATGTAAACACTATCTTTAAGAATAATTGAATATCTAAAATTTAGTAAGATTGTAGCAAAAAATGAATAACAATAGATAATATAGTGAACTAGCAAGGTAAGAAAAGATGGAACAATTACAAACAAAAGAGATGACATCATGAAATATGTAGAAGAGTGTTGTAAGAAATTATATAGCAATAAAGAACAAGAAAATAAAGTTATCTCCTAAAATTACATCTTCTGAATGGTCCAGTACTCTAGACAAGAAGTGAGACATGCAATTAAATCTATAAAGAAGAATGAAAAACCTCCAGTTAATGATATAAATGTGAATGATATGTTAAAAGAAGCAAATAATGAAATAGAAAAATTGTGGCCATTGTTAGGTACCAAATGTCATGATAAAAATGTACCAGATGATTGAAAAAATTTACTAATATTATTAATATTTAAGATAAGTGATAAAGAAGACATTATAAATTACAGATCTATTAGTCTTTTATCAATTCTATACAAAATTTTCACCAAGATAATTACACTTTTCATACAATGAACATTGGATTTTAACTAATCAAAAGAATAAGTTGGATTTCAAATTGCTTTTAGTACAGTGAATCACATTCAGGTATTGAGAGAAGTTTTAAAAAGTACCAATGAAGATTAGTTATATTATGCTTTGGATTTATAAGTATTTTTATGGTGATTAACATATTGGATTATCAAGATACGGATCCAAGATGTCATATTCTGAAAAATATTTATCACAATGCAGCAACAATGTTAAATTAAGGAGTGATATTAAAAAATTATCATTAAGAAGGATGTATGACAGGGTAATTCCCTATCTCCAAAAATTTTAGAGCAGTTTTGCAAGAAATATATTGTGAATTAAATTTAAAACTAAGAGACCAAAAATTCCATGAAGATAATGCTTTAGAGCATCAAGAAATATTGCAACAGTTATCAGATAAAAGTAAGAAAACAGAACTAAAGATAAATGCTAAAAAACTAAAGTAATTGTCATATGATCACACAAGCTATTAAAACAGAGGCAAAACTTTCCATAGATTATTGCCACCCAGTGTTTTCATTTCTGACTTAATTTTATAGTTAACTAAAAAAGTAAAAGTGTGTTAGAGAATTGCATTAAATCCTAAGATCTAGGTTCAGTTTGCTCTCAGATCCAATACTCCTCACTGATGAAAGACACAAGCTAGAAACTAGTCTGTGATATTGGATGAGCAGGCATCAGATAAGAAATTTTATGCACAAACCTTCCTGCATCCTGGCTTGCACTGGGTGACACTACTGTGTGGAGAGTTAGTTTTAAAGTAATGTTCAATGGATTTTCTTTAAAGAGAAAAGTGATGATTGATGATGAATTAGAACAATTTAACACCAACAGATATATATATATTTGTCAGATTATTAACACAGATGGAAATATAATGTATAAAATTAATCATAGAATTAAAATGGGATGGAGTGCTTTTAATAAAAATAATTTGATATTAAAAGAAAATGTGTGTTTTTGAAAAGAAATCTTTCTAATAATTGGGTTTTACCAGTTTTTACTTATGAATCTAAGACTTGAGCATTTAACAGAAGATTAATATAGGGACTTCAGACCAGTCAACAGAGTTTGGAGAGATGTATGTTAGTAGTAACATGAATGGATTGGAAGTGAAATACATGGGTAAGAGAATGAAGAGATGTTATTGATATCATTGAAAAAATTAAGAGACTAAAGCACATCTGAGCTGGAGTATGACTAGAGTTGAAAGTAGATGATCAGTTAAAATCTTAAACTGGACCCCAAAAGATTATAAAAGACCTAGAAAGAGATTGCATGTGAGATGGATGGATGGAGTAGAGGTTTGCTAGTGTGATATGAATAAGAGAAGGTAGATGTCAGATAAACTGGATTAAACCTCAAATCTTCATCTGTATTGGATTGAAAATAACTGAAAATGATGAATATGTGTCCTAAATTTATTGTTGATATCAAGAAATATTATGCTCTGAAAATGAATAATCAGAAGTGGATTTCTATATTCCTGCTTCTCAGTTAATACAGCCTATGTTGAAAAATTATTTTGTCAATGTAGCCGTATTGTATAGAAACCCATAATTATTTACATATACATCACACAGTTTCTTGAATAAAGTAAATTGCAGTTCTATAAAGAAATTAGTTCTATTTTTGAAAGAGTTTCTTAATAATGTCTTTCATAAAATATGTCTTATTTCAAATGTTTATAATTTATTGGCTTTGGTAAACAAACAATGTTAGAACCGACTTCATAAGTACAAATTCTTAATACTTCCGTCATTCTCTCTTCTAGGTTTACAAAATCTAAAATAATTTGTTCAACCCACTTTAATTCTAGTTATTAACCTACTTTGATTCTACTTATTAAGTTTTTAAAAAGCATTTTAATGGTTCACTCTTTTTTTCTTATAATAAATATAGTAATTTTAATATAATCTTTAAATCAATTGTTATGTAAAACAAAAAATATAACAGATAACCTGAATTATTGTAAAGTAATATAAAAAGAGCAAAACTTTATTATTTTGTCTTTCTAAAAAGATCATATACCTAGGAAGGAGAGAGATAATAAAATGGATTAATGATAACGACTGGCTAGATGTAATAGTAAAAAAACAACATATATATTAATCTTTAATTAAAGTTTAAGTTAGGAATGGTGTGACAGTCCCTAGACTAACAAATGATTAGGATAATCCTTGGGGTGTTTATCCAAAGTGAATAGTGTCAAGGATGTAAATGCTGAAAGTTTGACTTTATTTACTTCAAATTGTAATATTAATAAATAGGGAATAAGTTATGGTGATATGTGTAAGAGATTGTAATAAGACTCCAATGAAAAATCAACAGAAAATTTTCAGGCTCTTTATTAAAATGTTCACTAGAAGAATCTTACTACTAGCTCCAAGCAAGTTTTAATTTATAAGTGCTGAAAGAGAAAGAATTTAAAATCTCTATTGGAATGTCCCTATTCCCAGACCAATTGGTTTCGAGATTATGGCTCACCTCAGTGGAGATCTAGGACTCCAAACACTAGATTTAAAATACCAACTCAAAAGTCAGCACTTAATACTATCAATTTGAAAACCTGAATTTTTCAGACATGTAAATATCTTCAAATCCAGCCTTACAAAACAGATAGTTATATGGGTCTGAACTCAGTTCAGTTTTACCATATATTAATAGCCTCAGCAATATAACATTGCAAAAGCCTTTGGTACACTTACAATAATTAATAAAACAATACACAAATTTTGTAACTTGCTTGTATTAAAATGTATTATAAATTGAATATTTTAATACAAGCTTAAAAGCAAGTTATGCAATTTGTGTCTTGTTTTATTAATTATTATAAGTGTATCCTTGAAGACATTTACATTTCTGAAAAATTCAGGTTTTCAAATTTATAGTAAGAAGTGCTGACCTTTGACTTGGTATTTTGGATCTAGTGTCTCGAGTCCTATTTCTCCACAGAGGTGAGCCATAATCTCGAAATCAATTGATCTAGAGATAGGGACATTACAATAGAGATTTTGAATTCTTTCTCTTTCAGCATTTATAAATTAAAGCTTGATTGGAGCTAGTGGTAAGCTCCCTCTAGTGAACATTTTAATACAAGCATAAAAAAATTGCACAATGTCCTTCTGAAGACTGAAAGACTGTATGTAATAGTTAATTTCTGTTATATTTATTTTTTATTGTTATTATATATGTGGATTAACCAAGTAAAATAATTTAGGTTAAACAACTAAATAGAATTTAATGTTTGAGTCATATGATGTGACATCAAACTAAATGAGTGTGGTTATTTTTTTATCAACTATTATATGTTTGTGACATCTATATCAATTGGTTTATTCTTATAATGTATTGTGAATTGCTAGTGAAGGCTATGAAAATACCTATGAAAAAATATCTTAACACTGTTAGATGACTTCATATCATCATAACTAGATTTCAATCAATTAAATAAAACTGACAAAGACAAAACTCTCCACACAGTAGTGCCACCCTATTTGGCACAGGGTGGCACTACTGTATGGAGAATTTTGCATTTGTTTACAACAATTATGTGCTAGTATAGAAATGGTGATCATGTAATGTTTAGTTGTTTAACACCAATCCTGCCTAATAGGTTAGTGGTGGCTATTGTTGTTTAAGAGACAAAGACACCAAAATGTATGGATGCTGAATTGAGTTCAGACCCATATGACTATATAAGCTATTGAGCTTAGACTGAAAATATTATTGTGTTTTCAATTTCATTCTCATAGTTTTGTAGTAAAGTAGAGTTAAAAGGTGGCTGCTGGAGGGTTGCATTAGATCCTAAGATCTAGGTGCAGTGCTCTCAGATCCAAGGCTCCTCACTGATGATGGCCACAAGCCAGAAACTAGTCTGGGGATATTGGATGAGTACGCACTAGATAGGGATTTTATGCACAAGCCTTCTGGCATCTATTGATTACTCTGTTTGGCACAGGGTGGCACTACTGTATGGAGAGTTTTGCCTTTGTTTACAACAATTATGTGCTAGTATAGAGATGGTGATCATGTGATAAATAAAACTGTTTTATAAAATATATAAAACCATGTTTTATTCTTCTTTACAACATAAAATTAATGCAATGGAACAGAACTCTCTAATATATAAAACAAATATTTAATTTTAGTGCTGGTATCTTAGTATTAGACCTGCTGTGATGAAACTCGGTGTCAATCCTAACCCAGTATAGCTGTGATATTTCACTGTACAATACTAAAGTACCTTAATACTTAATATTATCTCAGATATTTCTTAGTAATACTCTCTATATGTAAATGATTGATTTATTCCTTCAGAGAAGTAATATTTTAATCTTTGAATGTTTCAACATTTTATTTGGAAATTATGTATAAAAGACTTCAGTAAACCAAATTCTCTACAAAAGGATAAATTTAATTTTAGTTCAGAAAAATAGCTGCATAAGATCAATGATTTGGGATATGAAGTAAATAATAAAATGACTTACATGAAATTCAAGTACCGAAAATGACAAAATTGAGATGTGATACATGGGTCTTGAACTCTGGATTCCATTTTCCTAGACTACTCAGAGTAGATCATCAAATGAAAACATAAGACTCAAGTAAACATGTAATTATATAATGTTTAAAGAAAATATTCAGACATTTTATTATTTTAATACCTTTTTCATATGTTTCTCTATAAGTTTTGACTGTCCTCGTCATTGCTATGCCAAAAATTACACTAAAAGTTTTTATCCCCAGTGGTTTCATTACAAATGTCAGAATAATTCCTTCTTAGTAATTCTAAAACAGATAAAAAGCTTATACATGAAGAGTGTTTGTAATGTTTGTGGTGCTAAACGAATCATTCATTAATCATTACATTAATGGTTATAAAGATAGTAACATATTAATATAGTATATAGTTATCAGATTTGTTAATATTTGAATACTTGGAATTTTGATGTCATTAAAATTTGAATAATTTGCTATCTTAATATAAACCGAACACTGATTATATATGTGGTCTGGACGAACATATGAGGGCTGGTTCAGCATGAAATAGGTATAGTAAAGATCATTTATTTTTTTCACATGTATGAGATCATGTGTATTGGTTGTATGATAGCCAAAAGGAGCTTGAAAGTCTGTGTTCAAATCCCCTATAATAACACATTTATTGATGTAATATATAGGGGGTTTGAACTCAGACTTTTACATAATTCTCAACCATCCATGCTTTCTCATGCCACTAATACACTTGATTACACCCATGTCTAAAAGATAAACAATCACCAATATATGTATTTCGTGCTAAACCAGCACTCGTCAGTTGGCCCAGATTATCATCTGCACACATATATACAATCAAAGCTCAGCTTATATTATTTATTATTGAATGAAAGAAAAGGTTAATGGGTAAAAAAAAGACCATATTTCTTCTTCAATTCATGGTTATAAGAGCATATTAAATAAAATCAAGAAAGTAATATATTTTGCAATAAAATTTATTTACCAAAAGAATATTAATTAACAAAAAAATGTATTTGTGATAAATAAGGTGCAAGCAAAAACGTAAATCCACAATTTTAAGTCGATGATATTCACCTTTACTTAAATTGATGGAAATGGCGAGTATATTTTAAATATTTATTTCATACATATTTTGTGTAGTAACTAACTTTAGCTTATTTAATATACATTTTTCATTTCAAAATATATTATTTATTTTATTTAACATGCATTAGTAATAATAAATTCCAAAATAAATGTGGATATTTATGTACCTTTTTTTTATTGTGAATGCATTTTGTTATTAAATAATTAAATATTACTTTGGTATATCAATTATTTTTATTACAAAATATATTACTTTCTTGATTTCATTCAAAATCCAATAAAAAAAATCTGATAATTTTCATTTCATCATTTTTTTAACTGATGTGATGTGATGTATTGTAGCTTCTCCTTAAACGAAGTCAAGATTATCTCAGCAATTATGCCCAGATAAACCTGTTAGCCAATTTATTTTCCATTCCCCATTCTAAACTTTCCCATATTCTGCTCCATCCCATTTCCACAACATAATCTTTGTCAACTCTATAACCTTTATATCTAAATCCCCTTTATCTTTTTACCAAACCCAGCATAAAAACCAATAATTCACTTTCTGTATAATCACTTTTTTCATATTTATTCTTCCATACCTTCATTATATGTACCCTTTCTGTTTTCAAGCATTTACATTCAATTAACAAATGCCTAATATTTTCTATTCCTTCCTTACATAATTTACAAAATAATTCACCCATTTTTTTCCATTTACATGTATATTCTCTTGTAGCTAAAGATCCTGTTCAAGCCTTAAATAATAAACTACTTTCCTTACTATTATCATATATTAACTCACACCTAATATTCTGTTTATTTCTATATATATTTAAACTCTTTTTACTCTCCATACTATTTCTCCATCTCTCTAACTCCCTATTCTTTATTAATAAATCTATTCTTTTATCCCATTCCTTACTACTATAACACTCAACAATCCTCATAACACAATCATCCCATTTTTTGTACAAATATACTGATATAAATTCTTTATCCAAATCTTTTGCATACCGCATTACCTTTCTCACCCATCTTGTTACTTGCCCTTTACTCATAACCCAATTAAATACTATTTTGGCTATTCTTTTATTATCCATAAACTGCAATCTACAAACATTTTCATTTTACTTTTTGCATCTCTCATATGAAAACTTGACCATCCCATTTCTCCTTGAATTGCCTCCCTTGCTGTCCATACATCTGCATCCAATGCATGTCTTCCTACTTCCCTCTGAACTTTTTCTAAATAATCTAATACCCCTTTACTAACACATATTGCATCATTACCATATGTTAGCTCTGTTACTGCAACTCCTTTCCATATAATTCTAATTACATCATATTTATTATATGAAAACCCTGTTAATTTCTTTATCAATCCCTTTCTTTTCTTTGCTTCATTTATCAAGTGAGTAAACCATGCATTATATTAACACCTTTGATTTAATATCACTATATTATCATCAAATTTCTTTTAAGATTTTCTTGATATTTAATCATTATATTTGCATAATCTAATTTTTTTTTTTTTGCAGTGGGTATCGAAATACCAGATTATCTTGCATCTGTATCAGAAACTAGACCTGGATCATTTGGAACAGATGTTGCTTTAATAAGAAGGTTGCAGGAAAGAATGCGTTCAAGTGGAAAACGAAAATAAAATTCTAATTAGGTTAGAAGGTAAATTCAATTAATAATCAGGATAACATTAATAATCTAATGAAAAGGCTTTATTCACTTTTAAAACCTGCAAAAACAAGCTTACTAGTAACTAAAATATAACTAATGTCTTTCTGATGCCTATGTTGTAAGATAGAAGAATCTAGCAACTTCATTTGTATAATGGGACAAGTTAGTAACACTCTAATCCTTGCATTACAGCAATAAAAATTTAGAATTCATTGTATAATTTAATATTAATTTTAATAAATTTGAATTATTGCATATTGGATATGTCATAAATATTTCTTAAGACAATTAGAACGATTAATAGGTATTTACAGCAAAGTAGTGATTTACAATATTCATTATATAAGGTCTTTTGTTCAGTATTTTTAATTGTTATAGGCCTATAATAAAGTTTCTTTACTAAGTTTTAATTATAAATTTATTTAACTGATTACCTAAGTAATACTTACTAAGGCAATAAACCTAAAGCTTGTGCAGTTAAAAATGCAAAGGTAGGGACGTCTACAGGTCTTAATCACAAGCTTATGCATTGGAAGAAAAGAGGGGAACCCCTTCTTTACTTCAACCTTCATGCTCTCAGATCTAACCTTTTCAGCTTCATCTATTTATATAGAAAGTAGGTTGAAGTAAAGAAGGGATTCTCCTCTTTTTTCCAATGTGTAAGCTTGTGGTTAAAACCTGTAGAGGTCCCTACCTTTGCATTTTAACCGCACAAGCTTTAGGTTTATTGCCTTAGTAAATATTACTAAGTTTTAAAACAGTTAATTATTAATATTTATGAAAGAAAAAATCTTTATAATTTAATTTTAAATTCAATTTAAAATTATAAAAATTAAACAATGTGGAATTCATAAAAAAATTTATATAAATACTTTAGAGACGAGCTTTAACCTATATCATATGCACCTTGAATGGTTATAATAGTCAAACAATATTTTTATTTGCTGATAGAGCGACCTCTCAAACCTTGACACAAGACAGCTACTTTTTTATAAAGATAAGAGTGGTCGTCTCATCTTTAACCTAACTTTCCACTTATATATGCTAATCTGAAGCACCTTCATTTAGGAGCATGAATCTGTTATTCTCTTCACTATTTAAGTCCACTATTTCCTTTACAAATTAACCTTCATGAAATCTTGTGATTTAAGAGTTAATATTATGATCTTTATACTGCAAAAACTACTGTAAAGTTGCAATTATTTATTAAGCATACAGGAAGTATATGTAAATACTTTAGAGACAGGTTTTAACCTATGTCTTATGCACTTTGAATGTTTATAATAGTCAAATATTAAGTTTTTTCATGATGGTGGTATTGTTCACTTCAATTTTTAAAAAACTGAATTAACAGCTTTGGAATGTCCTATGTCACACTGCTCATGTGAGAAACAGGGTTTTTCTTGCTAAAAGCCTATACTTTAAAGTAATTCCTAGTTTAGCTTATGTAACAATTAATATTTTTTTATGAATTAAATCAACATTTTGAATTAATGCATAGTACAAAGTCCTTTGTTTCATAGTACAAAGTCCTTTGTTTCTGTTTATACTGATTTTAAAATGGTATATGCAGTAGGTAAATGGCATTACATCAGTCAAGCAAGAATTATTTTTATCAATTAAATCAACTGTTTGAATTATGATGCATCATAGAAAAATATTTTATAGTTCCAATAAGATCATCTATATAAATGCAGTTTTATAAATTTAATTTAGGTATTCTGTAGCTAAAAGTTAATCTTTATTTTCTTGCATAGTTAGAATTGATAATTCAGTTGCATATCTAAAGACTGGTGAGAAACACTTGTAAAAGAGAATTCAGATGTATCTTTATTGATATAGATAGAACTGCTGTGTTTTTTAGCATAGCAACTAAATATGATCGACTAAGACCTCGTTTTCAACCAGATAATTTTTAATGAAACAGTCAGGTTTTATATATATATATTAAATGTATTTATCTATGTGTGTATGTTCTTAATTATTTTTTTATATTTATGGTCATATAATAAGATAATTGATTGTTTTTTACTCAAAGGGACATGTGATGCTTTAGGACCACAAAAAACAGTTTGATTTTTTAAATAGCATTCTTCAGATTTTGAACCTCGTCATTCTAATATTATAATAAACACCTGAAAAGCATTTGAGAACTTTGACAAAATAAAAAACTAAAAGAAATTACGATACTTAATGCTTGAGACATGTTAGCAAAAGTACAAAATACTAAAACAAAGTGAATTATCAATCTAGACTGCTATGATGGTAATAACTGTCTAATTGGATTCCTACAATAATAAATCCCTTTCAAGATAAGAATTTGTCAAGCATTGGTGGTCAAGAGGTCAGCAATGGCAGCTTTACAAACAGTTGTCCCGGGTTAGCAGGTTCACTTCCTGGCTGATGTTATAACACATGAGAAGAAAAAAGATAAGAATTGTTACACAAACTGAAAGAACTACTGTACCATTCTCAAGAGAACATTGTTTGATGTAAGTATAAAAGAAAATATGAAAATACAATTGATTCAAAAAGTGAATCTATCATTCTACTATAACAGTATAAATGCTGAAAATGTAAGTAAAGCAGAATTTTATTGAAAACAAAATTGAAAGAACAACATGTGGATATTGATGATAAATCAAAAAAAAAGGTAAAAGCAAATAATAATATTCACCTCAAGAAATAATGATGATAATAATTGATATTCAGGCACCAACTAGTTCTTTTTTTTTCTAAAGAAAAGATTTATTGATATACGAGAATCACAGTGTGGGTATGCATATACATACAATATTTTCTAATAAACCAAATAATATCTTTAAAACATTCCAAAGATAAATAGCAATGAGGAAATTAGAATTTGGGAACAAAAGTGAGAAGGATCATATATTTCTACAATCTGGGGATAAAAAATGTGCATTATATTTATATATATGTATGTGAAAATTAATATGTATATATTACATTTTTATTTACAAGTGAAAAATATGTTGCATTTACAATTTTGACACTATCCACTTCAGATATATATATTGATTATTATTATAATCAGAAAATAATAAATTCTTACAACAGCTATATAAATATCAAATTTTTTTAAAAGCCTTTTTTAGCACCTGATTTGGTGCCCTTTCCAAATGTTAATAATCTATTACATTAATGAATTATTACAGATATAAAACCATCTAGTGTTCAATAATATAAAACCATCTAGTGTTCAATAATGAAATTAAAACAACCAATAGCAATATAAATCATTAAAATAAATCAAAACCTACATATAAATCCAGTAATTACAAAATAATTGATTATATCATAACAATATAATAAATAAAATAAATTACATGCATTTTTCTTTTTTTTTTTTACAATTATACATATCAATTTATATAATTTTCCATTCATTTTTAATTAACAAAATTTATAAAAGTCTTCTAAATATTCATACAATTATTTAAATTATTTTTAATATATGTTTAGTATATTGTCTTTTTGGATCTTTGGTGTAATTTAAACATTTAATATTTTTGTAGCATCTATTCTATGCCCATATTTTAAGTAATGAATATATAATGCAGATTTATCATCTCTTTTTATTATTATTATTATTATTATTATTATTATTATTATTATTATTATTATTATTATTATTATTATTATTATTATTATTATTATTATTATTATTATTATTATTATTATTATTATTATTATTATTATTATTATTATTATTATTATTATTATTATTATTATTATTATTATTATTATTATTATTATTATTATTATTAATATTATTATTATTATTCAGCATTTATTTTTTATAGCGTCTGTATACAATTGTAATCACATTCATATTGGCTTTTTCTATATCTTGTATGGGTCAGAGGTTATTCATTTATTATTTAACACTCGCAAAAAGCGTTTGCACAATTTGGTTTGAAAAAGCCAATATGAATGTTATTATTATTATTATTTTTATTATTATTATTATGCTATTACATAATGTGACATTATCATTGGATAAGAGTCTCAAGACAGCAGCTGTTTATTTGGATTTGTCCAAGGCATTTGACTCTGTTAATCATACAGTTTCGTTACATTGTTTGTGTTCATATGGTTTTAGAGGTCATTTTGCTTCTTGGTTGTTAAGTTACATGAAGGATAGGAGACAGGCTAATAAAATACATGGTATTATTGGTGAATTTGGATTAGTTAAGCATGGTGTTCCACAAGGTTCTGTACTTGGCCCTATACTATTTTTAATTTATATAAATGACATCTTTAGTTCATCTTTGAATTTAAAGATTTATGGGTTTGCTGATGATATTGCTTTGTCTTGTGATGCTGTTTCATATAGTATTCTGGAGCAATTGATTAATGAAGATCTAGAATTAATAAGTAACTGGCTTATGATAAATAATTTAGCTGTTAATTGTAATAAAACCAGAGGTATTCTGTTCTCTTATAAACACTGCACACATTCAATTAGTATTAGTATTTGTGATCAGTATAATATTCATTCAAAAAGTATAAGTACATGTTGTAATATTAGTTTTGTTGATAATTATTGCTATTTAGGCATCTATATTGATTCAAGGTTATCTTGGTCTAAGCACATTGTCTACTTATGTTCTCGATTACGTAAAATTAATTACTTATTTTATTATCTGGTGAAATTCATACCTAGATCTACTTTGATGACTATATATTTTGCTTGTTATCAGAGTATATTATGTTACAATATTTCCATGGGTGGCTCTACTGATTACTCACTATTTCAAATATATACTTTGCAAAATGATGCAATGCATATTATTTTTGATAGACCTAGATTGACTTCTGTGTTAGATATATATGTCGATTCTGTTGTGTTGTCTGTTTCTAAACTATATAAGTTTAGAATTATCATTGATATATATCGTCATCGCTTTTTACTGTGTCGTAAAGTATCAATTATAAATACCCGCTTGGCTAACAAATTTCAACTGGTGGTTCAAGATTTTTCTTTAGAAAGCAGTCACAGACAATTTAGTTACAATGGACTCAGGCTCTTTAATTCTTTTGTTACTGACTGTTCAATTGATATTAATAATTTATCTTTGTGTATTTTTAAAAAATATTTAAAATTTTGGTTAATGTCTCATGTAATATATTGATTAATTAATGTGTATATATATGTATATTTTTTTTTTGTTTAATATGTATATCTTTTTGGTTGTATTTATTCTTATATTATTTGTTTTGGTTTACTTGTTTTAGTATTTATAGTATAGTAATGTATTTTATTATTATTACTGTTATTTTTGTTGGTGTTTTTGTTTTTGGTTTGTAATTAATAATTTAAGAAAGACTCCTAGCACAAGTTTATCTTGTTTGGAGTATTTCTCTTTTCTTTTTATATGTGTTGTTTGATTAATAATAATAATAATAATAATAATAATAATAATAATAATAATAATAATAATAATAATAATAATAATAATAATAATAATAATAATAATAATAATAATAATAATAATAATAATAATAATAATAATAATAATAATAATAAGAATAATAATAATAATAATAATAATAATAATAATAATAATAATAATAATAATAATAATAACAATAATAATAATAATAATAATAATAATAATAATAATAATAATAATAATAATAATAATAATAATAATAATGCAATTAATAGAAGAGATGATAAATCTGCATTATATATTCATTACTTGAAATATGGGTATAGAGTAAATGCTACAAAAAGTATTAAATGTTTAAATTACACCAATGATCCAAAATGAAGACAAATATATGAAACATACTATATTTAAAATAATTTAAATAATTGTATGAATATTTACAAGACTTCTATTAATTTGGTTAATAATTGGTTAATTAAAAATGAATGGAAATTATATGGTGGGTCATGTGAAAATCTGTGCTCATATACCCTATATATTACATATATTGGTACAAGTGTGTAATAAACCTGTATTTCAGTTATTACATAGTAGAAATTTCTGCCCATCCCTTGTATATGTATTAAATGGATTATGTCCTGTAGATGAGGGGTAATATTGACTTTAGGTCGACATGGGTGTGATAAGAATCTTGGCCTTTGAGTGGCCTTTGAGCATTCCGTCATCAGATTTTCAATTGGATGGATGGTTGAAGAATTGAAGTGTGGTTCAGATTGAAGCCTGTCCATTAAAGTATGAAGATTTGCTATCTTAATATATATATATATCTGAGCACTTATTGCATATATGTGTACAGATGATAATTTTGACCAACTGATGATTGCTGGTTTAGCATGAAATATGTATATTGGTGATTATTTATCTTTTTTGACATATATGTGATCAAGTGTATCAGTGATATGAGAAACAGTGGTGAGTGATGGGTCATGTGAAAATCTGTGCTCATAAACCCTATATATTACATACATATAATTGTAAAAAAATTGAATGGTGTATGATGCTGGTTTTGGTGTGGGATATTTGGAGGGATCTGCCCATATGGTACAATATATTGTTCAAGCAGTTTGACTTGGATTCTAAATCTTAGGCTGGTTTGAGTATCAAGTTTTTAACTTGACAGATAAAATGGAATTAAAAATGGTCATTTGATACCTGTCTGCATTCTTTCAATTTTGAATTCCAAGACTCTAAGTCAGTCTGAGGATGAGGGTCTAACTACTAAGAATATGTAATTTTATATCATCTGGTAATCATAGTTTATTCATGATTGCACCAGATGGCATTGCAATAAAAAACTACTTTTGTCTTATCATATTGTTAAGCTTTGTTGGTTTCAAATGCTACTTAGTGTTATAAAACTTAAGTCACTAATAAGTAGAAAAATGTGTTTTAATGATCCCTTTTTTTTCTTCCCAATTAAGTGTATAGGTTGAACATAACTAAGATAATAGAACAACAAAAATTAACATTTAAATAAGCCCAAAATATAATAACAGCAAATTTGATTCACTTTCAAATTGCCATGTAACAAGATAACATTATTTTTTAATATTTTTAAAAATATTATAAATCACCATTTCTTAAACAAATAACAATTTAAACCCCTATATAATGCTAACTGACATTTATTACAAACAAATATCACAATAGTTCTATGAAATAATGTATATAATGTGGTTTTATAATAAAATGGTTGTATGCCCTGCAAACTTGTCAATCAAAGTAAATATTCATTTCCTCCAACTTCTTTACATTTACCATTAAGTTCATCTTCTTTCCACTTTTTATTACCAACTGTGTCTCTAGCACTGCTTCATTTCTTTTTGTTCCCATTTTAATAAAAGCTATTTCCAACTCCCAAGTTTATCATAAAGACAAATAAAAAATCATAACATTTTTACTTTTTTATTTTCTATAGCTTTAAATATCTTTCTCTTTACCTTTAGATTACTTCCACTTTCCATATATTTATTCTCATCCTCTTTTCATATTCTACACTTCAAAAATAATGTTCAATATTTTCATCTATCTCAACATAAACTACATCTTCAATACACATCCTTACTTCATAATTAGTTTGCTTAAACATTTTGACCATTAGCTAAGTAAAGGTTTATTCCACATGTTAATTTTGTTAATTGTAGCTGAGCAGACTTTCCTGGTGAAGACAGATTTGTAGCACTCATAGAGTGGACGGGTGTGCTGTAGAATTTAAATGTGCAATGCTAATTTATTTAAATTAGTAATTTAAATATTCCATTTGTTGGAGAGTTAGGTGCTAATCTCTATTTTATTAATGGTCTGGATGTTGTTAGCAATAAATTGTGGTGCTCTCACTTTACGTTTTCTATCATCTTACTCCATGCAAACAATTTTGATTTTTATTGGATGGAAAAAGTAGCCAGATTTTTGCTTGTGATCCCAGAAAAGAATTTATATTCTGGAGCATTTATACAAACAGTTATGTTGGGAGATTCTAGTGACCATATTTACCCTTGCCTCCCCCATAATACACAGATTTGCATGCGCCATTGCTGCACTCAGATTTTACATGATCAGAGCTGTTTGATCCTAGGATATTTTGTCTTTTATTAGTCTTTTCAAGTTTAGAGGGGGGTTAACATATATGTATTTGTGTTTGCATTGTTTTGCCATATCTAGAAAGTGTGCTCTTGTATCAAATAACAATAAATTTGTTTTAGGGTTAAGATGTAGCCTTTTATATATGATTTTTATACAAGTGCAAACTAATTTTATTAATTTTCAGTATTTCTAATTAGTTTCTTTAATCAACTTACCTATCTACTTTTCCCATCTATACCTGTAATACAGTGTTACTTATTCAATTTTGAATAATTATTTGAAAATGTAAATTGTCTATTTATTAAATTTCCATGTAGTAAAATCTTTACTGCCTAATATATTTGTTGTCCTTTCTGCATTATCCAGTCAAATACTATTTTTACTTATATATTTTCATCACATGATTAGCATTTCATATGCTTACACATGCTGTTAATAATAATGGCAAATTCTCCATCAGTAGTGCCACCGAGTGCAAGCATTAGAAATTAATGGATGCAAGAAGGTCTGTGCAAAAAATCCTTATCTAGTGCATACTCATCCAATATCCCCAGTCTAGTTTATAGTTTATGGTAAAAGTTGGTTGCTGGAGGATTGCATTAGATCCTATGATCTAGGTTATTGCTCTCAAATCCAAGGCTCCTCATTGATAAAATCCACAAGCTAAAAACTAGTCAGAGGATATTGGATGAGTAGGTGCTAGATAGAGAGTTTATGCACAAACCTTCTTGCATCCATTGATTACAAGATCTTGCACTAAGTGGCACTATTATATGAAGAGTTTGTTCTATTTTCATTAATGTAGTGAAACCTTAGAATAGTTTTTAATTTACTTTCGATTGTCCTCATTTAAAATGAAGGCCATCTCTTTTTTTTTTCACCGATCCAATACATAACTACCTTTTTTTTTTGCAATTTATCTATTTATTTTAGACATTCTTAATCAAGACAAAGCATATTATTTCCAAGTCTTAAAGTAGTGACTACTATTATTTTTCAAACATGGAGGTAAAACTCTCAATACCGTAGTGCCACTCAGTGCAAACCAGAGTAATCAATGCATGCAGGAAAGTTTGTGCATAAAATCCCTATCTAGTGCCCACTCAACCAATATTTCCAGACTATTTTTTTATAGTTAGCTAAGAAGGTAAAATATGGCTGCTGGAGGGTTGCATTAGATTCTAAGATCTAGGTGCAGTGCTCTCAGATCCAAGGCTCCTCACTGATAAGTGCCCTCAGATCCAAGGCTCCTCACTGATGAAGGCCACAAGGTAAAAACTAGTCTAGGAATATTGGATGAATAGACACTAGATAGGGATTTTATGCACAAACCTTCCTGCATCCATTGATTACTTTGGCTTGCATTAAGTGGTGTTCCTATATGGCAGATTTTGCCTCTGTGTAAACAGCTTGTGTAAACATATAGAATGGTCATCATGTGATGTAATTTTTCAAATTGTACATATCCCTTTCTATATAAGAAAGCATGCTGTATTTTTAATCTTTTTTATTCTACTTCTTTCCTTTTTCTCTATTCTAATTCTCAACTATCTGAATAAGCCTTTTCCCCTTTAACAAAGCACTTAAATATCTATACTACCCATTTCTTTGAGATAAAAGTGACAAACATTTCACATTTTTCATTCTTCAGTTTTATTATTCCCATTAAATGTTGTAATCTGAGTTTTTCACTGAATTTAAATTTATACTTTTTTCTGCTCTTCATACTTCTTTAATACCAACTTTAAGTCATCTACGTTATTTTCAAAAAATTAAATTCGGCACATTAAATATTCTCTAGGATCCAACTATACGAATCCCTAATCTTTTTATCTCAATCACCTTTAGAAACTAAATAAACAATAATGGTAATAATCAATCATCCTTGTTTCGACTTCAACTTCTACTGATTCCATATCTCCCAATTGATACCTATAAAAATTATCCATATAGTACTTATTTTTAATCGACAACCCTATTAAGTGTTATAGAGCCTCAATTACTAGCATTTTTCCTCCGCTAGTAATTTAGTCTAAGCTAAGTAACGTTTTCTCGTTAATTGTATACGTTTTTTTGTGATATTTGTTTATAATAGATGCCAAATAGTGTTTGCATATATACATATGTATATAAATCCCCCTCCCTTCTATTTCATTTATATTTCAGCCCTTATAGAAATATTTTAATTTTAATAATAATAAAACTTTTGGGTTTAATTTCTACATTGTTTGCCGTATTGTAAGCATTTTGTTTTAAACAATGCGTGTAATTTAATAAATAACTAGTTTAATTTAATTTAGGTTAAAAAAAAAAAATAAGCACGCCAACATTACTCTATTGTTACTTTAAATTATGATAAAATTAATATCTTAAAAAAAAATTATATAATTCATTACCAGTTTAAAGCATCTATTTGATACGTCAATGGCTTTGGATTTTTTTATATTTTTTTTTTTCAGAATATAAGCGAAGTTAAGAATTCTTACTTATGGAAAGCTAATCATACAAAATTAATTAATAAATAAACAACTATCTATTAGGATCGCAAAATGATACAACTGTGAGGGCAAGCCACGATTACTTCCCCATCATTAATCTTCGTGGAAGGAATATATGAGAGGCTTCTCTTTCTTCTGCGAGCTATCTAAAGACTATTTTATTTGTCAATTATGCTTTAAAACATAACAGTGTGTCTTAATTTTTTAGCCCACAATTAATAAAGTACTTTACATATATCTTTTAGAAATTGAATTGATAATAATTTCTGTGTTTTAAACAAGTAGTGTAGGTAGTCCACATTAAGTAACAGATTTACTGATTTCACTTATAGTTGGCAAGTTTTATGCCTGGATTAAGTTTTTTTTAAACTGCTATTGATCTAATCAATTGCATCAAAAATTTTCTCTGGATGTGGTATCGTTGCGAGAGGTAAAAACTGAAACCTGTGGGTAACCTCAGCCTGGTCCATGGCTTTGTGAGACTGTACTTCCACATATGTGGCTGTTTAAACTGAACTTCTAAAGTTATAAGTTTATTGAAAGTACTTGATTTAGTCCAATGAGTTTTTTTAGCCTGTTTATCTCATATTTTGTTTACTGCTGCATTAAATCATTAAAACATCTTATCATTATTCTTATGCTTATGCAGGCAGTTCAAAAAATAGTGATGTGATGTGATGTACTGTGGCTTCTCCTTAAACGAAGTCAAGAATATCTGAGCAATTATGCCCAGATAAACCTGTTAGCCACTTAATTTTCCATTCCCCACTCTAAATTTTCCCATATTCTGCCCCATCCCATTTCCACAACATAATCTTTGTCAACTCTATAGGCTTTATATCTAAACCCCCCTTATCTTTTACCAAATCCAGCATAAAAAACAATAATTCACTTTCTGTATAATCACTTTTTTCATATTAATTCTTCCATAATTTCATTATATGTACCCTTTCTGTTTTCAAGCATTTACATTTAATTAACAAATGTCTAATATATTCTATTCCTTCCTTACATAATTTACAAAATAAATCACCCATATAAATTTTATAAATTTTAAATTTATAGTAAATTTTTATGCATAGCAGTGCCACCTAGTACATGATTTAGTAATCAATAGATTTTAGATGGTTATGCATTATAATCCCTATTCAGTGCTTTTCTATTCACTATTCCCAGACTAGTTTCTAGCTTATGGCATTCATTAGTGATGAGCTTTGGATTTTGGAACAATGCACCTGGAGCATCCATCTTTTATCTTTACGCTTATCCATTAAGTTATCAATGCAACCTGAAAACCACCCTAATGCTTTCAATTTGAGCTAATTTGCCTGTAAAATCTGATGCCAGTTCAATATCTATATATTTTGATGTCCTTGATTTTTGAATAACAATGGTCTTCCTTATTTTTTGGCTAATCGAATTCATCATAAAATTTCTGTTCCTCTTAGAATAAACACATCATGTAAAAGAATCGTGCAGCAATCTCAGTTTTTAAAAAATCAACCAATGTGATACATTTTTCTATGAGAAACAAAAATTTCATCATCAATTCAATTAACCATCATTAATGCTCTAAAAAACTGTTTTTATATGTAGACTGATTACCAGATCAGTTCAGGGCATAAAGGTTTTGATAAATACGAAAATTCCATTAACAAAACTCAGTATATATATATGAAAAACAAGTTAAAAACTTGCTAATGCTTGTATTTATGTCAACAGATGGCATTCTACCAAAAACACCATCAAGCATATGTTTACATAAACGTCAGAGCATGCATTCACTATCTCTAACTTTAATTCCACTTTCAGATCATGATTTCAAGCTATTTGCTATCATCAGTGAAAGACAGGAATTTTAGAAACTAGATCTAAACACAAACTCTGAGCGTTTATGAAACAGTTTCTATTCAGCTTGCAAGCGTGAATCTTTTAGACTATGTGGTGATGCTGAACTGAGATCAGATCCATATAGCTATCTGGCTTGCTATGCTGAGTTTGAAGACATTACATGTCTAAAAGATTCATGCTTACAAGCTGAATAGAAACTGTTTCATAAATGCTCAGAGTTTGTGTTTAGATCTAGTTTCTAAAATTCCTGTCTTTCACTGATGATAGCAAATAGCTTGAAATCATGATCTGAAAGTGTAATTAAAGTTAGAGATAGTGAATGCATGCTCTGACATTTATGTAAACATACGCTTGATGGTGTTTTTGGTAGAATGCCATCTGTTGACATAAATACAGGCTTAGCAAGTTTTTAACTTGTTTTTTGTTATTCATAAATGTACCTTTGAGGTCTTTCTAGCAATGATATATATTGCAGAGGCTTCTACTATGTAGTGATGCTGAACTGAGATCAGACCCATATAGCTATCTGGCTTGCTATGCTGAGTTTGAAGACCTTACATGTCTAAAAGATTCACACTTGCAAGCTGAATAGAAACTGTTTCATAAACGCTCAGAGTTTGCGTTTAGATCTAGTTTCTAAAATTCCTGTCTTTCACTGATGATAGCAAATAGCTTGAAATCATGATCTGAAAGTGGAATTAAAGTTAGAGATAGTGAATGCATGCTCTGACGTTTATGTAAACATATGCTTGATGGTGTTTTTGGTAGAATGCCATCTGTTGACATATATATATGTGTGAGTATGT
Source organism: Epiperipatus broadwayi (assembly GCA_028023455.1). NCBI lineage: Eukaryota > Metazoa > Onychophora > Udeonychophora > Euonychophora > Peripatidae > Epiperipatus > Epiperipatus broadwayi. The sequence continues at coordinate 1,480,213 of JAQFVV010012436.1, read as the reverse complement.
GTCAATGCAATTGTACTGTCCTTTAATTGTCAATTACAGCAATTTTATCACACAGCAATATACTCAAACCAGATAACTACAGATGTAACCAATACACTCCTCATTGCCCGGAGAAAATTCTTATACAAACTGAAAATAATCATCTTGGTGTTAACTTCAGATGCTCTTACAATGAACTATTATTCAAATTATAATCTAAGTTTAACAAATTCACCCTCATATCACCTCATCAGAGGGCAGTAATAATCTCTCATCGAACTATTCTGCATCTCCATCTCATTTCAATTCTTCAGCCTGCCTATCCAATATGTCATTTTAAGCCATTTTTGTACGACCTTCAAATTAAATAGATTTCAAAGTAACACATCACTCTATAAATTTATATTTAAACAAGTTTTCATGAAATTTAAATTAACCATCAATGACTTTTTTAACATGATTGAAAGTCATTACTATAATTTGCTGCAAAATCTCTCTCTTGTTGAAAACTTGGCTGATATTCAAAAACGTTTTTAAACAACTGCTGCTCCAATCACTTAACAAGATAATTTTCAAATAACCTCTTAAAACAACATATTGTTAATACAGATGCAACTCTTCAAGCCATCTCTCAAATGAAAGATGCCAAACTCCAGTTAGTTGATCACACTTTACAACCAGAATGCTATAAAACTTAGGCCAAAAGAATAATACAAAATTTCTCAAAGGTGATACCAAGGTCAATATGGAACTTTCAAGGCATCTAAAATGTAATCTTAAAGCAGCTAATCAATATCAGTTTACTATTCACTATAGTATACAACTATCTCAAAATATTATATTACAAAAGAACAAATATTTGAAGAAATTATGCACCTTGAAACACACATCTCTTTAGCTTTGAATTTATTACTGATTGTGTCTGCAAGCAGTTTGACTATATTGTTGTTCTTATTCTACATATGTTATATAATGAGCATGCCAATAGCTCTTAACAAGCTTTTCAGAATATCTTTATTCTCAGATCGGTTTCTAGCTCTGGCTGTCATCAGTCAGGCACTAGGAATAGTCTAAGGATAGGGATATTCTGAAAGGTTTCTTAAGAGCTATTGGCATCTCATTATATAACATTTGTAATACAAGCTTTTAAAATTAGGTCATGTGATGTACGACTTGATTTCATTGCAATTATTCTATGTTAGTGCTGCAATCAACTCTGCTCAAACAAACTTACATTCCCAACTTTTCTATCAGCTTAATATTTTATTTTGGAAAGAAACAAATGCATTAGTATTTTATTATACTTGAGGATATTGATCAAACATTTTTGCAAGAATGATGCTAAAAACCTGAATGAATTTATTCTTCATTGTGCAGTAAAATGTCACCATACCTTTCAAGCTAATCTTTTAGTACATGAATCTATCTTGTTTGCCAGAGAGAACAAATTTACAGATTATGTTGCATGCCAAGTCAACTTTAAGGTTGCATTTTATCTAAGCAGATAGAAATATCTATTCATCCTACACAAACTTCTGCTTAAACATAGTTATCTGATCATTTCTATCTATAATTATCTTATCAATAAATTTCTTAAAATTAAACAATTATAAGTGCCTAGTTACATTTTTCAAATTTAGTCATTGCATTTTACAGGGCTCAAAACTTGAATCATTGCTATTTATATAAATCATATAATACAATATTAAATCATTTATGCACTTTATCACTGTTTCACAATGCTTTAATTACCACTCTCTTTGACAGTTTCGATTGAACCAGCAATCTTCTTTAGAACTACAACATAATACAAATATATGAATATAAATATAAATATACATGATATAAATATATGGATATAAATATACAGTTCATGTATATTTATATTTATATTCATATATTTGTATTATGTTGTAGTTCTGAAGAAGATTGCTGGGGCAATCAAAACTGTCAAAGAGAGTGGTAATTAAAGCATTATGGAACAGTGATAAAGTGCATAAATGATTTAATATTATATTATATACATTTGGCAATGCAATAAGAAAGATTAGTTATATAAGTCTTCTGATTAAGGCAATTGAACGATACACTGAGAATCTTTTCCTTTCTCATCTCAGATCTACCATCCAAGCCATATGCTTTGTTGTTGATGTCTTGTTAATCTTCAGAGGATTTCAAAACGTTCCTTTCATTCTGCATATTTTAACTAATTCTAAATGGTAACTGGTTCTGCAATACAAGTTTGCAAATCATGTATGAGGCAGCTATCTACATGACACAAATTACCATCTTTTCACAGGTAACTCTTCAGCCTCTCTTAGAATCCCAATTAATATATCTAAAATGCAATTATGCCATCACATTTAAAATAAAAATGAAAGCATTTTGCCCAAAAATGCTTTATCTCGTTGAAAATTTTTGCATAGTGAATATTATTTTTAGTGGAATAGTTCCTTACTATAGCTCTTGAATGTGACCATTTAACACCACTCACAATAAGATTATGTTTATAATAAAAGAATATATCTAGAGCTCATCTTCATCTCTTTTATGAATCAGAACTACTTGCTTCTCAATCTGCAAAAGTGACCTCAGTTCAATACATCCAAATCTTTTGTAACTTATATTAGGATAAAATGTATAGTGCAACTCTTTTCAATCCAATTCTCAAGTCATCCTGCACTCCAATATCATGCATTTTAACACTCATTCTTGAGGTAATTACAGATTAATTAAACATTTAACCTTATGGAATGCTGTCTAAGTAACCTAAACTTTTCTATGTAATTATGTTAATACTTACAAATAATATATGATTAATAAAAAAAAGTATATGTAACCAATACATGACTATTTGGAAAATTGGATAGTGTGGTATAACTGAAGAGACCTAATGCATATTTAGGGGCCAATATGTATGAAAATATTACATTTTGAAGTGCAATAAAATATTGTGTGTCTAGAAATGTAAGATTGTATATATGAATAAAGAGTGTTGAAAATGGGGAAAAAACTAGTGTCTATCTATATAAAGTAATAGATAAACTTAAGAAAATTTCATAGCTTTGGTTAAAAAAGAAATGGAATCATTTTTAACATATCAAAAAAATAATTGATTGTCATTTACATACTGGAAAATGTTTGCTGTGAATTCTAATTAAAAAATTAATTAATAGGTTTATTGCTTGGTAGTTCATAAAAAGTTCAAACATAACCACCAAACATCACATGATCATCATTTCTTATGCTTGCTCAAAACTGTTATTAAAACAGTAGTGTCATTGGCATCCATTGATTACTCTGGGTTGCACTGATTGGAACTACTGTATGGAGAGTTTTGCCTGTTTTAAGTTCAAACAGAAATGTTAAAAGAAATTCATGTTACCTTAGAATTTGAACACCAAAGTTAAAAACTATTACTACTATAATAAATTAGCAGAACATGATTGTAAGTAATTTGCACTAAAACATTTTAAATGATTTTATAATTATAATTGCCCTTTTAGCACCTTAAATAAGCAGAAACAATTGACATTATGTGTTTGGCAATTAGTAATTGGAGGTTCATAAATAAGATAAAAAAATAATTTATTGACAAAAGTTAAAAATGTTATAGTGCATTAGTTTTCTGATTGTAAACATCACTTTTTGAGACATTGAAAGTAATATACTGTAATGGTATGGGAGACCACTTGTCATCCTCCCCATATAATACATAATAAATGTAAAATGATTACAGTGAATAAGAGCAGAGAATCAGAATAGCATAGACCAATATAGCAGTTATACTACTAATAATAAACTACATCATCCCAGCATTAAACAAAAGTAATTAAATCATCAACAGCATTATATTAGAAAATCATCAGTAATCAACCTTGTAATTGGATTTAAAAGAGATTCATTCTATAAAACAGGCTCCTTGTCCAGCCCCTGCCAAATTTATAACAGAATGCAACACTTATTTGGATGCAGATACATAAATGATAATATATCACTCACAATAAATTATGAATAATAATAGCATACTGATACATGCTGATCATTATGAATGGCCTAGCCATATAGTACTATTAGTGTACTGGCCAATTATATCAATGTCTAATAAAAACAAAATGAAGTGAATGAACAGTAAAGATGATGCCTTTGCACTATTCAGAATTATCATCTGGATGTCCAAACACAAATATAAACCCCTACTTCCATATAACTCACCATTATGCTCTCTAGAGCTAGTTCAAATCATAAGACTCTAGAGAATGTAATTGTGAACAAGAGAAACATAAATATAACAGCTTACTCTATTTTAAGTAATTTTACTGGGATAAATTTAAAAAAAAATCCTAGAACACTAAGCTTTAATTCAATTCAAGTCACACACACTGCCTATTCATCGAACAGATAGCTGGAGGAATAAAGGCTTTAACACTATAATATTTTAGCAATTATTTAATAAATTAAATGACTAATAATTTTTAAAAAAATTACAAAGTGACACGATAATATAATAATTTAAACGTACATTTTTTTCAAGAAACATAACTTCTTATAAAAATATGATTAACCAGTGGATTTTTATTCACTAAATTAATTAATTTTTAATTCATTATGTTACATCCTTTAAATAACGAAAGTTGGGAAACAATTTTTTCATAATCAGAGATAAGGTGTTAAATTAGCTTAACCCTTTGTATAATTTTGGAGGAAAAAATAAATGAATAAAATAAACATTCTAAAAGAAAATGTTAAATTTAACAAAATTTAACGATGTTTAGAATTTTGAAGACAGAAATCTAATGAATAGCAAAAAAAACATGTTTCAGTTCAAGAGAGATACTGATAAAATTATTAGTAATTGCTACTTAATTTAAAACTCCTTTATAAATTTAAATGTAATGTGCACATTTAAAAAAATAACTTTTACCATGCTTTTATTTTCTTTTTGAATCCCTTGAAACTTGGAATTTTCAGTTTCCATGTGGGTTTTCTTCTTGAAGGTTTCTCAATTTCAGGCCAATGTAAACAGTTAATTTGTTCCATTTTGTAATAAAATATGTATCTGGATAACATACAGAAAAAATTATTCATTTTTTTCTAATAATTTTCCAGGATAGACTGACACATAATGGCAGAGATACTCATGCTCTTGACTGGAGACAAGGTTTGTTGCAGATAACTTAAGAGGTATTTTCTTCTTCTTTACATTTTTCTAGTGAACTGGTTACATGAAGGTAGCTGATGCTTAGTTCTTGGCTAAGGCTTAGCACATATTATTCTTTAAATTTATTTTCTAAACTATTCTTTAAATTTATTTTCTAAAACATGTTTCTAATCTAATGGTGTGCTGTTCACATCAAAACTTTTACTTCTATTTTCTTCAGCAGCTGAGTCAGGACTGACTGCTCTCCTCATCAGTTTGACTAGGACTCTTTTACTGTTCTTTCCATCAGCTTGTTTAAGAATGATCTCTTCTTACAATTCACTGACATCTAATTTATGCTCTCCCCTAGTTTTGGAATAACTCTGCTCCCACATTCATAATTCTGTAGAAACATGACAAAATTTTTTACTAACCAATTATGTCTATTTTTGCAAAAACAATTGTTCAGGTAATTTCCTCCTTTTATATTACAAAACAAGTTAACTGAGCGGTCATCACAGCCACCTTGCAAGCAAGTAGTTGGTTGCAGATGGTTGTGGGCTCGCCTCCCGGCCGATGCTATGACATATAAAAAAAAACAAGTTAAAAACCTAAATTAGAATCATAGTTTTTGAAATTCCTCTCTAATTAGTTTTTTTTCTGCCAGAAGAAAAATAAAGATAATCAGATTAATTACACTGATTTTGAAAACACTGCCTTTTCTTTTAGAGCAAGATAATAAAAAAACTTTTCTTAATTTAAATAAAATTTAACAAAACATGTTAAAACTTTTTCATTTTTTATCTTTTTTAAAAAAAAAACTGTACAAACATAAAAAATTAACCTATTTTAGAAATCTCTTTTAAATGTTAAAATTAAAAATTATTAAATAATTTACCGAAGAGAATTTTTTTTCTCTCTCAGTACTTTTCAAAACTAAAATTAAAACTGGTAAATAGATAAAATTATTAAAGAGAAACAACAAAAGAAATTACTTTTTTGATTTTAATTTTCTCTCTTTTTTTTTACAAACATTTATAAATGATAATACATTTCAAGTATTCACATTATGTTTAAAAAATGTTTGAAAATTATTTTTTTTAAAAATGTCTAAAATTTTATATTATCATTTGGAAAAAAATATTTAAATAAATCAAATATTATTAAAAAAAAAAAGATGTAGAAAAATTAAATATTATTTTTCATTAATTAAACACATTCTAAATTTAAGAAATTTGTAATACTGGCATGGCCAGGGTTGGCTGCTGCCAACAATATCACAATATAATGAAAATTTGGCTGGGAACTAATTGTCCATAGTAATATCTCCAATTTAATACACATGTTATGTAGAATTATAATTTAGCTAAGCATTTCTCCACAAAAATGTTATAGTGCTAATATGTATGATAAGATATATGAAATATGATTGTGCTTTATTCTTTAAACTATGCTGGAGAAACTTGCTAACATTAAATTTTTATTTTAAATTGAATAAAACTACTACTGAAGCATTGAAAATGATTCATACTGTGTAAGGTAGTGAAGTCATGAATTGCATAAATGTTTCCCCATGCTTTTCAAGAATTCTTGGTCTTAGGAAGAATATTGAGGATAATGTATGAAAGTACAAAACATACTGTCACTCATGAATTGCATGACTGTTTCCATGTGCTTTTCAAGAATTCATGGTATCAGGGAGAACATTGAAGATAATGTATGAAAGTATAAAACATACTGTCACCCATGAATTTTATGAATATTTCCACATGCTTTTCAAGAATTTATGATATCAGAAAGAACATTGAAGATAATGTATGAATGAATTGAATGAATATTTCCACGTGCTTTTTAAGAATTTATGGTGTCAGGGAGAATATTGAAGATAATGTATGAACATATAAAACACCATGATTTGCATAAATGTTTTCACATGCTTTTCAAGAATTCATGGTGTCATGAAGAACATTGAAGATAATGCATGAAAGTATAAAACATACTATCACCATGAATTTTATGAATATTTCCACATGCTTTTCAAGAATTTATGGTATCAGGGAGAACATTTGAAGATAATGTATAAATATATAAAACACCATGATTTGCATAAATGTTTTCACATGATTTTCAAGAATTCATGGTGTCATGCAGAACATTGAAGATAATGCATGAGAGCATAAAACATACTGTCACATTTCATGTCACAACTTGTGATCCAAATATGCTAGTACCTTCAAATTTTGTGATGTATAGTCAAATTATGCCATTAGATACAATTATGTCATTAGATAAGACATGTGCTGATTAAAAATCACACTGCAGTAAATTTGAAAAGAAAATCAGTCATCTTTTCACTAGTTCTGAAAATACAATCATAATTCCATTAAGGTTATGCATGATTGTCTTTCATATGATAATGATTTTTGTGATAAAATGTGGTTATTTTTCAAAAAATATAAGAAGTTGAAAACCTGCTTCTAAAAATCTATTCATGTTATTTGCTTATTTTAAATGACATAAAAATATCCACCATAATAAAATTAAAAATAGGTGGATTTTTTAAATTTTAAAACAAATAGGTTACAGATTCTGATGGGATACAAAGAAATGTTTTGAAATATGGCAATGATATTTTAGCTTCAAAACAATTGAATTTTATTTTTTAAAATATCTATCTATGATATAACACTAACCCACACAATGTATTTCAGAATTATTATTATTATTATTATTATTATTATTATTATTATTATTATTATTATTATTATTATTATTATTATTATTATTATTATTATTATTATTATTATTATTATTATTATTATTATTATTATTATTATTATTATTATTATTATTATTATTATTATTATTATTATTATTATTATTATTATTATTATTATTATTATTATTATTATTATTATTATTATTATTATTATTATTATTATTATTATTATTATTATTATTATTATTATTATTATTATTATTATTATTATTATTATTATTATTATTATTATTATTATTATTATTATTATTATTATAGGGTATATAGCACAGACTTTCACACCACCCACCTCTCTCCAATCTATCTAATAACACTGATACACCTAAACACATATATGCTGAAAAGATAAATAATCACCAATATACGTATTTCATGCTAAACCAGCAATCATCAGTTGGTCCAGACTATCATCTTTACACACATATATAGTATAAGTGCTCAGATATATATTAAGATAGACTATCCTCATAGTTTAATGGACAGGCTTCAATCCACTCCACACTCCAACTCTTCAACCGTCCATCCAATTGAAAATCGGTTGAAGAGTTGGAGTGTGGAGTGGATTGAAGCCTGTCCATTAAACTATGAGGATAGTCTATCTTAATATATATCTGAGCACTTATACTATATATGTGTGTAAAGATGATAGTCTGGACCAACTGATGATTGCTGGTTTAGCATGAAATACGTATATTGGTGATTATTTATCTTTTCAGCATATATGTGTTTAGGTGTATCAGTGTTATTAGATAGATTGGAGAGAGGTGGGTGGTGTGAAAGTCTGTGCTCATATACCCTATATTACATATATATAGCCACAGGTATATAACAAGCCTGTGTTTCAGTTATTATATTATTATTATTATTATTATTATTATTATTATTATTGTTGTTGTTGCTGTTATTATTATTATTATTATTATTATTATTATTATTATTATTATTATTATTATTATTATTATGATTATTATTATTATTATTATTATTATTATTATTATTATTATTATATTTCAATAAATCGAACAGGAAAGTGAGATAATAAAACATTAAAAATATTTATTGTGCAGAATATATCTTCTTTATATATATTGTAATGGAATATAATATCCCATCACATTATTTTAAAATGAAAATAAAAAGATCGTAAATAAAATTGATTTATTAAAAAGAAAAAAAAACTTAAAAACTGAAAAGTAAAAGTTGTTTAATATATATATATATTGTTGCGCAGATGGAAAACAAACTATTTTAAGAAAAAGTATTTGAAAGTATTTTTTTTTGTAAAAAAAAAAAAGTAAAAATATAAAGATTGATATTTTAAAAATATAAATAATGTTGATTTCTATAATCTTAGAAAATTGAGATGATTGTTTTATTAATTAAATGATTGTTCAAAAGCAAACTAGCCCTTGAGGCATTTAAAATAAATTAAATGGTCAGATAAGAGAATACAAAGAAATTAAATGACCAAAGCAAGGACGAAAATGACAGCACGGACCATAACTGAAACACGAGAGGATTAGTGACATCTTGCTTGTTGAATCCCAAGATTTGATGATAAGAGGCTAAGAAAAATATAAAAGCAAAATGATTATTATAATTCTTATCTGAGAGCTGACTATGAATATATCGTTATAACTAGCTATATTGCAGCTTTTCACGATGTGGAAGTCTGCAATAAATTTAAGTTTCTGGACAACCAGCTGAGGCCTATTGATGACAGTTCCTGACCAAATGCATGGCAAGTCATGATTTCATTTCAAAGAAGGACAAAATCTACGAAAGTGATTATGAAGATGGACTTCTAAATCGGCTAAATCTGTAAAGTATGAACTCTTGTGTCTATCTAATAAGAACTTTCCTAAAATTGCAATTAATTAATAGCTGAAAATAAGAACTCTTATCTGACTTAAAGAATGCAAATTCAATTGTTAATATTTTTTATGCAAATGTTTAAGCAATCATTTCCATTTCATTTTTGTGTGTGTGTGTGTGTGTTATGTTTTAATTAAAATGTATTTTGATTTAAGTGGGGTGTAGATAGCTGCATGGATAAAAATTAATAACTATGTCTAAATTCATTTATGTTTAGTTTAAGGGATATTAATTTCAGGCTATTTGTTTTGTAGTTAGAAAGATGCTTGTGAAGGGATATTTGGGTGTTTATATCATTGTAATGTGAAGCGTGTTTAGCATACAGGGCAACGTGCCCAACTGAATGCATGACCCCAAAGAGGCAGTCATATCATTGCGATGGTCACAGATGTATTTCCTGTGCCATTGACCCCTTCTAGCTCTGGATGGATTATAAGTCAGCAGAAAACCACTCTCCCCCATGCGTAGCACTCTTTAAAAAAAACTATATACATGATTCCTTAGTCAGACAGATGCACATTCCTGTTCTGGACACGGATTATTTCTTTCAAATAATATCACGCTGTCAGATGCACATTCCTGTTGGCATGGTTTTATGCTAGCATCTTCATATTGCATTGGTTGCGACTATATATCTGGAAGCAGGCATTGGGTTGACTACGAACTTTTAGTGTGAGATTGAATGAATGTTTTGATAAGTTTTTAAGTAGAAAAAATCTATGTAGCCTATCTATACTCGACATGCTAAAGTAAAATATAATTTAAATATCCATCTGTGCAGTCTATTTAAATAGTAATTTGAATTTTAAAAAAAAATTAATGTTAAAATCTAAAAATAAATTTATTCCTCAATTTTAAATGTGCGTTAATAAAAATCTATTTGTGTGTTAATTACTGGCAGTGGCTTCTTTTATTTTATTGTTCTAAATATTTAATATATATTTTGAGAATATAAATCTATTAAAACTTATAAAAATGTTTAAATCTCTGCTACTCCATGAACTAGTGACACTGGGCTGATGGTCGTGATTTTAACAGCGTGTATCTGCCTACTCTATAAATTTTCTAGGTCCAAATGGCCTAGTGGCGCCCTCGTATGGCAGATACGGTAAGACTGGATACTTCATCATCATCCCCGATCGTTATAATATATATTTGAAATATATTTTTAATTCATTTTATTATACTTGTATTTTTATTATTATTATTCTAACCAAGGACAGCTGCAGGTATAACTAGTATTTATATAATTATGAATTCAAAAATTTAGGATTTCTTTTTAATTTCAGACTATACTATTAGTTTGAATAGTATAAAAGAGTAAAAGATATGTTCTATATGTATATATGCATTAATACTAGATTTGAATTCTAAATCTTCATTGATGAATACAAAATTGAAAACCGGTTTAGGATTTGGATATTATATTATTAAACCGTCTAGTATTGATTAATTACCCAATATTATACTAGACTGTTCTAGAGACAGGTGAATGTTTATAATGTATTCAGTTGTCTTCTGAATATGATTTAGTGCAATGATAAAATAAGTTTGAGAGCTAATAATTATGTCACTGATCTGAATGAGAAACAATCTGATTATTTACTTATATAAGGCAGATGTTGTGAATGTGTAATATGGCAGGTGTTTATTTCAACATCCATTGATCTTTATAAATGTGTTTGGTTCTTTTGTTCATCATGCAATTATATGATGATTGTGACTTGTTTATATTCAGTCATCAATATCCCATCCTTCACAATTATTAGTTGATTCAAATCCAGGTTAGGCCATAAACCATTACATATGGATTTCATGTAAGTAATACCGTATATACGTTTAAAATTGTCTGGTCATCTGATCTACTCTATTTTATTACTATTATTTATTTTAGGAATTTGAAAAGATGCATGCCTACATTTGACATAAAGATGACTGGTTCTCTCTTTAATCTTTCTACAAAACTATCTTCGAATGAAATTTAGATATTTACCACAAAAACTTTAAGAATCTATCGTGTGTGGATCATGAGTTACAATGTGAAACACGACGATGCGTTTTTTTATTTTAATCAATGACAAAACAAAGTGCTAACATCAAATTTTGTTTTAAATTGGGGAAAAACTGCTACTGAAAATTTTAGAAATATTCGAACTGCATATGGCAATGAAGTCATAAATCACTATTTTTCCAAGTAACTTTCCAAGATATTGTGATGCTAAAGAAAGCATTAAATAAGAAAACTATAAAACACCTGGTCACATTTTATACTATAAGTGATGGTTTAGAAATGCTAGTGTCTTCACCTTTTATGGTGAATATTTACACTATGCCATTGTGTTAGACATGCCTTGATTTTGAGATAACAATACAGATAATTTGGATATAGGATCAGTCATATTTTATTCAGACACACACACACACATAATATTTTAAATACAAGTATATTTTATATACCTGGAGTCTAGATATAATATAGAGGATTTGAACACAGACTTTCAAGCTCCTTTCATGCATCAACTCTATTTCATATAATTGATGCATATGACCACACACATGTGAAAAAGATAAATGACCTCTAATATACCTATTTCATATTGAACCAGCACTCATCAGTTTGTCCAGATCATCATCTCCCACACACATATATAATCAGTACTTGGTTTACAGTAAGATAACAAATATTCACACTTTAATGGATAGGCTTGAATTTATTCCACCCTCCAGCTCTTAAACCATCCATACCTTGAAAAACTGATGGTGGAATGCCAAATCTAAAGTATGAACATTTGCTATCTTAATATAACTAGAGCACTGATTATATATATGTGTGTGGGAAATGAAGATCTGGACCAACTGATGAGTGCTGGTTCAACACTATATATATATATATATGATAAACAAATATATATATATATATATATATATATATTGGAGATCATTTATCTTTCTACATGTGTATGGTCATGTATATCGATTGTACGAGATAGAGTGTAGAGTGGATGGCTGAATGGAACTTGAAACTGTGTTCAAATTCCCTATATATATATACATATCATTTTATAGGCATTTTTCAGTAATTATACGACATAATGTTGTCTTTTATTTCGATTATGAATTTACATTATATATAATTACATTTCCATATTCTCCCATTCTAAATATTAATATGAAAGAATACTCATACAGAGTTTAAATATACAATTTAATAATATTTATTATAGAGTATATTTTCGATGCTTTCACGTTATATCATGAGTATGATGTGAAAGGTCTGAAAGTATATTCTATACAATAAATATTATTAAATTTTATATTTAAACTCTGCATAAACTTTGTTAGCGAGAATTCTCCTGAATTAATTTAACTCACAAGTTTTGGACTTGGGCATTTTGTCTTGCAGAAATTCCTGCATAGAATGCTATCATGTTATTCTATAAAGTTATTTAAATAAGAAAATGATTATTTCATCCCTCAAGTAGAACAATCAGTTTCTAACTGAGAATTCTATTACAAGTCAAAATTATTTTTAAAAGACATATCATATAATTTACCCCCTTTTTAAACACTTTATCAATACTTTTATTTATATTAAACTGACAGTTTCGGCTGTCCTGCAGTCATCATCAGAGCTACGATATTCAAATGTATAATTATACAATTAATATACTTATTCACATTTTGATATACACAATTAAATACACAATATTAATATTATGTATATTCTCCATAATCATATAATATACACTCAAATATTATACATTTAAGATAAAGATTATAAAGAAGCAGTATTTGAGTGTATAATATATGATTATGGAGAATATACATAATATTAATATTGTGTATTTAATTGCTTATATCAAAATGTGGATAAGTATATTAATTGTATAATTATGTATTTGAATATTGTAGCTCTGATGATGACTGCAGGACACTTGAAACTGTCAGTTTGATATAAATAAAAGTATTGATAAAGTGTTTAAGAAAGGGGTAAATGGTATATGGTAAAGTAGAAATCAATACATAGGAAAAGAAGAAGTAGAAAATTATATTTTAAAAAGAATTAAATTACAATAAAACAATCCTCATAATTAAGATTTTATTTGCTTTTTTGTGATTTATATTACCTTAGTGTTCCAATAGATGATTGATAATATGCTGGGAATCAATGACTTTTCTTTCACAGGCTGATGATGATTAGGTTATAATTTCTATGTTTCTTGTTGAATGAAATAACTAAATTTTCAATTTTAGGAATCTATCTATTCACTATTTATTTAGGATATGGATTTTTTGAACATCTAAAATTTCAACCAGAAATTACTTTTAATGGCTTTATTAAGTTCTTCATTTTTTCCACTTTAATCATAGATTTGGAAGTCACCAACTACGTAATTTGTGATTTATTTTGATCTTCATGGTTTGGTTCACAGTAGACTGACTCAGGGGCCGTGGATTGCAGTCCAACTTTATAATTCCCAAGTAATATCCATTTGATTATTTTCATGGTTTGTTTTGATCTGTGCATAATATAAGTGGTATTAAATTCCACTTATACAATAGATGAGTATAGAAATTATGGCTTATCCTGAATCTGTTGATGAGACTTTGATATTAATGCCTGCTGGCTTTATTTTGGTATTGGGGTAAAAAATTGTATGGAATCTCATAAAAGGTCCATTTTTATATTTTAATTCTTCAGAAATATTAGCAAATTTACCACTTCCTTTATTTTGCTGTAATATCTTATAGAAATTCAATTTTTGCACACTTTGTAGCAAAAACCTTTTATTGTATCTATATGGATACACTATCTTACACTTTGACAATCCTGCAGTCTTCTTCAGAGAAAGTGGCTCTGAAGAAGACTGTGGTATAATCAAAACATAAGATTATGTATGCATATAGATACAATAAAAGATTTTTGCTAAAAAGTGTTCAAAGTTGTGGATAAATTGTGTAGTAGACATTTAGTTGAATATCCATCAAGAGGAGTGTAATTTGAGATATTTTGTTAGGGGACAAAACAATAGTGTGATCAAATTAAAGGTGTTCATGCATTTCCTGAAAGGCAATTTCTGACATCTGGTGGAGGAATATATAAAAAAAAAGGAATCAATGTAAATAAAAAGTAAACTTGAATATAGCAATAATAATTTTGTTGGTAATATTTAATGCCACTTTTAGAAGATTAATGGGGAAATCTTTTCACTAACAAAAATGCAGTAAAATATGAAATGCTGCACAAAATTTTAACATTCTCAGACCTTAATCCAAAGTAATACCACTTGGCTTTCCAAAAATTCTAGAAATTATTTTAGATCTAATTTTGTAGTTCTTTTAATTGATTCGAAATATTTCTAATTATAAGGTTTAAATATTAACTTGCTGTGAATTGAAAGATTTTGTGAATGTTGATTTCTAAATGAAGTGGTGGACTTAATAAGTGAAGAACTTACTAGTTTTATACTCTCAAATTGAAATGCTTTAGATTTGCCTATATAATTAGAAAGTAGATTAAAGATGAGATGACCACTCTCATCTTTATAAAGTTGTAATCTTGTGTTAAGATTTGTAGAGGTCCTTCTCATGATAAAATTAAGCATGCAAGGTGCATAGAGTTAAGGTTAAGTCTTATATACATATTTATATTATACATTAGGTATTATGTATATTTAAATGCAATAATATAGCAGTGGATATAGAGTTGAAGGATAAACTCTCAGTATAACATACTTGTACAAAATGCTCAAATTGACTGCATGGAACTGTCAAAGTGTTTAGAATATCATAAGACCTCCACAACAGTTATAATAGACAGAAAACGTTAATTTATTTTGCAGTTTTTATATACACAAATGGTGAAACCAATGGAACTTCAAATAAAAAGATCAAAGAAAGGATCTTCTCTGCAACAATCAATCCTTAATTCTTTCTTCATAAACTAACAATAAAAGTCAACAAGCCATAAACTAGTCTGGGAATATTGGATGAGTAGACACTAGATAGGAATTTTATGCACAAGCCTTCTAGCATCCATTGATTACTCTGGCTTGCACTGAGTGGCACTACTGTATGGAGAGTTTTGTCTATTTTAATAACAGTTATAAGCAAGCATAAGAAATGGTGATCATGTGATGTTTATTGGCTTAAAAGTCAATGTAATCAATGTGGCCTTTATAAGAGTGATGTCATTTTATTCGTTTAAAATAACAGATATGAATAAACATGCAAATGCTTGGATTCTGTATTTCAGACTGTTCCTTTTGTCATTGTATCAAAGACCTGCATTTTTTACTTAATCTGGAGTCCAAATTCCATGAATCAAGGCCCATAATCTGACACTTCAGTTCTTGGCCTTCTTTTGTACTTTTCAATCAATAATTGTTCCATTATTTCATTATATCAATCAAACATCATTTTTAAAAAAATGTCAGGATTTATTCTTCAATGTTTTTAACCTGATATTTAAAACAAGAAATAATATAAAGTTGAAGAAGAGTCTGCTACTTATATAACGAGGGATCACATTATTAGTCAAATTATCATCATCAACAACCATTATCAATCCACTGCAAGATGAAGGTTCTCCAAGTTCAATCTATCTTCTCTGATCTTTAGCTTCTCTCCACATCACCCCTGCACACTTTCTTATTTCATCCATCCATCTCACATGTGGTCTCTTTCTGGGTCTTTTACAATCTCTTGAAATCCAGTTTAAGATTTCAATTGTGCATCTATTATCATCTCTTCTAGAAATATGTCCAGCCCAACTCCACTTCAGTCTTTTAATTTTTTCAATGAAGTCAGTAACACCTGTTTGTTCTCTTACCCATATATTGCATTTTTGATCACTTCTTGTTACTCCCAACATGCATCTTCCATACTTCTTTGAATGGTCTGAAGTCTCTGTATTGCTCTTCTATTAAGTGTCCAAGTCTCAGATTCATAAGTAAGAACTGGTAAAACACATTTATTAAAAACCTTCCTTTTCAAACATATAGGCATATTTCCTTTTAGTATCAAGTTATTTCTACCAAAAGCACTCCAACCAAGTTTAATTCTATGATTAAATTTCATCCATTACATTTCCATCTGTATTAATAATCTGACCAAGGTATTTGTAGCTGATAACTTCATCTAACTCATCATAATCAATCTTTATTTTCATATTTTGAGCAAATCCATTAAACATTACTTTAGTCTTTTTAACATTTATCTTTAGTCCTACTTTCATTTGATAACTCCTGCAGCATTTCCTGCAGCTCTAAAGCATTATTTGCAAAAACAACTACATCATCTGCAAAATCTAAATGATTAATATAAAACATATAATACAAAATGGTATCACTTTAAACATTGAAATATGGTCTGTTCTTACCATTCTTTAAAAAATATATAGAAAAAGAGTAGATCTACATACAAATATGTTGGTGCTGTTAAAAAGGTATGTCTGTTCATTGAATGTTTCCTAACGTTGTGCAACCTTGATAATATTAGAGATTTTATTTCCTTCATAGTTTAAATTTGAGACTCATTTGATTATGAAAATGTAAAGCTAGTTTTGATTTATTCTATTACCAAAAAAAAATTATAATTGAGGACTGGCTTTGAACAGCTTGCTATCCATTCAGAATACAAATACTTTTATTTTTTCTTTTGATGCAGTACAAAACAGTACAATATCTACATAATGAAAAAATAGCAAATGATAATGTGAATGACATAAATACGACATATGAGGTTTTAGAAAATCATGTATAAACACTGATTATTTTTTTTTGCAGTTTCGCACAGTGACTGGCCTAGTAATACACAGGTTAACATTATGTATTAGGTTGTATTTTAAAGGTAGTAATATATGATACTAAAATACTGAATTTCTTTCCAAGTGTTTTTGGTAGTCTTATTCATGCCCCAATTACTTTGTTAGACAATGCCTTTCCTGAGCTGAAAAAAAAAGATCCAAAAATGATAATTGATTTCATAAATGAAGAGGAAATTCAATTCTTATGAAGATTTGTTTGAAAGAATAGTCAATAAATTAGGAAGAAGTACTATTATTCTGGATGACGAAGCTTGACAGTTATATAGTATAATTACTTGAATTTAAGGATAAGATGATAAGCAATAAATAAATAGACAAGAGATTAAATCGTATTAATGAGTTTTAATTGGATAAGAAGACAAATAATTCCAAGGCACAACTGTCAAACAGATTTTATTTATCGGATACAATAAATATCAAAAAGATTAAAGACTGAGTAATAATAGTATTAAACGTTTTCAAGTGTATATATGACAACCATACAACTTATGTTGGAAATATTGGATTTAAAAGAAATCAAATGTCGAAAACATTAAAAGGACGCAACCGTTATACAGACTGAAGACAAAGATAAGTTACAGAAACGATTTTTTAGAAACAAATTAAAAAAATACAAGAAATGATTTGAAAAAAAATCCAAGATTTTTTTTTAGGGGAGGGGTATAAAATATATATTGATGGTGTTACCAAAAAAGATTGAACTTTAATATATATACTGTTCGGCCATTTGCAAAAAAAAAAAAAGTGCGATTTAGAATTTTTTTAAGGTTTTTTTTTTTTTCAAAAACAAAATTTGATGATAATATGTTTGTTAATTTTTCTTATTTTAATGACTAATTTTATAACATTAAATGCGTCATTTACTTTATTTTAAAAATTAAGTTTTCTCTAGAGATGAGAATATTACATATTAAACAATACTAAAACTATTATTTCATTTTTTATATATATATGGGCTGCAAAAATTCAAACTTTTTTTTATTTAAAGACGGAATGTGACTGAAATAATATAGCTATGGGGCGTTTCAAATATTATATATATAATTTAATAATAATTTCAACAATTTCGTACTCATCCCTCACTTGCTAGAATCCAGAGGTTATTATGTACGACTGTTATATAGTTTTTCTACGTCCCTTTTTGGTTTAATTCTTGTGATCTTGAGTTTAAAAAAATAGAAAAGATTGGATTGTTATATGTGTAGTTGCTAAATGAAACTTTGAGGTTACACAAACACACAATCCCTTTGTTACAGTTAGTATAAAGAGATGAGTATTGGCATGAGAGATTCATTGTGTCCAGGACCATCACTAACTAAAATGACTGAAGATTTTAAAAAGAAGAGGAAGCCCACATCTTCTCTTATATGGTAGCAGAATGAATTTTTCATCAACCATTGTTTATTTACAGTTCACAATTAATGCTCATGACAGAAAATCATTCTACTGACATATGTTTTTGTTGTTGTTATTGTTAAATGTTTATTAAAATATACTTTATTTTCTATGTTTTGAAATAAAGATAGTAAACCATTAATCCAATACCTATTATTCAACAAATCCTATTACTTAAATAAAATGTCAAAAATTATTTTTTTATAATAAATAAATCAATTTATGTAACTCCCATTTAAAAACAATTTTTTTAAAAAAAGCATTTAATAAATATTTATAAATAAATAGGCCTAATTATTGTGGCTTCCTGTTTGTTTGTTATTCATCTTGGCGGAGTTTGGGTTTTAATGAGAGAGTAAAAAGATTTATCTTTCAGATTTGAAAAATTCACAAATCTAAAATGGATGTGAATCCAGAAATTTTGGAATAATGATGTTTTACTATAGATTATCAATGAATTTTTTTAGTAAGAGATGAAATTATAAAGCTTAAATAGAAATCACCTGAATACTTTTAGACATGGGAGTAATGAGTGGACTAAAATAGAGCTTTTAGATATATTTGTGGATCAGAGATATTTTTATGCTGTCATTGAAGAACTTTTTTGTAATATTCCCCCAAATCAATCTTAATATAAGTATATTATTATATAATTCGATTTACAAATGCAATATTACTTGCATGCATTCATTTTGCTTCTAATCATTTTATTATACTATACATTCACTAAAATATCATATAATCACCATTTCCTATGCTTACACCAGCTTTTAAAATAATAGCAAACTCTCCATACAATAGTGTAAACCAGTGCAAGCCTTAAATCAATGGATTCAAGAAGGTTTATGCATGAACTCCCTATCTATTTTCTACTCATCCAATATCCCCAGACTAGTTTCTAGCTGCTGTATTCCTAAGTCTTCTCAGAGATGAAAGCCACAAACTAGAAATTAGTCTGGGAATATTGGATGAGTAGGCATTAAATAGGAATTTTATGCACAAACCCTCTTGCAACCATTGATTACTAAGGTTTTCATTGGATGACACTACTTTATGGAGAGAATTGTTACTCTTTTAGGCTATAAATTATTACTTAATTTTTTGGAATATCTAGAAACTTTAAATTTTATTAAAGACTGATGCATAAAGTATTAAATTCCAGCATGAATATTATGCATTTAACATATTCTAAACACTATAAACTCTTAAAACATATCTAGGTGTTTTAAGAGAGTATGGAATTTAAAAGTTTTATTGTACATTGAATACGCAGTGTTAGAATAGGAATGCAAGGATTGACTTATTATTGTATAGATGAAGACAAGCATGCAGTTCAAGAAAACAGACAAATAAATAGTATGTTAGATAAATAAATGTTTCCTAAACATCCAAAATACGTTAGATGAATTACATATACATATATTCACGTATCTAAGATGCTAAGAAGCCAAATAAGTCAGTCATATAAATAAAATTTAAATAAGTAGATTAGTAAGTGAAAGTAAAATATAGAAATAACATATAGATAAATAAATAGATACACTGATAGATATATGAGCAGACATGTATTAACAGATATATAGAGAGATAAGTTGTAGTTAAGTAAATAGTACATATTCTCAATGCTACAACTTAATAGTCATAGTTTGTTTGTGGATTTAAACCATCAAATATTACATGATCACCATTTCTCTATGCTTACGTGAGCTGTTTTTGACAGAGACAAAACTCTCCATACAATAGTGCCGCTCAGTGCAAGCCAGAGTAATCAGTGGATGCAGGAAAGTTTATGCATAAAATCCCTATCTAGTGTCTATTCCTCCAATATCAAATGTATAATTTAGTGTTTATTTTTGCAAAGCCTTACTGGTTTATTAATGGACTCGTTTAAGATGCTAATGAATTGAAAGTATATTAGTTTTACTAAAATAAGTATTATCCCTTGTATATGTATTAAAATGGATTATGTCCTGTACATGAGGAGTCAGATTGACCTTAGGTCAACATGGGTGTGACAAGAATCTTGGCCTCATGGTGGCCTTTGAGCATTCCATCATCAGATTTTCAATTGGATGGACAGTTGAAGAGTTAGAGTGTGGAGTAGATTGAAGCCTGTCCATTAAAGTATGAAAATTGCCTATCTTAATATATATCTGAGCACTTATAGCATATATGGGTAGAGATGGTAATCTGGACCAACTGATGATTGCTGGTTTAGCATGAAATATGTATATTGGTGATTATTTATCTTTTCAACATATATGTGTTCAAGTGTATCAGTGTTATGAGATAGAGTGAAGAGTGGTGGGTAGTGTGAAAGTCTGTGCTCATATACCCTATATAATACTTTTTATGTAGCAAAAGATTTTCATGGATTCAAAAATAAATATTCATGTAATTAAACCCCAGCATCAGATACTGTCAGGCAATCATGCAAAGTGATATCCTATGATTCAGTAAAAAGGCTAAAAGAATTGCTTTTAGCTTAATACTTAAACTGATGTATGTGTAGTATATCAAACCATATATATAATTTTAACTTGCACTACCTATTTTAACTGGTGATTGTCTGATTATATTATAGCCAAGATTTTATCTAATTTATTGTATAGAAAATTTTCAATTATATTTTCAATGTACATATTACTAATGGGTTAAATTAATTCTGCTTTGTTGAAATTTGCTTCCCTTTCAGTGATATAATCTTAATGTAGTATTTTTTGCATGGATACTTTTTTATATATCAAAAAGCATTGAAATTTGTATTTTCATAATTTTAAATATAAGATAACCATACCCGTATTGAGAAAAGGTATGACACATATCAAGTGATAAAACTTCCATCAATAGAAAAGAATCATGCATGTCCCTCCCAAAAAGTTGACCTGTTTCCCCTAATTAAAGTCCATATTTAAATTTTTATATAAATGAGCAATAACACCATATATACACCCACTCCTGATTTACAGTTTATGCTACATCTGACTCGTAGGAGTTGAAAGTCAGCTAAGCACATAAAAAAAACAAGAAAGCTTTTCTTAATACACTTATAAGTATAGGGGATTTGAACTCAGATTTTCAAGCACCCTTCAACTATCCACACTATCTCATACAACTAATACACATGACCACATACATGTAGAAAAGATAAATAATCACCAATATATGTATTTTGTGCTAAACCAGCACTCATCAGTTGATCCAGATTATCATCTCCCACACATATATATAATCAGTGTTCAGTTTATATTAAGATATCAAATCCTCATACTTTAATGGACAGGCTTCAATCCACTCCAACTTTTCAGCCATCCATATCATTGAAAATCTGCTGATGAAGGGTGATTGAAAATCTGAGTTCAAATCTCCTATACTTACAATTGAGCTCCAGGTTTGTGAAGAGTGCCTGGTTTTCAAATATTTACACATCAAGCTTGTATACTGCCCATAACTCTTCTATGTATTTAAATGGATAAGATCCTATACATGAAAGGTCAGAGTGACTTGAGATCAACATGGCATGGCAATAATATTGGCATCAGCATGGGATTTGGGTTTTCATCATCAGATTTTTAATGATATGGATGGCTGAAAGGATAGATTAAAGTCTGTCCATTAAAGTATGAAGATTTGCTATCTTAATATAAACTGAGCACCAATTATATATATATGAAAGATGATAATCTGGACCAACTGATGAGTGCTGGTTTAGCACAAGATACGTATATTGGTGATTATTTATCTTTTCTGCATGTGTGTGTTCATGTGTATTAGTTGAATGAGATGGTGTGGATAGTTGAAGGATGCTTGAAAATCTGAGTTCAAATCCTCTATACTTACAATTAAGCTCCAGGTTTTTGAAGAGTGCCAGGTTTTCAAATATTTATTACAGTTATGTATAATTATAATTAAAGTAATTTGAGTTAAACGTATAATATATTCTTATAATTTTATTATTAAATTTCCAACTTCCATCTCTCAACTTCAAGATTTTAATTATATATATAAAATATCAAGTTACCAATCAAATATATACAAATATTAAATTGTATTAACGATAGTCAAAAACAATATATATTGTCTTGCGTTGTTAGCCGAGAGGCATCGCAGCTTCCATGCAAGCAAGTAGTTGGTTGCAGACGGTTGTGGGTTCGCGTCCCGGCCGATGCTATGACATATGAAAATATATATATATATATTAATTCAACAGAAGTACTTACGATTACGTTATACTCATTTTTAACTGAAGTAACGTAGGCAAAAAAAAAAAAAGCAGGCGTCACGTGATTTTTCGAGAACTTTGTATAATGATATTAAGCAAATTGTTTGTTTATTATGCAATTTTTAAATTGGTTTATAAAAATTGTCCCTTTAATTTTTCTTTTTTATAATGCCTTTTTTCATTTAATATTCTTATGTGATCTGGGCTAAAAGTAAAATCTAAAATGGCAAAAATGTTCATAGCCAAAGAAAATTGAGGCAATATTGGACCGATTATACTTAGCATTTTTTACCCGATTGTACAGTAGTTGGTGTTTTTTAAAGTCTTTTTTCCAAAGTGCATCTTGATTCCCCGATATACGATTTGTTTGTATCCTCGTATAAAAAATGGTAAAAATAATCAGTCCAATACTGTCTCAATTTTCTTACCCCGTGATCAATGTAGCAATTTTAGATTAACCTTTAACCTACATCTCATAAGAATATTAAATGAAGAAAGGCATCCTAAGAAAAGAAAAATTAAAGAGGCAATCTTTATAAACCAATTTAAAGATTGTATAACAAACAGACAATTTGCTAATATCCATATACAGTACATAGTTCTTGGAAAATCTGCTTCTTTCTTTTTTTTCTTCTCAACTTCAGTTTGGTCTACCTACTTCCTGTTGATAATGATTACAACGTAATCGAAGTACTTCTGTTTAATTAATGTATATATTGTCTGCTGTTATAATAATTTAAAATTTATATATATTCTTGGTTAAAATATCTAGACTGTTAAATTTAAAATTTATATATATATAATATTCTTATTTAAAATATCCAGACTGTTAAATGTAATTAAAACTCTAAAAATGGCATGTTTAAAGACGTCGAAAAAGTTGAAAATTTAATAATAAAAAGTATAAAAATAATAAAAAATTTACTGTTTATGTAAGTGAACATAATATGCTCAAACTCATCTTGAAGGTGAACATACAAACATTCTTCACAATTTATATGTAATAATGTATTGAAATCAATAAAACTTTTAGGATTTATATATAAAATAGATGGATAATGTCAGAAGCAATAGTTGTTTAGATAATGCAGATTGTTGTTCTTAAAATAGTGCCAATGTTTTTTAAGTGTGAAAACATCGGCCGGGAAGCGAACCCGCAAACCCGGGACAACTGCTTGTAAGGCAGCTGTGCTGACCTCACGGCCACCAATGCTTGACTAGTGCTAATGTTTACACTTAATTCTCAAATAAGCAATACAGAACTGTAAGACATTTTCTGTTTAATTAAATATAGGGCAAGTCTTTCTCCTAAGTTTAATTAATGAGTGTAGCTTAATAATTTGTCATCATTTCCAAAGAATAAAAATAGAAGCATGCTAACTCATCAAAAGTTAAAATAGAAAAAGGTAGGCATTATCTAACTATTAAGACGGAATTTTAAAATTATAATACAAACTAATCTTATAACAAATACTATCTTTACATATAAATTAATACACTGTGCAGGCTTACACCTGCACATACATATATATGTAATATATAAGGGATTCAAACTCAGACTTTCGCACGACCCTCAACTCTCCATGTCATCTGATATTACTGACCACCTGATCACACACATGTTGAAAAGATAAATAATCACCAATATATATATATATATTTCATGCTAAACCAGCACTCATCAGTTGGTCCAGATTTCCATCTCTACACATATATACAATCAGTGCTCAGCTTTATATTAAGAGAGCCAATCTTCATACTTTAATGGACAGGCTTCAAACTACTCTAACCCACGACTCTTCAGCCTTCCATTTCATTGAAAATCTGATCTTTACGTATATAATATGGTAATCGTTTGTTTTGTTTAGAAATCATCTTGCAAAACAGTCTATTACTGAAAATCCTTTTTTAAAAAGATATCTTGGTGAATTACAGATTGCCATTATGTTTAACCCACAATCATATTTTCAAAAAAAAAAAAGAAACCACGGTAAATAATTTTATTTATGGAAAAATAAATAATGATCAAATTGCTATAAAGTAATCTTCAAATTTTTGACTATCTCTCTTTTGGAGCGACAGAATACTTCTACTTCTATTCAAATGATTGTCAGTAATGATAAAATATTAAGCTACCAATATTAAATTTACAACAAGAAATTGTCATGAGTTTAATTAAATAGAAGGTATGTATAATGCTAATATTTAAACAGTTAGAAAATCTGTATTATCTAAAGAAATATTATTTTAAATTATGTATTTTATACAAAAATTAGCTAAAAACTTTATTATATGAGGGTCATCCTACAATTATTGACATAAGGGAAACTACGTAAGTTAATCAAACAAAACTATTCTTGTTCACCAAAATGAATTTTCCATATATGGAGGGCATCATATTTACTTTTCACAATGGAATCAATAAACACAATTGTGGCAATATCAGTTTCCTCTTCCTGAAGAAAACAGTGATGTAAATTGTTTTTGAAATTATAAAATAAAATAATGCATTGCAAGATCAAGTGAGTATTGTAGGTGTTTGGTAATTCTGATCTTATTTTTCTTTAGAAAGTGTAAAGTAATCCCAGTACTATGTAGAAGACATGATGTCGTTATGAGGCATTAACCCCTGTAATCCTTAAATTGTGGAGAACTTTAGTCAAGCAGTATTGTATGTGCCTGGATTCCATGGCAGTATTCTTTCCTACTTGCTTAATAGTATCCTGTATTTCTGAAGAAAATAGCATACATTTTTCATCAAATGCTGTTTTAACACTGTGATCAGGGTTGGGTCAACTTCAAACATTCATATTCTATTTTCTTGATGTGGTACCGCAATGTGAAATGAAATATAGGTTCATCAAGTTGTTGCAAAGTTTGCTGTCTGATTCTTACATGCTCAGGTTTTTGTTTCTCTGTTAATTTGTGTGATACCCAATGCAAAACAATTTTTCTTTCAACATTTTATGAGAATTTTTATCTATTGTTGTAGATCCAGTAACCAAAATAGTATCCACTTAGAAGATACTGTTTGTTGGCTGATACTATTTAATTGACATGAGTCAAATTTTTGGATAACTGCTGTTAGAAGTCTTTGTGTGTGAATGGCATCATGAAATGAACTACACTCCCACAGAAGTTCTTCATTTACCTAAAGATAGTTTCACATGTGTTCTTCTTTTATAATCCAACATTAAAATCATAAAAAACAATGTAATAGTGCACATGTCCCAGCTCCATGGCTCATAATGTTGAAATATAATTTACGGCTACCAAAATTACTAATAGTTGTGTTCGACTACTGCTCATCTACTAATAATATATTGAACACAACACATGTATAATCAACAATTTATATAGTTTTTCTTTTGCATATTTTAATAATTTTAGTGATTCTTGTTTATAAGTTGTAAGGGTTTATACATTCAATCTCAGTACGAGTTTGGGAATATTTACATATTCTGTCTGGAGAATATAATATGCCCTTATGTTTATAAATTTAATATTATGGCATTAACCAAAATATTACAGAGAGCATTTGTATATATAAATTGAAAAAATAACAGTTCAGTATTATTAAATTCCAATAAAGTTAAATAGAAGTAGTTGTATATACATAATTCTAAATTTGACAATTATATAATCCAAATTGTGATTGTTTTTTTTTTCTATTTCTGGCTGATAAATTTATTGATTTTTTTTAAACATTAACTAAAAATAACAATATGGGATTCCTAGACTCACAAATAGCTAAATTTCTTTACCCAGTTTTAAAAAATATAATTATTGAAGATGTATGAGAGGAAAACAGATAATTTAAAGTGATTGCTTAACATCTTCATGCTCTCATTCCCAAATGCTTAAGATTTGCCCATACATAAACGTTTGGGTAGAAAGGATAGATTGGATTCATTCTATCTTTTCACAAAGTCTTTATCTTGTGTTTGGAAGTGAGAGTATTCATTTATAGTTAAAAATCCACAAAGCGTATGTGCATTAGCTTAATGGCTGATTATTACTATTACAATTTATAAAAACATCACACTATATAAAATAAATATCTCATTTATAGATGATTTTAGTAAAACATTCTCTAAATATATTAACATCAAAATATTGCTGCAACTAAGAGATGGTTGTATAGATTTGTAATCACTATAAACTTTTATATTTTTGTTCTCTAGAGGCTTTTGTGAGGTATTTTTATTACCAAATTCACCACTTCATTTATTTTGCTGTAGTATCTTATATAAATGCAATTCATCCACTCTACTTTGAACACTTTTTAGTAAAACCATTTATTGCACATAATTGCATACACAATCTTATGTTTCAACTGTCCTGCAATCTTCTTCAGAGCTACATTTACCTTAATGTTTTAAAAGTAAAAAAGACTTTTATTTTACTTTTAAAACATTAAGATAAATGTAAATCTGAAGAAGACTGTGGGACAATCAAAATGTAAGATTGTGTACGGAGATATGTACAATAAAAGGTTTTGCTAAAAAGTGTTCAAAATACAGTGGATCAACTGCATTTATATTTCTCTTGTAGCTAAGTTTCTTTTATTCAGCTTTAAAAAGGTTAATTATTTAATATTTTGAGAGGGAAAATGTTTTAAAATTAATTTTAAAATATAATATTGACCATCTATATAAAAGTATTTTTATGAATTTGAGTACTCACTTGCCATCCACAATAAGATAACATTAGCATCTTTCATTAACAGTCTGTATGTTTTTTATTAATTAAATAAGGTTTTAAATTAACATATGATACAATCTGCAAATTATCTTCATGCTTTATATCTTGTTTAATCCACCTCTTTATCTTGAAAATTAGGAAAAATTATTAACTCATAAAAGTCAAAGTGTGTTAAGTCTTGAAAACATCATATTTATTTCAGAACACATATGTTGAATTAATATTTCAAAGTGTACGCCTAGAGGCTAATAAAACCTTATTAAAATAAAACAGAGCTCCTATGAATTATTCTTTGAATTAGAAAGAATGGTTCATCCATCCACATATTGTAAATCTAAAACCAAGATGCTATTTTTTAATTTTAATTAATTCAGTTTTAGAACTCCAAACCAATAGACTTCATAAAACTATCTATAAAAATTTCCATAAGCATTGTAACATTTCCACATATACTATTATGGAACATTTGCATAATATGAATAAATTTCTATATATAACTACTACTTTTAAACAGTGAAGTAAAGCTTTTGGCTTAAATGTGATAAAACCAATAAAAACTATGTATAAATACATTAATACCTTTTACATGTGTAGTTTGATGCATTGGTTGAGTAGTAGTCTATGAGGATCAAACCCCATGAATTGTCCAGTTCTGTTATTTTCTTGTGATCAAACTTCTTATGAAATTTCCAAGAAATAAATTATCCAATTATTTACTTATTTAATAATGCTTTTTCTCATTTAGGCATTTTCTGAGAGTCAGAAACCACACTTAGAATGCTTCATGAATTCTAAAAACTTCATGGTTTCATGGTAACCATTGATATTCACAATTTTTGGAAGGACTTTTGTTGTTGTGGACAATATTAATATTCCATGATAATCTTCAGTTTTTTCTATCTTCTTTTTTTTTCATATGTCATAGCATCGGCCGGGAGGCGAACACACAACAACCATCTGCAACCAACTGCTTGCTTGCAAGGCAGGTGCACTGACCTCTCGGCTAATAACACTTGACTTTTCTATCTTCTTGATTTTAAAAATTAGAATAATAAAATTAATTATAAACTTTCACAACATTATAGATCCATATATTTAAAAAAAAAATTCAGTAATTTAGAAATGAACATATTACCTTTTTTAACCCAATTATACTATTAGGATCTCTGGTATGATTTTATGAGTGCAAAAAATCTATTATTAACCTCATCCAATGTAAAATATGTCTCTCAAAATCGTCAGAATAGATAGATGTTTAAATTTATTAATTCAACTTTTTATGCTATCCTCATAACTTCCTGTGCAATCTCAAGGGATTGAATAACTTTATTTTAAAAACTTTTGAACACGTTTCAATGCAAAACAAAAAAAAAGCATTGTAGTCATAGATGAAAATTTAATTGCAGAAATGCATAATCTCATTGGCATAAGAACTGATTCTGCTGTTCAAATAAAGTTCCAAAATATTCACAAACATTACTTTTCAATATCAGATTCAATATTATAGATCAATCTTAGTAAATCGAGTCTTTAATGTGAGCTAGAAATGTTTATATTATCATTAATCCAACACAGGACGTTTTTACTTACATATAGATTAGTAGCAATAATTTACGGTGATAACTTCATTCCAGAGCCATCTAGTAATAGAAAATAGTGTGAAGATTTAGATATAACATCACCTATAAACTACTGGTCTGAAAAATTTGTACTGGTTATAGTTTATTTGTAATTATATATTAGTATGTCCTGATGAAAAAAGGTGACTACCTCTCTTTCCAAGCTGTCCAAAGCATGATCACAAATTAGTGCATATGGTATATAGCATTTTGGTAAATCTACTTACCACAAATTTTTAAGATGCTAATGTATCTGTATCGTGAGTTATTACATAAAATGCAATGGTGTGTTTTGTATTTTTGTGAGCCATTTTGAATGCTAACCATTGCCATTAGAAAATTTTGTGAGCCACATGAAAATGTTTTAGCAACTCAGATTTAGTACCAGACCTAGCTTGAATTATTTTATGTTTCAGCATCAATTTTGATCAATTTAAAAAAAATAATGATATTGATATGTTATTCCATCAAAGATTAAAGTACAATTTATCCATTCTACTTTAAACACTTTTTAGCAAAAAACCTTTTATTATCCATATATGCATACACAATCTTATATTTTGACTGTCCTGAAGTCTTCTTCAGAGCCACTTTTATTTTAATTTTTTAATGCTAATTATTATTATATATGTACAATAAAAGTTTTTTTTTGCTAAAAAGTGTTCAAAGTAAAGTGAATAAATATTACTTACTTAATCAATGTGCATTAAATAAATTTATAATTACAACTTTACATTATCATAATAGATTTCTAACTATAAGATCTTTCCATTGACTCATTGTAAATCGAGAGATTTTGCAAATAAGGGTAATAGGAATTGTGAACTTAATCAGTGAAGTATTGAATGGCTTCATGCTCTCAGTTCTAACCACTTCAGCTTTACCTATTTATATAGAAAGTAGGTTGAAGTAAAGAAGGTTCCCCTCTTTTCTTCCAATGTGTAAGTTTGTGGTTAAGACCTGTAGAGGTCTCTACTTTCAAATTTTTAACCGCACAAGCTTTAGGTTTATTGCCTTAGTAAATATTACTTATGTAATCAATGTGCATTAAATAAATTTATAATTACAACTTTAAATTATTGTAATAGATTTCTAACTATAAGATCTTTCCATTGACTCATTGTAAATCAAAAGATTTCATGAGTACTAATGGGTAATAGGAATTGTGGACTTAATCAGTGAAGTATTGAATAGCTTCATGCTCTCAGTTGTAACTGCTTCAGCTTCACTTATTTATACAGAAAGTAGGTTGAAGTAAAGAAGGGTTCCCCTCTTTTCTTCCAAAGAGTAGTCGTATTTTCAAGCACACATGCTTAACGGTTTATTGCCTTAGTAAATATAACAAAATAAAGGAAGTGGTGAATTTGGCAATATTTTTGAAGGATTAAAATTCACAACTACACATTTTAAATCATAACTCATAAATCAGATACATTACACATTAAAAGTCTTGTGTTGAATAGTTAAGCTGTATAACTATGTAACATATCCGTTAATTCAGAGATAGTATTTCATGCAGCTTGAAAAGAGAACCAGTCAACGTTTTGCTAGTACATATTGTGCAGTTTGATCTATATCTGTCATCTAAAGGTCATCTATTTGAATTCCATGTTAATAATGTCTTCCAGCAGTGCCTGAAGGAAGAAAAATAATCCCATTCAAAATGTGTTCTATATTATGTTATGTCTTATTACTGGCACTCTGTTAGCATAGTTGGTTGAATGTCTGACTATGGATTGGTAGGTTCCATAATCGATTCTGGCACTTGTAGATCTGGTATTTGAACTTCTTGTAAACTTCTGGGCAATAAAGCCATATGTATTTTACCCTGCACAGTTTATATATGACTTTGAATTGATAGGTCCCAGGATTGATTCTGCCAGTCACAGGTTTGGTGTTTGAACTTCTCATGAAGTCTTGAAATGCATCCCAAGATAGATTCTGGCACTCATAGTTCTGTTTTTTGAACTTCTTATGAACTCCTGAGCAAAGAAGCCATGTGCATTTTACACTGTGCAATTTATAGAGTATCTGACTTGGGATCAGGAGGTCTCAGGTTCAATTCTGGCATTCACAAATCTGGTGCTTTAACTTCTTATGAACTACTGAGCAATAAAGCTTATGCATTTTTTTATTATTGGCAATTGAATGACATTGAAAAATTATAAATAAAGTTTGAATTTAATCATTTAACAATTGGACTAGAATATGGAAAGAATATTCCAATATGTAATTAGAAATTATCATATATTGTCCATAGATTCTTTAAACTTACTATAGATGGCTCTGGAATAAAATAATTTATGAAATACTGTTCCTATATGAATACACTAAGTTTGTTATTTAAATCATAGAATTCCTTGATATTTAATTCTTTTACAATATATTTTTACATTCTTATGTATGTAACAAAAGTAAAATGTGTCAATATTGAAAAATTCTTAAGGTTCAAATAATATAGTTCATGTGTTTCTAACATTTCTATACTGCAAGAATCGGTTAAGTATTTTAAAGGATTGGTGATATTTTACATAAATAATCTTCTCGCAGCTTTTTATTATTAAATATTACTAATAAATTAAATTTTCTGTGCAATTTATCACACTTGAGGGTTAAACATTGGGAAATCAGAAGGTTTTGAATTAAATCTAGATAATTGATCATGCTTTATCATAAATCTAGAGATTCCTAGTGGTGTTTAATGTCACACGACCTTCTGAGTAATTAACTATTATATTCTTTTTGTCATTATATTAATTCCTTGTTTTTTGAAAGCTTTTATCTAAAATAATTCCAGTGAATACTTTCATGATTTTTCTAATAATCCTTTCATAATATTAGAGTAGCTATTAATAATAGCAATAACTGACCAGTAGACATATGCAATTACATATGTTTTCATGATACACAGTATGGACATAATCAAATCATGATTGGGTCTCTTTCCAAAATACCTACAGTGTCATCTCTGAATCAATGCTTATGTTACACTGTGACATAATTGAATATTCTTCACAAGGATCATGAATTACAACATGAAATATGGCAATACCATTCATACTTTAACTCATGGCGGAATAATGCGGTAGCATTGAATTTTGCATTAAATTGAGAAAAACTACTGAAATGTTTGAAATGATTCAAACTATATATGAAAGGAAGCCATGAATTACAAGAACTGTTTCCAATGGTTTACAAATTGTGTAATGGCAAAAAGAGCATTAAGATAATCTACATGGATGTGAATAATATTGGTACATTTCATGTCATGACTCATGATTCAAATCAGCTAGCATTTAAAATTTTTGTGGTAAATAACTAAACTGTCATTAAGTAACACATGCATTAATTTAGAGATCGTGCTGCAAGTATCTTGAAGGGAAACCAGTCACTTTTTTACTAGAACATTCTATATTTTTGCAATATCTTTAAACTAAAATAGTTAAATATTATTCAGTTTACAATATTACATTTTATGTTTTAAAATCATTTTATCATCTATTTGTATGGATAATAGACATCACATTAAGCAAATGAAGCTTTCAAATATACATTGTTTCTCTGTCTTCATCTCAATCAATTAATGTAAAATCTTTTTATATGAATATTTTTATGCTAATTATGCTTTATCTTTCATTGATTTTCTGAACACCCTTTTTGATACCCATATCCACATATATTTTATATTTTTGTAGAGTTGGATTTCTATTATGTAAAACTTAATCTATTTTAATCCAAAGACATCTATTTCTTCTAATGTTGTTTTTTATCACTTTCTACACTTTTAATTTGTCTCATTCCATATACATGCAAGTAAACAATTATTATACATAAATTTCCAAAGATTTCCTTACTGAGACTCAATTTTAATCTTCAATTACATTATTGTATTAATATAGTTATAGATAATAGAGTACATTTGCCATACAATGAACCCGGATTTCAAAAAACCCAAAACATAACTCTACATATGGATGAACCTATATTTATAAACATTTTTTTGATTCATGTTTTCCTAGAATTGATACATAGATATATTTTATATGAAATAAACATAATCATTATCTTTATATATCAATAATTATAAGGAGTTGTTTTTTTTTTTGGTCCTAATCCTAATTCAATAAAAATACAACTTATACAAGAATGGCTCATTCTAAGACTGATCTCTGGATGCTAATATATATATATGACAATAGATGGGGTTATACCAAAAACACCTTCAAGCGTTTGTTTACATAAACGTCAGAGCGAGTATTTCACTATCTCTAACTTAATTTCCACCTTCAGATCATGATTTCAAGCTATTTGCTATCATCAGTGAAGGACAGGATTAAGAAACTAGATCTAAAACACAAACTCTGAGCGTTTAAGAAACAGTTTCTATTCAGCTTGCAAGCATGAATCTTTTAGACACATAATGTCTTCAAACTCAGCATAGCATACCAGATAGCTACATGGGTCTGATATCAGTTCAGCATCACCACATAGTAGAAGCCTCTGCAATATATATCATTGCAAGAAAGACCGCAAAGGTACATTTATGAAAAACAAAAAACACAAGTTAAAAACTTGCATACGTTTGTATTTATGACAATAGATGGCATTATACCAAAAACACCTTCAAGCATTTGTTTACATAAATGTCAGAGCGAGTATTTCACTATCTCTAACTTAATTTCCACCTTCAGATCATGATTTCAAGCTATTTGCTATCGTCAGTGAAGGACAGGATTAAGAAACTAGATCTACTATGTGGTGATGCTGAACTGATATCAGACCCATGTAGCTATCTGGCATGCTATGCTGAGTTTGAAGACATTACGTGTCTAAAAGATTCACGCTTGCAAGCTGAATAGAAACTGTTTCTTAAACACTCAGAGTTTGTGTTTTAGATCTAGTTTCTTAATCCTGTCCTTCACTGACGATAGCAAATAGCTTGAAATCATGATCTGAAGGTGGAAATTAAGTTAGAGATAGTGCTTGAAATCATGATCTGAAGGTGGAAATTAAGTTAGAGATAGTGAAATACTCGCTCTGACATTTATGTAAACAAACACTTGAAGGTGTTTTTGGTATAATGCCATCTATTGTCATAAATACAAGCGTATGCAAGTTTTTAACTTGTGTTTTTTGTTTTTCATATATATATATAAACTATTTGACAGTGAACAAATCATTGCATATGTATATTATAAATGCACCTACACCTAATTCTTAGTAATTAAATGTGGTCTTACTTATGAGTGGATGAACCCAATAAACACAGTTACATCATTAACTATAATTATTTAACAATTTGACAATTTATCTGCAAATATTGCATTTTATATTGTTATCATCATTTCTTTATTCCTTCCTTTTAAACTGATAATTTATACAAAGTATGTTTAACAGGTATTAAAAGAAAGTTCTTACAAATAATTTGTATAACACATATAATAACAGAGTGAAAAATTATTTTCATTTTCTTATTTTTTTGAACTAACAATTTCTACATGACATCAGGATTAATAGACATTAAATACAAACTCAAAATAGTTATAATAACATTCAATTTGTCTTTTTAATGTAAAACTTGCAAAATAATATAACTAATATAGTTCTTCCTTCTGACAAATATTAAAGCAGTTTATGTGTGACTATAACACTTTCATAAGCTCCAGCTTTGTTATTTAAAACACATTTTTACATTTTTCACTGAAGTTTTTTGAAATAATGTGCCGAGCTTTCTAAGTTACATTGGCAGTAAGTGATATTCCTATTTTTTATTCACTATGCATAATAACGGTCTGATGCATTTTAATAAAGTAAGAATCCAGTCTGACTGCCATAAGAAAAAAAAGTTGCTTATATATATATTTCTTTTATTTTGACAATTTGTTCCAGTTTTTTTAATGTAAATTTGCATATCATTTTAATTGCTTGATTTTTTTATTGAAATGAATAATATATTATTCATTTAAATACATATGGAGAAGAAAAGATAGTCATCTAATTATTATTTTTATTGTTCTTTATTTTATTTATGTTTTGCCTACAGATGTATAGCTCTTTACATAAGTTCTGCATTTAAGTTTTTTTAAATATACAAATAAAATATCACAACTCGAAATTTTTAATATAATCTAATAATAAAAGAAAAATATATTAAATATATTCTGCAATGCTTATTAAGAGCTTATTTGCGAGCTCTATATACAACATATTGTAACGATATATAAATATGTCGTTACATTAATTTAAAATAAAAACTTAAAAGTTCGCAAATAAAAGTAAAAAAACTAAACGCTAAAATTAAAATGTTTGTTAAACGTATATATATTCGCACAGATGCTAAACTTTAAAAATATTTTTTTTAATAAATAAAAAAAAAAGGGTATTTGAATGTATTTTTTTTATAAAAAAAGATTTAAATATAAAAATAGTTTAAAAAAGAAATAACGTAAGTAAAAATAAAAACAGGTATTAATTAATTCCTGTAATCTGTAAATGGAAATGATTGTTTATTAATTATCCAAAAGCTGTCTAATTAAAAAGTCAGAGAGTAAATTAGATAAGAGAATAAAGAGATTTTAGCTTGACCAATGGAAGCACCAAGCCTCAGCCCGGACCCGAACGAAAATTTGGATTAGTGATGTCTTTGTTCAGTCAATCTGGAGATTTACTATAAAAAGAGAAATATTAAGTTCCAGACAGTTTTTAGGGACTTTATTTGATGAGAACGGGAAGACGCACTTGCCGTTCTCTCTCATTTTTTTTCGTTTTAAAAAAAATATAAAATGAAAAGACTGTGATACAAGAATGGAACCAGCTAATGCTACCTCCAGAACATTATCTTCCAATGGAGACGTCGCGGGAATTAAAAACAGGAACCTGGACTCTTCTACCATAAGCTATATGAAATGAACAATTATTAAAATCAATTAAGAACTTTCGTCAAGTTTTATAAATTGATAAACAAGCCAACTTAAATGTTAAAAACGGACTCTTATCTGACTTTTGTAAGTTTTTAAATCAAATTAATAATGTTTAATTTTATATGTTTTCCGATTGATAAAAAT
Source organism: Epiperipatus broadwayi (assembly GCA_028023455.1). Lineage (NCBI taxonomy): Eukaryota > Metazoa > Onychophora > Udeonychophora > Euonychophora > Peripatidae > Epiperipatus > Epiperipatus broadwayi. Next base: position 1,443,608 of record JAQFVV010012436.1, on the reverse strand, counting down.
CATTTCCATTTTTTTTCTCTTATTGTATAAATTATTTGTTGTTTAAATTTTAAATGATGAAATTTAAGGTTGGGTATAGACGTTGCATAGATTCGTTAGTGGTTGATAATGTTGTGGTTTTCACATTCGATTAGAATATATGTCAACGATATCACTGCAAGCATCTTACGATGAATGCTAATGGGATTTGTATATTCCCTATGCAAGTGACGCTTATCGATGACTTTGTATTTTGATCGGTTGTGTTTAATTTGGGATGTTTTTGACCATGGAATCTGTGCAGCTGATCTATACTCAACATTTTAAAACAAATTTTATAATCTGTGTGAATGTATTTAAATGTTAAATTTAAGTCGGGCGTGAATGGCTATATAGTTTTGTAAAGTTATATTAAGGGAGGGTAATCTTAGGTTATTCATTTCGTAGTTGAATTGGTTCAATGGATTGGATATATTTGTGTAATTGTAGATGTAGTATGAGGTCCACTATGGGCAGGACTATAGATATATGCCACACACCCTCTGTTTGCCTATGGATGGGTTTGTAAGTCAGCAGAAGACCGCAGTCCATTCCTATGGAGTTTTTTGTTTATTGTTCTACTTGCCAACAGATGTCACATTCCTGTTAGTGGAGAGTCAAGGTCTTCTCTATTTCTACTTATTGTTCAGATGTACATTCCTGACAGTATAGTATTTTGTGTTGTCGTATCATGCTACATTGAATACACGAATGTATCAGATGGATTGACACCAGTTGATTGCGAAATTTGTTGCCTAAGGTTAAATCAGGGAAGAATATTTTCTTTTCAAATGCAGATCTATGTAGTCTATTCATACTTGACTATCTAAATAAAATATTAAACTCATTGAAACTTAGTTAAATGTAAAATTAAAAGATTAATAGAAAAATCTAAAATGTTGAATTTATTCCTCGAATTTAAATGTTATTTTATATGTGCATAAATAAATATTTTTATGTGTTAATTTCTGGCAGTGGCTTTTATTTATTGATATTTAAGATATAAATTAAGATGTAGATTTTTATCTCTGCGTCTCCACTGAGCTAGTGACTTGGGATAATGATCAGAATATTTAAATAAAGTGGAATCTTAACAGTGCGTATCTGCCTACTCTATAAATTTTTCTAGGCTCAAATGCCTAGATGGCGCCCTGGTAGTTGCAGATATTGTTTTTGCAGTTAGATTCGATCTTCACTTGCATTTCGATCGTTATAATATATATATATTATTTTACTAATATTAATTTTTAACATATATCTCTAAAGAAATTTTGATAATCTTTCAAGTAGCAATGTTTAGCTTTGTCCTGAAAAATTCCAATTTTACCTTGGAAGAGCACTTCCAGTTAAAATCATAGATGATAATTTTCCTTGTACATTTGAACAGTCTTTCTGCTAATAATTCCATTGCAATATTGTAATCAATATGTCTAAATAAATAGTAAATATAATGTATGTAAGTTTTTATTTTTATTAACAGATGTCAGGAGATATCAACAGAATATAAAGTTAAATTGCAAAACTCAGTTTTCCCAAAATGGCAGCCTTGTTCACGTGTTGTTCATTAATCAGAAATAACTTTTTTTTAGGTTGTCTTCAATAATTTTAAATATGTTTTTATTTAATAAATATAAAATATTTTATTTTTATAATTATATTTTTTAAAAGAACTTAAACATATGTCAATGGGAAAAAATTAAAAATTATATTAATTTTATTAATATAAAAATTAATTATAAGGGATTTGAATACATACTTTCAAGTTCCCTTCAGCTATTCATTCTATCTCATGCAACCAATACACATAATCACATTTCACATAGAGTAGATAGCTGAAAGAAGCTTAAAAGTCTGAATTCAAATCCCTTATAATTACATTTAAACTTGCAATTATATGAATTGTGTTTGTATTTCAAATAATATAAAAAGTATAATTGTTTTATTTTATTTCTTTAAATAAATATATGAATTTATAAATATTTTTATTCTTTTAGTTGTGTTGAAATTTTAGTGATAAATTTGTTAAAAAATAATTGCATTAGAATAAAAATATAAAGTTAAATTTTGTAAGTTTAGCTTTATTTTAATTATATAATTAGGTCATATATATAAAATAAACAACCAAACTGTTAAATATTGATATCAGTAATGTTATTGAGTGAGTGCAATAATTATCAATTCTTTTTGAAAGAAATATGTAAAGAACTAATCAAATTAATCCATCATGTTTCTAGTTCAATTCATAATATTATCAAGTATTGATCAGTGATAAAATCTCAGACTAACATGTCTCATTATATGACAAGTTATATTCATCTTTTTATCTTATAGCTTTTTAATTGATATGATTATGAAACAATTAAATAAATCCACCTTTCTTTTATCATTATAAAAATGCTTATTTTATTTTATACTCAATTAATCTGACAGTTTTGACTGACCAACAGCCTTCTTCAAAACTAAAATATAGAAATATAATTATATATGAATATATAAAAATAGTTTATTTAATCAATATAAACAATTCAAAACAAACATTATATTCCATTATAGATTGAATTCTTTTTTTATACTATCAGATATATATATATATATATATATATATATATATATATATATATATATATATATATATAATAAAAATTACCCTAAATTCACAACTCAACCAGACTAGCAAAAAAATTAATTCTAAAACACAATTAATGATTTAAAGAACTACAAATAATAACATATTTAAATTAAACATTATCCACAATTCAACTTATTTCCCATACACCCTTAATATTAAAAGAACTTTTAAATAAGTTAAGTGTTTCAGATTCATAAATTTACAATAATAAAGATTCTTTAATTTTTCTTTTTATTTCCTTTCCCTCAAAGAATACAACCTTAGCCTCATCAAAATTAATAGTGTGGCCTGTATTTTTTTTTTGTGGATATATAAAGCAAAATTAAGATAATAATATTTGTAATAATATAAAAGATAAAAAATATGACTTTATTTCTTTGTCTTTTAATTATTTTTTTGCAAAATTGTATGTAAAAATAGTCATTTGTTTGGAAATAAGAAAATTTCTTGGAAAAGGGATATTACTTTGAATAATTTATTAAATAATACAAAGGAAATTTTTGATACAAGGTCTATTTCTGAATTATCCCTTGTTTTTGTAAAAAGGTATATATAGGTCAGAGTAATTAGAGTTTAAATGAAAGAATAAAGGTACGTAGAAGTAGGATTAGAAATAAATATCTTAGTTCTGCTTTATATATCCATGGAAAAGATACAAGCTACACATTATTAATTTTGATGAGGCTATGGTTGTCTTCTTTGAGAGAAATGAAATAAAAAGAAAAATTAAAGAATCTTCTAAAGTTGTTAACTTATTTTAAAAAAATTGTACTATTAAGGGTGTACAGAAAGTAAGAGGATTTGTGGGGAATGTTTAGTTTAAATATGTTGTTATTTTGTAGTTCTTTATACTTGAGAAGTTTTTTTGTAGTAGTGAAACTATTGGTTATGGCTTAGAGTTTATTTTTTTGGCTAGTATGGTTGAGTTTTGAATTGGAGTAACTTTTATTATTTTATTTACTAGTTTAGCTTTAAGATTTTAATTCATATATATATATCTCAAAGTCTATATAACATTTTTATCATAATAAAATTAAAAACAATAAGTTTGCAATTTTAATATAATTTATTTTTTATTTTTTCTTATATTAATTAATATTCAAATAAATTATAAATATGCAACTAATTTTTAAAAAAACATATATTTTTTATTATTTATTAACATTTTTTATTGTTTAGTTTAAATTTACTTATTATTTTTCTATTATCAATCTAAATATTAATTAATATATAAACTTTTGATTCTATAATCTTTAAATGTAGTTTTAATATTTTATTATAAAACTGTTTATTAACTAATTTTATAAATTATTCTAATTCTAAATTATTATTTTATAAATACTTATTTAATTCTTATCTAATTAATATTAACATCTATCTTATTTTTCTTGTCCACTTTTTTAATTGCCAAAATAGAAAAAAGAAGATAGGTGTTAATATGAATTCAAAGTCTGTGCTCATATACCCTATATATTACATATATAAACACAGGTATATAATAAGCCTGTGTGTCTCACTTATTTCATAATAGAGATGGCTGCCCATCTCTTGTATATGTATTAAATGGATTATGTCATGTACATGAGGGGTCAGATTGGCCTTAGGTCAACATGTGTGTGACAAAAATCTCAGCCTCAGGGTGGCCTTTGAGTGTTCCATCATCTGATTTTCAATTGGATGGACGGTTGAAGAGTTGGAGTGTGGAGTAGATTGAAGCCTGTCCATTAAAGTATAAGGCTTGGCTATCTTAATATATATCTGAGCACTTATAGCATATATGTGTGGAGATGGTAATCTGGACCAACTGATGATTGCTGGTTTAGCATGAAATACGTATATTGGTGATTATGTATCTTTTCAACATATATGTGTTCAGTAGTATCAGGGTTATGAGATAGTGTGGAGAGTGGTGGGTCATGTGAAAGTCTGTGTTCATATACCCTATATATTACATATATAAACACAGGTATATAATAAGCCTGTGTGTCTCACTTATTTAATAATAATTTATAAGATTATTTACTAAAAAGTTTTATCACAAATATTAAAATTAAATTTAAAAATTATAGAATCAAAAGTTTATACGTTAATATTTAGATTAATAATATTTAATATTTAGATTAATATTTAAATTATTAAATAATAAGTAAATTTAAAATGAACAATAAAAAAATGTTAATAAATGATAAAAGGTTATAGGCTTTATAAGTGAGCCATATTTTATAATGTTTGTTCTGTATTGTTTATATTGATTAGTTAGAGGGTATTTGAACTCAGATTTTCAAGCTCCTTTCAGGTGTATTGGTTATATAAGGTGGAGTGAATAACTGAAGGGAACTTGAAAGTCTGAATTTAAATCTCCTCTAACTACATTTAGCTTAAATATATATACTACCCATGCATTTAAGTATATCAATTAGATAAATTATTTTTATATATATTCATGTGTACACCAATATATATTTTAGTTCTGAAGATGTTTTTTGGTCAGTTGAAACTATCAGATTGATAGAGCATAAAATAAGCATTATTATAGTGATAAAATAAGGGTGGAGTTATTTCATGTCTTACTATACATGTATTACTTACACAACATTCAATAATCAGAAAAAACAAAGACTTAAAATACCTATTCCTTCCCACCAGAAATTATATCGCAATTTTATATTTCAATATCATGACCACAAATTATTTGGTTTTAAAGCTTAAATATATTGGGAATTTTAAATAAAAAATACCATGAATTAATATGCCCATTTATAAGGGTTTTTTTCCATGTAATACTGAATTATGATGTCATATTTTTTAAAGTGCGGTGTATAATTTTCCATTAGATGTCATAATATGAAAAAAAAAAAAATAGACTTCTTTTTTGAATTACATTAAAAAGAATTAATAGCATATATATATATATGTGTGTGTGTGTGTGTGTATACATTTTATTGCTATTAATGCTTTAAAATATGTTCATGGCATTTAAGAAAAAAGTCAGACTATTGTTTCTGGTGAGATATTCAATGTTTAAACCTATGGATCACCTTATGAGCAGACGTATAATGAGAGACATCACTGTGACAGTTGATAACTTTTGATGTTATGGAGTTAAAATCAGGAATATTGTGAATTAAATTTTATATACATATAAAGGTATCAAACTGTCAGCATGGTTCTGAAAATTCTGGTGCCTGATATATTTAATTTATCTGAAAGTAGAAAGTTGTTCATAAATTACATACATTACAAAAGAGAGTTATCTTAATTTTTGTGAATCTTTATATTGTGGCAAAGTTGAGATGAGAGAAGCACTAAATAAAAACAAAAATTTTAATATATATATATATAAAACAATAAAAATAACAAATATTATGGTAATAAACTATTCTATATAGTTTTTCAATCTGGAGTACTTTCAGTTAATTCCATAACCTGCCTCAACTGTGGCAGGTTAAGGAATTAACCAAAAGTACTTCAGATTGAATGATTGTATATAGTAGTTTATAACCATTATATTTATTTTTAATGTTATTACAATGGGTTTTTAATTAATTTATTTGTATATATATATATATGATAATAGATGGACAATTGAAATTTTAAACTGGATTCCAAAAGATTGTAAAAGACCCAGAAAGAGACCACATGTGAGATGGGTGGATGAAATAAGAAAGTGTGCAGGGGTGATGTGGAGAAGAGAAGCTAAAGATAGGAAAAGATGGATTGAACTTGGAGAGACCTTCATCCTGCAGTGGATTGATAATGGTTGATGATATGATAGATATATATATATATATATATTTTTAATGATATATATATATATATATATATATATATCATTAAAAACCAGTCAACACTTAGACAATCCCAATATCAATTACAGTCAACAATTTAAAACTGTTGTCAAGGCAATCTCCTTTTAACAATAAAGGTGGAATTCCACCTTTATTAATAGTCTAATATATTTATATAGACACAAAAGATTGCAACTTGAACACAGAGATTGAAATTATTGATACAAAGAAGTTTAAATAAACCTCTTTAAACAGATAAATAAAATCTGTTTTGAATCTAGACTAATAAATAGTCAATTATAACATTACAAACCACAATTATAACTTTCAAATTGCATCATGTGGTGTAAACTTTTCTATCTCAAAACTTAATCTGTTACTTCCTGCTTAAACATCACATTACTTCAAAGCAATCTTACAACCAATAAGTTTAATTCTGAAAAACTTGATATACGTTACTCTAATATATTAAATCAAGTTTCTTTTTGATTAAGTAAAAAAAAGTATCAAAGATAAAAACTAAAAAACCAGATTTAAATTTCATTATATTTATTACTATCTTTAGTATTAATGCAATCTTTTTTTCTTGTTCTAGAAAGATATTATGTTATCCTTTTTTAAGACTTTTGTTCTCTTCTATAACTTTGTTTGACAATTAACTTATATTTATTTTTCTCAGTCACTAATAGTATTTTGGTACCACTTTAAAAATTTCCAAATATTGGTTGTTGTTTTTTAAGTACTTCACTTTAAATACAGCATTTTAATATTTCTTTTTATTTCAAGTATTGCAAGAAATGTTGCAGGAGTTATCAGATGAAAGTAGGAAAGTAGGACTAAAGATAAATGTTAAAAAGACTAAAGTAATGTTCATTGGATTTCTCAACATATAAACATAAAGTTTGATTATGATGAGTTAGAGGAAGTTAACAGCTACAAATATCTTGGTCAGATTATTACTACAGATGGAAACATAATGGATAAAATTAATCATAGAATTAAACTTGGTTGGAGTGCTTTTAGTAGAAATAACTTTATACTAAAAGGAAATACGCATATGTGTTTGAAAAAAAAAGTTTTTAATAAATGTGTTTTATCAGTTCTTACTTATGATCTGAGACTTTTACACTTAATAAAATAGCAATACAGAGACTTCAGCCCACTCAAGGAAATAGGGAGAGATGAGATGCATGTTAGGAGTAACAAGAAGGGATTTAAAATGGAATATATGGATAAGAGAACAAACAGATGTTACTGACCTCATTGAAAAAATTAAGAGACTGAAGTGGAGTTGTGCTGGACATATTGCTAGAAGAGATGATAATAGATGGACAATTGAAGTCTTAAACTGGATTTCAAAAAATTATATAAGACCCAGAAAGAGACCACATGTGAGATGGATAGATGAAATAAGAAAGTATGCAGGGATGATGTGGGAAAGAGAAGCTAAAGATCAGAGATGATGGATTGAACTTGGTTGATGATGGTGATGATGATGATTGCATTATCTCAAGAGAAAATTTATTAGATAACAGTTGCTTTATTTTGTATTGCCAGTGTGTGTGGAGTTTTAATATCTTATTGAACTCTCCTAAACCTGAGCTAAGTATTATTTTAAAAGAATTTGAAATTCCTATATTTATTTACAGTAGAGTTCTATGTGGTTTGATGCTGTTGTAAACTGTAGAGCTTAAGATCCATGATTCATGGCTCAATACTGTCATTTTCAGTTATAAGCCAATAAACATCACATGACCACCACCTCTTATGCTTGTGTATAACTGTTGTTAAAACAAGCAAATACATATTGCCACACACAGCAAGCTAGAGTAATCAATGGATTCCAGAAGGCTTGTGCATAAAATCCCCATCTAGTGCCTACTCATACAATATCCCCAGACTAGTTTCTGGCTTGTGGCAGACTAATTTCTGGCTTGTGGCTTGTGCAGAGTTCTCAGATCCGAGGCTTCTCACTGACGAAGGCCACAAGCCAGAAACTAATCTGGGGATATTGGATGAGTAGGCACTAGATGGGAATTTTATGCACAAGCCTACGGGTATCCATTGATTATTCTATCTTGCTGTGTGTGGCAATATGTAAAGTGAGTTTGCCTGTTTTAACAACACTTTCAGTTATCTGAACTCCTTAGCAATAAACTCTACTCAAATAATATTATATGATGAAGGCTAAAGATATTAATTATTAAGATGTGTTTCTTAAGTGTTTTCATCTCTAACTTTGCATTGATAGTATCTGCCATCTCACGAATCGATGATTATTTCATGTATTTTTCTACCTTTTCATATTAACCGAACAGTATAAGTTTGGTAGAATTTTATAATTGTATGAAAAGCGTATATACTATTGAGAATTAATTAATAATGATATAACTCTATTGATATTTTCAGTGGTTGAGTTTTTATAAAACGCATAATCGATTTTTATATCAGTTGTCTAACAATTTTTCATTTACACAGACGCAAAACTGCTTGTGTAAGCATAAAGAATTGTAATCATGTGATGTTTGATGGTTTAATTTTTCATTTAATATAAAACAATTCTTTCTCATTTGATGAAATCTTTTATTGTTTGAAAATGATCTACAACTGTAGGTATCTAGAATTTAAAAAATAGAAATTGAATATCAGTCTAACTTATAATCTCATAATTCTCAGCGCCCTCACTTGGCAATTGCTGTATTCTCAGAATTTTATAACATTTGGGATATATAGGAAATATTATGTTTCTGTCTATTATAATTATAAGTATAAAAGGAGTTATTCATCCTGCATTCAAAAAAGGCAACTGATGTTTCATTATGAAAAATATATGGGCATGTGTATATCTAACAGTCAATCAAACAAAATGAGTATTTATCTGTAGTAAGGAAAACATGTTACAACAATACTAACTGCATAAGTGAAATTGCATTGATTATAGATGTAAAGAAAGCCATATTGAAGTCTTAATTTAATATTCCCAAGACAGAATCACTAAATTCTCATTTTTAATACTCTTGCAAATGTTCAGCATGTAAATCTTATAATATTAAAATAGAAGTATATGGTGTGGAATATTATGTAAATTTTTTAAATGCGAATATCTCTTTATTCACCCACAAAAATTTTAAATCTCATAGAAACTCATATGCCTTACAGTCAATCAAACTAATGATTCTACTTTATTGTAAATATCAAACATTTGTAAGGAATATTTCATCTTACTAAACAATAAACATATTTTTCTTATAAGGTTTTGGGATCTAAGACTAAAGTATATTTTGAAAACACGTGAGTTTTGTGAGATTTTAAGATGTTTGTGTGGTGGTTCGATACATACGAGTATGTGCCTAAAAAGGCAATGTGGTCTCTAAATATCCCATTACATGACAAGAGCATTTTCAATGTTTTCTTTTTACAAATAGTAAATGAAAAAACGTTATTAACTAGGGCCTACCAACATCTGTGTGGTGAGAGTTAGATTATATGTCTGATCCTGTTTATTTTTTAACTACAAATTTCTAGGTACCTATTTACAGAGCTCTGGTTCAAATGTGAAGATGTAGGCATGGCTCGTGGCTATACTAAACGTTATACCATTAGTTATATAAATGTACATGAATCAAGTAAATAACAGTCAACACAAATTAACCAATGGAATATTAGTGATCCCTTGCCAAGGCAATCTCAGTAGATAATAATATTCTGATCTATCTAATCTCAACTTGTTTCAGTTATATGCTTTCACTCATTGTTTATTCAAAGATCTTAAACCAGGATAATAAATTGTATACAGTTGTCTTGTCCACAGAATGCTGATTTTCTATTAGTTTATTTAAGCTTTTACTGTTGTAAAGATATCTCACCTCTATCATTATGCATGAATTTCACAATCTTCATTTTTAAGGTAAGCTAGAGGTATCAAAGCACTTTAGTCTCCATACCTGTATTAACAGCTCATTTTTCAGTGCACCATTCCCACACAAAATGGGGACTGATTTACAACTATTTTAACATCTTGTGAAAAGGTAAGATGTTAAGCAGAGTAGATATATTTTTTTCAAATTTTGAGGTTTTATCAGTATCTCTCTTACTTCAACACTATTTTCATCACAGTCATCCATCAATGCAGAAATGCATGACACCACATCTCATTATGCATGAATTTTATGAATGATCTTTATTTATCAGGTATATAATTTATATTTATTTGAATAAATTGACTCAATGAGAATTATTTGAGGCTAACATATGTTTTCTACCTTATGTTGTTGTGGTGCAGTGATAAAATGACAGATCCATGAACCACAGTCCAGTTCTATCACTCTAAGGTGCTCAAACTTCTTAAGAGCTTCCATGCAATGAACCATTTATTATTTTTCCTTTGATGATTTCTATGAAGGATTTTCTTTTTCTCTTGGTTACTCTAATAATATTTTATAATCAAGAGACTTTTCTTATTGCTGTTATTTTATTGTCTTTAATTACTTTTGTGTATTAACTGCCTCATTAGTTTTAGGTATTTCTCTTACCATATCTTATTAGTGCTTTATATGACCTAATCCAGGGGTAGAGAGCCAGACAGTAGAGCATAAGGTCCTTGAATCCATTCCAGTTTTAGCACTTCTGGTACCCAAACTTCTTATGAAACCTAAACAAAGTCATTCAATTGTTTATTCCTTTATTGCACTCATAGTGATTCTGCCTCCATTATTTATCTCTCCCATCTTTAATGTTTTTTATAACTTTTCTCTATTTTTTGCTAAAACTAGAACAAACATTGTTTGTTTAGAGCAATAAGACATTTAACTATCCATGCTATCTCATATTTCTAACACACTTGATCACACACATGTTGAAAAGATAAACAATTACCAATATAGGTATTTCGGGCTAAACTAGCACTCATCAGTTGGTCCAGATTATCATCTCCACACATATATACAATCAATGCTCAGCTTATATTAAGATAGCCAATCTTCATCCTTAATGGACAGGCTTCAATCCAACGTGGGTAGGATGAGAAAGTTGGCACCAATGTGGGCTTTGAGCATTCCATCAACAGATTTTCAATGAAATGGATGGCTGAAGAGTTGTGGGGTGGAGCAGATTGAAGCCTGTCCATTAAAGTATGAAGATTGGATATCATAATTTAAGCTGAGTGTTGATTGTATATATGTGTGGAGATGATAATCTGGAGCAACTGATGAGTGCCATTTTAGCATGAAATATATATATTGTTGATTGTTTATCTTTTTGACATGTGTGTGATTAAGTATGTCAGCAGTATAAAATAGAGTGGATAGTTGAGAGTCATGTGAAAGTTTGAGTTCAAACCCCCTATATATTATATATTGGAGTGCAGGCAGGGGAAAAAGCCTGCACTGTAGAAAAAATTCATATATAAAGCAATAAGCAAAATTAAAATAGCATAGGATGACTTGATATGGTTGATATTATATTTTTAAAAAGCCTATGCCTAAAAATGTTATTAGTGACCATATCTTAGATAAGTATATCAAATAATCACCACACTTCTGTACTTTAATTTTAAAATCATATAAAGGTACAATAAAAGTTGGATACCTCCAAGATGCATTTTGTGCTGATCCAGCACACGTCACATGGTTCAGGTCACCATCTTTCATATATATCCTTATTATATGTAGAGTATTTATCTATAGTGAATTCTTGCATTTGATTTACAAGTGTTAAATTCACTCCATTCACAACTTTGACACTATCCACTTCAGATAAATACAGTAATGAGTATCGCTAATCATCTCTAGCACAGATTTAAACTTTAAACCTCAGCTAAACATTAATATTTCTGATTTTTTTATTAATTCCACACATACACATGGAATTATTCATATTTCTCTTTCCCATGTGTAATATTTTATAAATATATCAAATAACCTCCACATATCCACACATTCTTTTAAAATCATATAAATAAAGATACAATAAAAGACAAATGATCTCCTTGGAGCATTTTGGTCCAGGTTATATCTTTCATATATATCTATTATGTGAATATTTATAGTACATTGTTGCATAGTGAACAGTATCAAAATTACAGGTGGAATAAATTTGACACTTGTAAATCAAAATGTAATAATATATTCTGAATATTTTTATTCAAAATATGAAACAAAAAAGGGCAAATTTAAAATAAAACAAAAATTATAAATGACACAAAGAATTCAAGAAAGAAATATGGTGGATGTAACAACACATATGGACAAAAAGGATTCCACCTTAGATTGTTATTAATATTAACTTTCAATGGAGATGTGATACCAGTGATGATTGATAGTGATTATAGTGGGATATGGATGTAATAATAATAATATTAACTCAAATGAGTAAGAAAAATCATCATCATGGATATGGTGCTTAAAGGTCCAGTTTTATCTGGAATCTTAAATTTAGGTCATGGCTTCTATCTCAGCTCTTACTGATTCTAAAAAGAACACACCTATCCATGGAGTAACTACTGTACCATCCTTTGTTACCTGTATGTTAAAATTCTCAAATTATGACACTGTAACACATATATAATATTCTTTTAAAATATCCCTAACACCTAGAATTTCATTTAATAATTACTTTCCTGACCTCCATCCTATATCTTCCACATGTTGCAAAATTCTGCTAACATCTCAAAGAAATACAAATCACACTACAAAAATAATCTTCAAACTACTTTTCTAAAAAGAACAAAGATCTAATATTCACTTCAAGATGATTCAAAGCATTACAGGTACAAATTATTTTAATAAAACATTCATTAATATTGTACATTTATTCATTTATTATAGCATTTATAATTTAGAGATCAGTACTTTCTTATCACTGTATCTCAATGGACACCATCTGTAACAATAATGTGTTAACAACTCAATCATGCTGTAAAATATATGCATATTCAAGCATTTATGAGAAAAATACTTAAAAGACCTTTAGATATTTTATAAGGTATACTCTTATATTTACTTTTCCTTTATCAAATAAATAAATAATACTCTAATAATCATATAAATGAGTCATTTAATTTTTAAATATTCAAGTAATATGATGAATAACAATAAAGTATTAATTAAAAAATATCATTTTAAAAATATCAAAAAGTACAATATAAACAAATAATATGTTACCTTTAATTGTAATAATTATTAGAATTATAATGGTGGTCCACTTCTTTTCTTGACCCTCCAACCAAATAAGCTATAAGCAATTTATTATCTGTCAGAAAAATTAATTTCTGAAACCTATTTTTATTTATTAAGAAGTAAACTTTTTTAATATTAAACTAAGAATATATTTATCATGGATGCATTAATTAAAAACTATATAAAATATTAACAATAAACTAAAATAATAAGAAAAATTCAAAGTTACTAAAAGTCTTTTATTCTCTTCATTCTGTCAGACTTTTTTATTTCTTTCCCCATTGCTAAGATATTAGGGAAAGTTTTGAACAAAAACTTCTCTCTTCTCCTAGCGATATTTAATAAATGCATAAATTGCAAAGTCAAATTCCTGCAAAATCCAGACAAATTATTGTTCCTCCTTAGAAGATAAATATATTATTTAGTCTATTTTCTGAATATTTATCTATATAATCAATATTTCATTAAGAAAAACAATTAAGGATTCATTTTCATATTAAATAATATAACTTTTACATATGTATATTTTTCATACAAATTTAAACATTTTATAGTAAAATATATCACAATATTAATATTTTCATTGATAAGAATTTTATAAAATATTTGGTAACACAAGATTTGTTCATTTATTAAATTTTTTTCAGCAGACACATATATTTGCATTCATTAAAGATGGGTGCTTTTTTTAAAAAAAAATCATGATTGCTCTTCCTTTTAAAATGCGCACATTTCAAACAATCATTTTTGGGTAAAAATTACAGCTTTTCCATGAATTCACTAACAATATAATATAATGCTAATCTTCAAACAGAAACCCATTATAGTCCATTTTATTTTAAATAAGAAAGTCATTTTAAAAATGTAAAGTTCATTCATTAGTTTTTGTAGTAAGTAAATCTTTTTTTTTTAAATATATAAATTCAAAAGTCACTTTCTTTCAATTTTTCAACATATCACTTGCAGATATAAAATTCATTTAAATTAATATTTTAAGATCAACTAGAAATAAGACATTTCATTTGCATTCATATAGCAATAAATTATACTCACACATTTTTTCATCCATATTTTTAATTTGGGTGCATTAACTTCTCTTGAAATTTATAAAACTATTAGTATAACTCTTAACAAATATCCTTTTCATACTTGTTAGCTTAAACCTTCTTGAAAAAGTATATTTATTAGAATTAAGTAAAGCCATTAGAAATAAATGTTCATTTATTCTAAATACATTAAACATATCAAATTCAAAGTTCTTACATATCTCCAAATTTCCTCCAGATCTATGGTTTATCTTTCCACAGTATTTGATATACATTTTATTGACATTTTGGTGATTACTTTATTTTCCATAAAATTATTGTAGTTCTTAATTAAGCTTCAAAGTAAAACTTTCTGATAGGGAATAACTGTTTTTTTCAGACATTATTTTAAAATGATTACTTAATTATACTTTTAAAAAATATTTTAAATAGAAAATAATAATTTTTATTTAAAAAATTACTTTTACAATTAGACAAACAAAAAATATTAATAATAAATTTCACACTACATTGTACTAACATTTACTAACATTGTCTAGACTGCTTAAACATTTCCTTTTATACTGATTTGATCTAGTAATCTCATTGATTAATTGTGCTTTTAAACACATACTTAACTTGCATAGAAATTAAATGTTATCTTTAAAAAATACTTTTTTAAACTATGACTCATCACTTATAAATATTATATCAGAATTATTTAATAGCCCTAAATATTAAATATCTTTATTAAATAATTCAAAGTATTTTTAATGACTTAAAATATTAATTTTTAAAGCAAAATATTATTATTCAAACAATGCAATAATTTTAATTATTACTTTTTAAAAATATTATTTCTAAACCTAACTTTTGCAACATTTAGAATGTATCAATATTTTTTGTCTAAAAACACAAAAGCTCACAAAATAACGCAAACACCTTTAAGTCGTGTGATCTTTCAAAACATTTTAGAACAATAAATAACTAATTATTTAGAATATAATTTAAA
Source organism: Epiperipatus broadwayi (assembly GCA_028023455.1). Lineage (NCBI taxonomy): Eukaryota > Metazoa > Onychophora > Udeonychophora > Euonychophora > Peripatidae > Epiperipatus > Epiperipatus broadwayi. The sequence continues at coordinate 1,427,961 of JAQFVV010012436.1, read as the reverse complement.
CAAATAATTATTTAAAAACACATTATATACATTATATAAAATTTATTACTAACATTTATTGTTTTATGATTATATCAGTTAAATATAACATATATAAATTAATTTTATCTTTTAAATGATATATTATATTGCTTTTACCAATTAAACTGCACTAAAACAACTTTAAAATATTTGAAATCTTTTTACAACTTCCTATTTAGTGAGTTTAAACCTCTACTACTTATAAAATCACTATAACATAGTATTAACTAACATAAATTTCAATTTTTTTAAAACTGGATATATTAAAGCTCTACTTAAAATGTCTATACTAAATGTATGGGCACAATATACATAAACTAATCTACTTATTTGTTACTTTAGATTTAAGGGAACAAAATCAAATAAATACTTATTATGATATAAACCTTTTGAACTCCTAATATAAGTAATATACCTGAAGTTAATTTATAATCAATAAATATATAAATAAATATTTTAAATTATAATAATAATTACTATGCTACAAAATATATTCAAACTTATGAAAACATAACTTTCTTATATTTTAATATATAAATAGATTATTACTTAATGCATAATTATACTACTATTTAAATCAATAAATATTAGACATTTTAAATGAAGACATATATATATAATTCAAACAAATATATTTAACACAGTATTCAAAATTAAATAATATATTCTTTACTAGAAGTACTTTCAATTGCTTCACTGACAATCTTTATCAACTGTTAATCCTTTCAACGATGATTATATAATTGGCCGAATGAGTTAAAAATCAAAACTTTTAATTGGCCAACTCACAACTTTAACAAAATCAATTGTTAAAATAGATTCACTTTTAATAATATAAATACGTTAGTTTCGTTTGTAAAAAGTATTTTAATAATTTGTCAGATTATGAAAGTAAACGAAAGTCTTTTTAAAAATAAAATTTGATTTATAATTTAAAAAATATTCAATTGCGGTGAAATGAAAGGCAACCACTATTTGACCAACCAAAAACATTTCTGACACAATCTTTTTTTTTTCACTTTTACGTTACGATAAATATGTAGCAATAAATAAATAATTCTTGGTAACATCTTAACTATTTTTCTAAAATAATTTGATTTTTAGTATTATTTTATCAATAATAATTTGTAATTCAATTCAAATATTGTTTAAAATGTTGTAAACATTCGTTTATCATTTTCAAAATAAAACACAAAACGAATGTAACTTTTTACTTTTTGGCAGCCATATTCCTTTCTGACAGAAGTTTGACAGCCAATAAGATTCAAGAAAAGGTAGTGAGAAGGCAGTGCTTTGGTTTTGTTTGACATATATGTTCATATTTATTGATTTTTTACTTGTAAAATAATTCTGAAGAGGGCACCATCTTACAGAACTTTTGATTTTCTTTCGAATGATGTATAATATGTATACGTGGGTTAAAAAGTAGCCTATTTAGAGTGACGTCAAATCTTCTCATTTTTTGATGAGTCAGGCAGTCAAACGGTTAATACAAATGTACAAAAAATAAAAAGTTGCATTACCCATCATTCAATCTATTCAAATTTCCCACAATTCTGTTGTTTTTATATTAGCCAATTGTTTATTCATTAAACTACCTCTATTCCTAGATATCATCATTGCCTCTTTAATTTTACGTTTTTCACTACACCTTTCAATTTGAATAATTTTTATATCTCTATTATTAAATTTAAAACCATAATTACATGTTTTATTACAATCAAATATAATTGATGGAGTATTCATATTTACTGAAGATATATTTTCTTTCTGTACATGTTTATATAATGTCTTATGATCATTATATCGTTTTTGTAATGCACATTTGGATTCCCCTATATATTTTATTCCACAACCACATTCCAACATATATATAACAGAACTTAATTCAAACTTAGAAATCTTGGCTTTGGAGTTTTTATCATATCATTTATATTATTTGAAGAGAAAAAATAAATTCTACACAAACCACTATAAAGTTTATTAATTAATTTAGCTTGTTGATTAGATATAAAAGGAATAGAAATCCATTTATCACTTTTTAATTTACTTAATATTTTCTTATTATTACTTTTATTTTGATTATATTTTGTAATTGTATTATAAATAATATTCCTTCTATAACCAACATTCAACATATCAGTAATATATACATTAATATTTTCAATTTTATCACTAATAAATTTGCACAAATAATCATTTCTAAACAAAAATGACTTCAAAACAGCTAATTTATGACTAATATGAACTTTAGAATTATATGGAATATAACTCCTAATTTCCACAGGCTTTAAAATCATATTATAATCAAACACATTATTATTTCTTTTAATAAATATATCTAAAAACTTTATAGAATCTTCCTTTTCTTCATTTAACACCCATTTTACATTATTAATCATATTTAACTCATTAAACAAATTAACTATTATTTCATTATGTGCACATATAAATACATCATCAACATATCTACAATATATTTTAATTCCTTTATATTTTATCTGAGACAATATCTTAACCTAATAATAATAATAATAATAATAATAATAATAATAATAATAATAATAATAATAATAATAATAATAATAATAATAATAATAATAATAATAATAATAATAATAATAATAATAATAATAATAATAATAATAATAATAATAATAATAATAATAATAATAATAATAATAATAATAATAATAATAATAATAATAATAATAATAATAATAATAATAATAATAATAATAATAATAATAATAATAATAATAATAAATCTAAGCAAATGACCTGAATAATAGTCATTAAATATAGCATTAACAAAACTGCAATCCAACAATGATTTATTATTATACAAAAGGTAGAAATATCATGAAAAGTTTTTACATTTGAAATACATTTTAATAATTATGATATTTTCCAAATATCCAAATTATTCTTTCATTTAGCAGGTATTTGATCTATCCATGATGATACAATGCAGATATCCTTTAATTTTGCAAGTAATTAATCCATAAAATGTTACAAATGAGCAGACAGACATTAGTTTCATCCATGGTGGTGCTTTGGAAATTGAACACCTTAATATCATGTGTATAAATAATTCATAAAGTTTATAAAATTATATCAGCATGTTTCTATTGCTAGCATTTAGACTTCGTCATTGAAAAGTAGATAATATTCTTTTTTAAAAGCAAATAAATATTTTAGGGTTTTTAAATGCTAAGAATTAATTTTCATACTTTCAATAAATTGTCACCTATCACAAATCGACGATTATGTCAATCCAGCAAATAAACATTATTGATTTTATTCCATCATTTTATCTAGTTTTTTTTTCATGTGTCAAAGCATTGGCCGGGAAGTGAACCCACAAACCCAGGACAACTGCTTGTAAAGCAGCTGTGCTAACCACTTGGCCACCAACACTTGACATTATGTCTAGTCTTTAATCATATATTTATAAAAATAAATATAAAAAAATTATAAAAAAAAAAGCTTGGATTTGTTTCTATTGAAACCAAGATAAAAGAGAAATGTTTCGTCTCCTTAGTTTTATTTGTAAACTTTTTCCATTGGTGTAAGAGAAACCATAGCAACACTCTGTATTAACTCTTTGGCAATTTCAGTTAGCATCTCATAAATAAAAATATTATTACACAATAATAACAACAAATTTAAAAAATATTTCACAATTAGTATATATAACAAACATTTACATTTTTTAAATACAAATAAGATTCTTTCACTCCCACATAAATTAAACAATTAAAACTACATTTTTTCATACTACAATGGAAATAAACTAATGCATTAAAGGTCTGCTCATCCCTCACATATATATGTAAAATGGATTATTCTCTAGTACATGAGGGTTCAGAATGACTAACGGTCAACATGATAGGATAACAACCTTGGCACTAACATGAACATGGGCTTTGAATGTTCCATCATCAGATTTTCAATAAAATGCTTGGCTGAAGAGTTATGGGTTGGAGCAGTTCGAAGCCTGTCCATTAATGTATGAAGATTGGCTATCTTAATATAAAGCTGAGAACTGATTATATATATGTGTGGAGATAGTAATCTGGACCAACTGATGATTGCTGGTTTAGCATGAAATACATATATTGGTGATTATTTATCTTTTCAACATGTGTATGATCAGGTGGGTCAGCAATATGAGATGGCTTGGAGAGTTGAAGGTAATGTGAAAGTCTGAGTTCAAATCCCTTATATAAATGAACAAGAAGTATACTGGAGACATTAAATATTTAGATGTTTTATTTACAAAAATGTATATAATAAAGAAAATAATTTTATTAAGACTATAATCTTTATTATCTATATATTTATTTTTAAACTGAATAAATTTAATTCACAATTTTTATAAACTACAATTAATAATAAGCACTTCTTTTCCCAATATTATATATTGTCATAGCAACATAATCCAATGCAGTCCAGGGTAATATATTCACCATTAAAATCAAGCAAGAAAAGAAAAAAAATTACAACTAATAGTCCATCACATATGTAAATTTATTTCAAATTTCAGTAGATATATAAATATTTTGATACTTTTCCATTATTAATATATGCTTCAGTCATACATATCTTACATTAACTTAGTGCTTTGTATAATTTGATATAGCAGTAGAATAGGAGACCCTCTGTATCCATAGACTATGGCACAACCATATCATATTTGGTGCCTAAACTTTTTATAAACTTCCAAATAGTAAATTATTTGATTCTATATAACTATAGTCATGTAATAATACTGATGACATATAAACATGCAAGACTGAGTTATATTTTAACTATATATATTATCAATTAATTATTTTGTCAACGATATTTGGAACATAATTAAACGCATAAAAAAATATCTATGAATTCAGCATAACTCCAGGAAATGTAAATTAATTAGTAATAATGTTGCTTTCTTAAAATCCCCAGAAGTTATTTTTTAAATTAATGATAATATATTAATCGTATTAAATCTTTCAAATATCGGCTGTTATAAAAATACAGTATTAAAAAAATGACTTCTACGTAACATATTGTTTTGATTCGTCTATAGCTTCAAGATAGCTTTTCAATTAACTTAATGGACACTTATTTTGATCATAAGATTAAAAATATCTTCAGTTAACATTTTTAATGCGTAATTTATTACTGACTATTTTACATATAGCTAAAACAAAAGGTCAAATAGCCTTTGAATAGGCTTTACATTTCGAAGACTCGATCTAATGCGTGTGTATGTATATATAAAAGTAGAATAGCTATAACTCAATGTTGGAATTAAATATAACCAATATCATAACAAACGAATATTTAAATTTTCCAATAGCATTATTTGAGTCGTTCCATTTTTTTCTGTTTGATTTGAAACTTTGTAACCTAAGTAACATTGCTGGAAAATTTTAATCATTTAGCATAGTACATCATACCACAATGACCTCTTCTTAGTGTGATTATGAATTTACATAAAGTTAGAATATGCATAACTCTTAATTTATTATTGTCTATTAGAATAAACATAATTTTATGCAAAGAATTAAATATACTTGAAACATCACAACAACTAACTTCTAAATTTTTCCCTAGTTCTACCTAAATTTTCATCTTTCATCTGCTTAATTTGGAACTTTGTAATCCAGGTAGAGCTATTGGAAAATGTAAATGTTAGGTTGATGTGATATTTGATCTGTTTTCAACTCTCATTGGAATTTGATTCCATCCCCCTTCAACCTCACAAATCTGCATTCAATTATAGTTATACTTATTTTCTATAGGTATACACTGATACTCATCTGACCAATCCAGATTCTCATGGAACATATATGTTGCATCAAAATTTAGTTGGATACCCATTTACCAACAAATGTTGAATAGCTAACTAGATTGACTATGAGCCTTATATTTTAAAAAATCATAATTTGTTAGTGAAGTAAAAAAAAATTCCAAGATTGATTTAATCCAGAATTTAAATTCCAGATTATGAGCTTAACAAATGGACGAGTTATTACAATTTAGTCTAAATTTGGCAAAATTCCTTTATTCACTACATTCTTCTCATATAAATTAATTAGTGATTAGTATTAATTATTTAGTAGTTACAAATTATTATATCATTTAGCCCATGAATTTTAATTAAATATTAATGTGGTTATTAAATGTGGTCATATGAAATAATTATTTCATTTCTATTTCCATGTGTGTCTTAAATATACTTTCCATAAGTGCTACAAATGATATAATTTCTAACCTAAAATATTATAAAGTAATAATAATTAAGTGATATCATCATATTCACTGTAAGATAAAGGTCTCTCCAAGATCAATTCATCTTCTTTGATCTCTAGCCTCTCTTCTTCACATCACTCCTGCACTTGTTCTTACTTCATACATACATCTCTCATAAGGGTTTTTCTTGATCTTTTACAATCTCTTGAAATCCCATTTAAGATTTCAAATGTCCATTTATCATCATCTCTTATAGCAATACATACAATTCAACTTCTGTCTTTTAATTCTTTCAATGATGTCAGTAACAACTGTTTGTTCTCTTACCCAAATATCATAGTTGTGAGATCAAGAAATTTGGTGCTCTTAGATTAAATTTTAAGAATTTGATATTGATAAATACTTAGTAAGGATAATTAAGACATGGAAGAAATTATGACCTTGACCAACTGAAAAATATTTTCTTAAAATAAAATGTATCTTTGTGGTGATATTTACATTTTTATGATGATGTCTTCATCCATGTGATAAAACAATATGTGATAAAATAGAAAATTATTTACATATTCAAATGTATAACTTAGCTAATTCATCCCAAGGTACTTTAATAATAAAATTGGAGTAAACTATATTTATCATAGCATTTATATATATATATATGTAAAATAAATAAAAAAATGTCCATTAATTAAAAAATAAAACTGTAATTATAATTGAAATAATAAATTTAACAGTTTACAAACTATTACAAACGATCCTTAAATCCGCAGAAGTACTTTCGGTTAATTTCTTAAACCTGCCTCAACTGCCATTAAATTCAAAAACAAAAGCGAAAGCAAACGTCATCAATTCAAATTCCACAAATCTCGTATTTTAATGTTAGCAGCTTGTCGATTTATTAAATGCATTTTATTCCTGTTTATAAAAATTGCCTCTTTAATTTTTCTTTTACTATGGTAAATTCTTCATGATGAGAGAAACCATAGTAAAAGAAAAATTAAAGAGGCAATTTTTATAAACAGGAATAAAATGCATTTAATAAATCGACAAGCTAATTAACATTAAAATACAAGATTTGTGGAATATGAATTGATGACATTTGCTTCCGCTTTTGTTTTTGAATTTAATGGCAGTTGAGGCAGGTTTAAGAAATTAACTGAAAGTACTTCTTCGGATTTAAGAATTGTTTGTAATAGTTTGTAAACCGTTAAATTTATTATTTCAATTATAATTACAATATATATATATTGTAACCTCTCCTTCCTCCTCCAGACTACTTCTACACCTCCTGCACACACAGACACAATCTCTATAGTGGATGGCCTCAGAATTGATGGTGATGGGACAACACGTTATGAAATGCCAGTGGTCAAATTGCAACTCTAATGGAGATTTTATATACTACTTTAGTATCAGTTAATAATTGACCTAATTATTTATGTTAATACTTGGTAAATGGGGTAAACAAATAAAATTTTTAACAAATAAAACACTGAGAGCAGTAATAATAATAATAACTTATTAATCTTACATGATCACCATTTCTTATGCTTGCACATAACTGTTATTAACATAGGCATAACTCTCCAAACAGTAGTGACACTCAGTGCGAGCCAGAGTAATCAATGGATGCCAGAAGGCTTGTGCATAAAATCCCCATCTAGTGCCTACTCATCCAATATCACCAAACTAATTTCTGGCTTGTGGCCTTCATCAGTGAGAAGCCTTGGATCTGAGAGCACTGCACTTATGTCTTAGGATCTAATGCAACCCTCCAGCAGCCATCTTTTATCTCAACAACAAAACTATGAGAATAAAATTGAAAATACAATAATATTTTCAATCTCGGCTCAATAACCTATATTGTCATATGGGTCTGAACTCAGTTCAGTACCCATACATTTTGGTGTCTTTGGCTCTTTAACAACCATAGCCACCACTATCCTATTAACCAGGATTGGTGTTAAACCACTAAACATCACTTGATCACCATTTCTTATGCTTGCACATAACTGTTATTAACACAGGCAAAACTCTCTATACAGTATGTGTTAATAACAGTTATGTGCACACATAAGAAATAGTGATCATGTGATGTTCAATGGTTTAACACCAATCCTGCTTAATAGGATAGTGGTGGCTATGGTTGTTAAAGAGCCAAAGACACTAAAATGTATGGGTACTGAACTGAGTTCAGACCCATATGACTATATAAGCTATTGAGATTTGATTGAAAATATTGTTGTGTTTTCAAATTTTATTCTCATAGTTTTGTAGTTAAGTAGAGATAAAAGGTGGCTGCAGGAGGGTTGCATTAGATCCTAAGATCTAGGTGTAGTGCTCTCTGATCCAAGGCTCCTCACTGATGAAGGCCACAAGCCAGAAACTAATCTGCAGATATTGGATGAGTAGGCACTAGATGAGGATTTTATGCACAAGACTTTTGGAATCCATTGATTTCTCTGCCTGGCACTGAGTGGCACTACTCTGTGGAGAGTTTTGCCTGTGTTAATAACTTATTAATCTATTGGAGAAGAGGAGAATCTCAACTCAACTCCACGTTGTACACTAAATCTCTCAGCACTCTCCCCATCCATCTCACATCAAAATCACAATTAAAATTTGAGTAAACTTAAATTATTTCCTTCCCCATCATCACAGTACTTCTCTTTACCACACTCTCGATCCTATTTTAGTTTGCAAATATTAGTAACTGATAATTATAAACTTTGCTTTACTTTCTGATTAATTCCCATTCGCCAACTTTTTTCTACTCTATGATAATCTCATCTCAGGACTTCAGAATAGCAATGTGTGAAAACTTAAATACTGATAAGAAATTATTTGTGATCGATGAATACTCTCCTAGTGATTACAGTTGTAATCGACCTTGTCTTAGTTTAGCCAAGTCAATAACCACTCTCCCTATTTCAAAACAATAAATAAACAAAATTTCAATTATAAATATTTGTCTGTAAACAACTTAATCACTTTGAGAATTTAAAATTTGAATAATAAAGTTCACCTGGGAAGGTATTTGAATACAGTGAATGGATAAGGGGTTTTATGTCCACCCACAGCATACAATCTCGCATGACAACCTTATTGCATATTATAACTTTAATTTTAATGTTGCTAAATTTTTTAATTGATTATAATCCACATATTTATTATCTGAGTTTGCAGTGTTTAAAATAATTTTCTCTCTTTTAATTTTATAATGAAAGCTTTCTAGGAATCTTAAATATAATAAATTAATCTCTCAAGTACTTTATCATAATGCAGTTATAAGTAATTAAAATATAATTAAATTCAAATCTTAGTGTAATGATGTATAGTTTATGATTATGATTTTGATTGGATTTCTGAAATTTGTAGGATCCACAAACATTGAGACACAGACAAGGCTTTTATTTAAAATTGTAAGATTTTATTAACAGTAATAATTTTAAACGTATTTACATTATTTACACATCTCCGTAGCTTGAAAGCTCTTTTCTCGAAATAAATAAAATGTAAAATATAAAACATCGTATTATTAAGATGGGATTCACATCTGCTATGGAATTATCTTTCTTTTCTAACAAATGACTATACTATTCTGATTGTCAATAAACTATAGATCATATTTAATGCTATAACAAACATAAATTAACTCTATATTATCTTTCTCAGCATATGGTTAGTGACACTGGTCATAAAAACTCTTTTCGCTAAGAAATAAACTTATAAATTAAGTATTAACTCGAATAAATTAATATATATTGATAGACCATTTAAATTTCTGACTATTATAAATCATTTTCTTACCATTACATCCATAGATAAACTATTGAAGTGTTAAAGAATTAGCTCTCATACGGGTTACATTTTCACATACCTACGCATAGATAATATTCAATGTCTCCAACAAGAGTAACATTTTATTTAATTTACCAGTCCAGCGAAGATCTGTTCTGGCGGTAATCTGGAAATTCGATGCACACTGCTTATCACAGCATAAAATACAATTTTATTTTCTAAATTTGAAATTCAAATTCTATAATTTTTATTGGCTCTTAATCAACTATGTAAAGCTAAGCCAGGCGTGATACATCAGTACAATAGATTGTACTTTAACTCTTACATGCCCTGACTCTACTAGTAATATTAACAATATTTACTCTTAATATTCTTCGAACAAATATACACCCGTAAGGAAAAAGAATTCGGAACCAATAAAAGTGTCGGCAATGACCCTTAAAACTAGAGAGCACTTTTCATAAGGGCTGAGATATGCTAGGACTCTCGCTAGGCATATAAACATGGATTGTTTTGCACAAAGCACTATTACCATAAACAAAGAAATCATCTTACGGCGTACCTTAACATAGGGTGGGAAATTCATCCACAACTTCTAATTACTTCAAATTTTACTAACTACTTCATGAGTGAGATATGCTTCAGCTCTGCTGGCCAGGTGATGATAACTCAACCAACCTCAGGCGTACAAGAGTCACTCACCAATCCACACACATATATGAAAATTTAAATCTAATTTCTACACACAAAATATCGCACCGATGTATGAGCCAATAATTTTACAAGCTTAAATACGCTTACATATAAATCAATTTATATCTTTAATAACTAGAAATAAGAAATGCGCATCGTTCATATAATAATTTTCTCTCAACTGGGGCGAGAGTTTTTCGTTTATCAACAACATGCATCCAAAGATAAAACATATCAATTTTATTATAACTAAATTTTAAAGTTAGAAACCATTCTAATAAACACCGAATACACTATATCCTTTCATTCATATTTCTCATTCGTATTATTAGGGTAAAGCAATATTTTATTATTTCAAAGAAGGCATATTTTAAACTACTATGCTAATTTAACTTTATTAAAAGAAGTAAATACTTCACTAATACTTAAGTTATACGTACAATAAATGGTACTATAATGAATTCAATAAATGGCCTATAGAAGCAAATAACACGTTAATAAAAAAAAATACTTATAGTCTCCTTCCCTATAGTCATCCCAAATTCCTTCATATTCCTGCAGTGGTAATTATCCCTTAATAGTTCTGTGTGCACACATATCCAACAATTAATCCATGGAAATTTAAAAAGAATCGTTTTATTAAGTAATCCATAAGATGTTTATATTTAAGAGTGAAGCACATTTTTATTTTCCTTATTAGAATTTGGATTACAATATCACATTCTTTTAAAACACACTGAAAACAATCCAGAGGGTTTTGTTTTTAAGAATCACATTAACCCATTATAGTATGAAGTTTAGTTAGATGAGCAATAATTTTGTAAACACTGATTTGATTCCTTTCAGGCAGTGTAGGCTTCTTCAAATAGGATTTCATTTACCATTTATATCCCCCCCCCCCCCCCCCCCCCCAAACCATTATAATATAATTCAACCAGCTTTATCTTAATTTATCCTTGTGACGAATAAGTCTTTCATTCACTGCTGATTATGCTGGCAAAGTCAGATAACTTAATATTCGTTATATAATTTATAGCAATATATTCCTGGAAATTCTCGATTGTTTGTGATATCTCAGTTTGGTAAGCTTTTAAAATATTCTTTCACATAATAACCATTTAGTATTCATTGACAAAATCAGCTTTTTCAGACATTGATGATGCAGACGACATTTTAGGCGGGGATTTAACATATACATTGGTATCGTAGTTCAGTTCCACGCTTTACTTTTGTGGTGATTATTTTGTTTCTAAATCTTTTATAACCCAAATAGTAAAATTTATCCATCATTAGAATTGAATAATTAAAATAAACATTCATTAAACGTATAGTTTCCATACTTTTCTAAAAATAAAATATTGTCTTCAGCCGATGTTGCATTACTTTCCGATTAGTTGTGGTGATGACAATCATATAATGAATCGTGATAATGATTAATTTCAGGAAGAATTAATATATGCATGATGCGGGAAGCTTAAGCACATACCATATTTTCACAATAATATAATTTTTGATTCAAATTTTCAATCAGAGATTGAACCAGGAAGAATGATAAACTTATTCTATATTAGTTTAAATTAAGGATTTTAAACCCGAACAGAGTTATACTATAGGCAAAATGAAAAGAAGCCCCTTCCCAGAAAATGGTTGAGTTTTATAGTCCTGATCTGCCAATTAATCTTTAAATGATCCCTTTATGTCAATTAAGCCATATATCTTAATTTTAATTGGTTATTTACTATTAATTATTCACATTCAGACAGAAATCACGTGATTTTTGCTAGATCTTTTCCTGCTCCTCGTGGAAACCCGGTTGAAAGAACAAAAGGAAATTTTTTTTATTAAGTAAAAAAAAATACATAGCAGACCAACTTTGAACTCAAGATTTTGAATGAGAACTAGCTGCTATGAACGTGAAATTAAGATAAAATAATTGCTCTTTTAATAAGCTTTCAGACGAGACCATACATGCCCAATAATAATTCATAGTTATTTCTATAACTAATTTTTTTTTTCATATATTTCTAACATGCATACTCACACACGTGCGATTCTGCTTGAATATTTTTAACGCTTTTATTAACCCTTAATTTCCTATACGAACTTCATCTAATAAATATTCAATAGCTAAGTTTTCCTTTCCTAACTATACAATTTTCATCAGCCAATTTCTTATTAATTAGAAATTACATTTACTTTGTAAATATTTATCCCCCATTGCTGATCCATCTAAATTATTAATAACTACTTACAAAACAATTTTAGCACATCAACTATATTAATTTGACCATTTATGACGCTTTAAATCCCTATTACGTTTACATTAGAATTAAACGATTTTTATTTCAAGCATTCAGTAATGAGATTTCATTACATATCAGATAATCTTGCCAAGTTTAAGATCACCAAATATATAATGGTCACCCATCATCGGAAATTTTGATGACCCACTTATTTGTTTATTCTGACATCTTTTGAATTTTTTTAAAATTAAAAATATAAATAAAAAAATTATATGAATTTTAAAGCTGTACAAAAAAATTGCAAAATTTCTCTGTAGAGAATAAATACAATTTCTTGATTTCCAACCCAAGAAAGTTTCATAATTAAAAATACAATAATTAAACTATTCTAAAGTTTTTTTAGAGATCAAAAAAACATTTCAAAATGCACTTTTAATGTTATAATATTGCAAATTTTATTTTTGAGATTTATCTCTGTGTAACCAATAACTAATCTAGTAAATACGTTATAGAGTTAATATCGCCTTTGTTATCTGCACATAAATTTATAACTAATATTATATATATAAACAACTTAGAGGGATATACTGGGATACATTCACTATTGTCTTGCTATACAAAATGCTGCCAATTCATTCTGCAGTGGGTCTATATTTCAGAAAATCTTTTAGCTGTTGTTTATAGTATCAGAAATTTTCCACACAAATACAGAAATTGTTCATTTTATATTAATAATAGGAAATTAAGTGATTTGACATAATAGTTCAAATATACATTTTTATTATGATGGGAAAATTTATTTGTTTATTTGTTACTCAATAAAGATTACACCATTTTTTGACAAAATTACATAGGCTATGGATTTTTGCTTTAGGTGCTTAATTCTTTTAAAAGATTTGATAATTTGTATTATAAAAGTGCATCAAAATCAAAAACATTTTGGCATGACTTCATAAAAATACAAAAAGAGGCAGCACTGATTAAAAAATTACAAATGGAAAAATTTTTTAATGGATACAAAATATATTTTGGCCTGCATATTAAAATTCCATATTATATAAATAGAAAGGAATAGTTTTGTTAAAGTGAGATGAAATTTGATTTTGTAAATATCTTTTTAATTAACTAAATTTTATTTACATCGTATATTTAATTTTTCTCTTGCAATTGGAGCTTGAATAAAATTACAAAATGTTCAATGTCATAGCCGTTTTTAAAAATTGGTTTATCATGTGAGGAATATATTTAAACTAAAATCCTAATTGAAAAAATTCAGTAGTGTAATTGTTCAAAAAAGGTATATTTTTTGTAATAATGCTGTTGATAACTTGTGTATTATTATTTCATATAAATAACATTTAAATATATATGCCACAGAAACAGCCGCATATTGCATTATGACTTTTATCCTACACAGAGGCAAAACTTTCCATACAGTAAAACCTCTCAGTGCAAGCCAGAGTTATCAATGGATGCAACCTTCCTGCATCCATTGATTACTCTGGCTTGCACTGAGTAGTACTACTGTATGGAGGCTTTGCCTCTGTGAAAAACAGCCTGTGTAAGCATAAAGAATGGTGACTGTGTGATGTTTGATCTTTTATTTCATTAATGTGTGAGTACAGCTAGTATTTTATAGTAAGAAAAAAATATAATTAACATTACAATTAAAGATATAATTAAAGTTATAATGAGCTTAAACTGTATTATATGAAAAAAATTACAATGCTACTAATATAATAATATATAAAAAAGAGCTTTTATGATAACAAATGATTTAATTTGTATAAGCTACATTATTTCAAGTGAATATTAAGTTTATATTTCATGTCCATTTTCATGTACATTAGTATTTCTGCCTAGAAGCCATAAATTCTGGTCACATTTGTCAATGTATATTTAATTGTCAACATTATAGCATGTATTTGGGACATCAATGAATTCATCAATTTCCAGTATTTTCATTGATGTTTTTATAGAAAACTTAGAAATTCAAATTTTAGAATGTATAGTCCTTCAATTCTGTTTAAACCCATCAACATACTTTAGTCATGTGACCATGTGGTAAATAAGTATTTGTTAACAGCTTTTATTTACACCAACATAATTGTGAAACAGAAGCACAAAATAACTTTCCTGGTGTTTCTTTTTCAAAAGAATGACTGGTCTCAAAATCTCTGAATTTAGAAAATCCCAAATGAGATATTTGAAAAACTCATGCAAAGCAATTTTTTTAGTAGACTATACTGTCTGACAACATACTTTATTATTTCAGATTCTGCATTAAAATTTTAATTAATAGTAAATTATTTAAATATTAATTGTATCTTCTGTATTCATTATGATATTGAAAAAGAAAAAAATATAACATTCACAATTAATATTTTAATAATATCAAAAAATTACCAATATTAAATCAATACTCAGAAACAAAATCTTTCTAGGCACATGGATTTTTATAGAATTTCATAATGGATTTATAAAAATATAAACATTAATACTGGAAAAGATGATGTCATAAATTTACCATTCCTAGAATAACATGACTTTATCCCAATTTTGAATTTTATAAAATAATTAGGACTTAAACAACCTGACATAAAATATAAAATAATTTTATGCTAATAATTTTTATTAGTCATTTATTAGACTAGATATTACCCAATAATAATAATATTTATATAGTGTAATTTTCACTACACCACTCTCATGCAAGGTAGGGACTGGTTTCTATATGCTTTTAACAACTTGTAGAAGAATATAATCATTAACATCTGACTAAAGACATTGTTCGATAGATAGATAGATAGATAGATAGATAGATAGTATAGATAGATAGATAGATAGATAGATAGATAGATAGATAGATAGATAGATAGATAGATAGATAGATAGATAGATAGATAGATAGATAGATAGATAGATAGATAGATAGATAGATAGATAGATAGATAGATAGATAGATAGATAGATAGATAGATAGATAGATAGATAGATAGATAGATAGATAGATAGATAGATAGATAGATAGGCAGGCAGGCAGGCAGGCAGGCAGGCAGGCAGGCAGGCAGGCATACAGACAGACAGACAGACAGACAGACAGATAGATAGATAGATAGATAGATAGATAGATAGATAGATATGAAGGTAGGTAGGTAGGTAGGTATGTAGGTAGGTAGGTAGGGAGGGAGTGAGGAAGGGAGGTAGGTAGGTAGGTAGGTAGGTAGGTAGATTACTACAGTTAATTGATATGTCAAGGTTGTGAGAGCAGCAAGTTTGACACATCGATTAAACTGTAATGTTTTGCTACCTATATATATATATACTGGACAATGATAATGATGTGTGTGATTGTGGTCTGGGCCAACTAATGAGTGCTGATTCAGCATGAAATGTATATCATAGGGATCATAGATCTTTTTTTCATGTCTTTATTCAGTTGTTTAGGATTACATCTCTTCACAAGATGTTAAGAGCAGATAGAAACCAGTCCCTAGCATGTGTGAGAATGGTGTAGTGAAAATTTGCATTACAGAAATATTACTATTATGGTGTATCTTTAAAAGTAGCTGCTTCTTCTGAACTAATAATGCTAAATGAACAATGGCAATAAAAATCTGACTCAAACATTTGTCTAAATAACAATAAAAAGAAACAACATTCACTCATTTATATACATATGTAAATAAAATGTTGATTATAGAATAATTATTGTAATGAAATTGTAATAAAAATAATGAATTGTAATGGTGATAATATATTTTATAAATAACTATACTAAATCACAGAAATACTTTCAGTTAACTTCTTAACTTTCTTCAAACTGAAAATCATTTAAATTTAGAGAAAATAGATGCCATCATATCATATCTCTAGATTCATGAATTTTTACATTAACACACTATCTGTTAATTAAGGATTTTTTTCTACTTATAAAAATTGGCTCTTTAATTTTTCTTCTACTGCAGTTTCTCTCCTCATGAAGAATCTAAGTATTTTCCATATTGAAAATGAAAGTAAACATGTTTTTATGATCAAAAAAGGAAGATGTCATCTTGTTTCACTTAAGTATGAAACCTTGCACTTACATAAAATTTGAAAGATAGTATTATGTTTTGGTTTAAAAAGTCTAATATTTTTTCAATTATTTACCAATCTATTAATATTAGATGGAAAGTAGAATGAAACATTATATAAATCTCTATATGTATTTTTCAAAAGTTTATCTTCAGCATTTAAAACATATGGAATAGATATCCATTTTTAACATTAACTTTTTGCTTATTTAAAGTAATATATTTCTTTTAAATTGATATAAAGTACAATAAATTTGTTTAATAATATAATCAATTTTAAGTAAACTCTTTTGTAAATGTTTTAATATTTTGTGACTCAACATTTTCATAATGGCATAATTTCTCGTTGTGAAATTAAAGATTTGAGACTTGCCATCTTATGCATAAGTGCTATTTTGGATATATATATAAAATTGAAATATTTTGATTATAGTTTTATTAAACCTATGAGATTGAATGTGGCATATGTCCAACCACATACATAGGTAGAAGCAATTGATGCATATCTGTTAAAAGAGATGAACACATAGTAAAAGAAGTGTCAACATCTTCATCATTTGCTCTCTATGTTTTAGATATTAGTCATAGAATAGATTTCAAAAATACTATCCTCATGCAACAATCATCATTGTATAGTACTTAGGGATCCTGCAAAAATATTTAAAATAAATTTAAATTACATTAACAAATGTGACCTAGCAATCCAACTATATAGAAGAATTTCCTCATGCATAAGTGAAAAAGACTACCAAATTTATATCAAATTGTTTTAACAACCATGTGATACAATTTTCTCTGCAACTATTATGTGATTATTATTATTTTAATCCAATTGAGGGTAATATTGATATTTTATTTTAATTTTGTTTTATTAAATACGTAATACATAAAGAGCCTGCTAATAGCTCTAAACAAGCTTTTTTTATTTTTATGATAAATGCTACAAGAGAAAGTACATGAAGCTTTTATCTGTGATTGTCCCCATCCCCAGACCAGTTTTGAGCTATGGTTTTCTTCAGTGAGGAGCTAAGACAGATCTGGGAATGTGGACAATCATAGATAAAGGCTTCAGGTACTTTCTCTTGTAGCATTTATCATAAAAATAAAAATAAGCTTGTTTAAAGCTATTACTATTACCAAGCTCTTTATATATTACATAATTGGTAATGCAAGATGTATAAGTCATGTGACATGTGACCGATTTTTATTAAATATGGTAGCTTTTGAAAATATGATTTATAAAACATTTTAATTGTGTCACCACTCAGTGCAGGTCAGAGTAACCAATGGCTGCAAGAAGGATTGTGCATAAAATTCTTATTTTATGTATACTCATCTGATATTCCCAGAATAATTTGGATTTCATTAGGGAAGAGCCTTGGATTTGAGAACACTGCCCCTAGATCTTAGAATCTAATGCAACCCTCTATCAGCCATCTTTTATCTATTTAATTAACCAATCCAAAATAAAAAAACACAATAATGTTTACAATTCAAGCTAGAAACTAATCTGAGAATATTACATGAGCAGGCATTAGATAGTAATATTATGCACAAATCTTCTCACTTCCATTGTTTACACTGGTTTTCACTGAGTGACACTACTGTATGGAGAGTTTAACCTCTGTGTAAACAGCTTGTGCAAGCGTAAAGAATGATGGTCATGTGATGCTTAGTGGTTTAACACTAACCCTGCTCAATAGGATTATGGTGACTGTGATTATTAAAGAACCAAAAACACTAAAAACTATGAATGCTGCACTGAGTTCAGAGCTATACAACTATACATGCTAATCAGCATGATTTGAAAACATTATTGTGTTTTCATTTTTGACTCAAAGCTTTATAGTTAACTAATAATGTAAAAGGTGGTTGTTGGAGAGTTGCATTCAGTCCTAAGAATTAGGTACAGTGCTCTCAGATCTAAGTCTCCTCACTAATGAAATCCACAAACTAAAACTATTCTGGGAATATTAGATGAGTAGGCACTAGATAGGTATTTCATGCACAAACCTTCTTGTATTCATTTATTACTTTATTTTGCACTGAGTGATACTATTGTATGGAGAGGCTTGGGTAAGTATAAGAAATGCTCATGGGATGTTTAGTGATGCTTATTGTCTGTGAAAATATTCATGTCAACAAATATATGCTGAAATCTATATGGCTTTGCAAGCAAATTGTTTTTTGGTTCAAAAGAACATGTTTCTTCTTTATTAATTTCATGATATTGGCTTAACTAGTTGATACATGCTAAAACCAAAAACTAGTCATGAAACATAAAGATTGTAGTATTGCATCACCTGGTGGTCAATGAATGCTTGAATTTATAGTAGGTAACTCTGAAATGTCGAGTAAGGCTAACAAAAAGTCATATGACATTGTTAAATTTATAGATATTGGGTTTTTTTTATTTATTCAACGATTTACTATAATGTTACTGCAGAGTTGTTGTTTTTTTTGAGAGTTTAACAGTTTAGACCAAGGGTAACATTTGTTTGTAAAAATTAAACCAAATTGTAATATAAATCTTGTGTTTCTTCTTGGATTGCTAGAAAAAAAATATTACATATTCTCCATATTATCAAATTCTCATCATTTCTGAGCAGTAAATGTTCTCTCAAAATTTGACTACCATAAGTGACAGAACTGGGCATGATTTACTCTGCCTCTTCATCACTGCATAAAATCATGCAGAAAGTCAGTAATTGGCATGCCTTTATATGATGTAACTATTGATCTACATAATATTGTAACATATTGCAACAAAATTAGGGTAATTACTGTTTTATTTTTCATTTGAGAAAAGACAGTCTAATTGTCACATATCTTCTTATCACCTCCAAGTGTTAAATCTTTCAACAAATTGTGGAGAATGAAATAATTTGCCCAACCATATGATGTGCTTTCAGTAGAAAGACTTGGATCAGTGATGTAACATAAAGTCATTTTCTTCAAGAGCTCCATAATATTTTAAAATACAATGGCAATATTATAAGCCAATCAACATGATTTTCAACTTGCTAAATGCGATATTACAATGCCTACTAGTATAAAATCACATCTTCATTTATTGGACATGAGAAATGAGTGAACAATACAAGCCTTTCTAAAATATATTTTGTGGTAAACTTGAGTAGCAGTTTTCATGAGAGGGACAAACCACAATATATTATAAAGATTGTGTCAAAATATCATATGAAGTAACATATTTGTTGATTGCTTTACTGGGAGTATGGGGCAGAGAATAGAATCATTGGAGAGGTAATTAGACATAGGATTGAAGCATTTCAGAATGAAAAGTTTGCTACAAAAGAAGTTAAAAGTCAGTACCACAAAATTTCAGATTAATGGAGTAATGGACCGATATATTCTACATATGGACATATATCTGTGCTTGACAGATTTAGTTTGCAAATGTTATCTTTAGTGTAGTATTATTTTTTTGTCTTATCTTTTTATAAGTTTTAATGGTGGCCATATTCATTAGTGAATGGACGATGATCATTACAATAAATTCTTATATTTGAGATATATAAATTATATTACGGACTATTTATTTTCATATGGAAACGCCTCTTCTCTTATTATACTGCTTGAAAAGCGTATAATAAATTGCCTTAGATTTTGGCTACAAATTGTCATAATGTACATTGTTTTTATTTTTTAGGAAGAATGATTTTCAGCCATTGTTGGTTCTAAAAAATGAAATCTTCTTATATTTAATACAAACAGAAACCACTTTTGAGACAGGCAGTTGTATTTATTGAACAATTTCTCAATTTTGGACACAAATATTATAGTTTTAATTACTTTAGGTTTAATAATTTACCCGTTTATACTCAATATGACCGAACATTTTTATAGACTTATAAACATCTCCTCATTAACCTTTTTATTTATTCCTAACAAATATGTCTTCATACTCTTTTCTGTGCGCTCATGTCTTTGTATTGCTGTTTTGTGAATCATCTAAGTTTCAAATCTTTATATAATAGCTGATAATACCATCAGTTAAAAAAAAATTTCCAAATGTATTTATAAGCATATTTTCTTTTAATATTTAACAATATCTACAAATAGTACTCTATCAAAATTTAATTCTATAATTAATTCTATCCATTATATTTCTATGCATAATAATTCTGAACAATATATTTGTATTTAACTTTTCCTGATTCATTATTTTCAATCTTTATATTGCTACTAAATGGTATTTTAGTCTTTTTAACAATTAGTTCTGGTACTATTTGTTTTCATCTGATGATTTTTGAAACATTTTCTGAAGCTCTGGAGTATTGCTTTAAAAATAGCCACATCATCTGCAAAATTTAAATAATCGCCATTTTTGTATTTCTTTAGGTTTATAGATATAATAAACACTTCCACACTTCCCCATTCTTTTCAAATTCATATAAATAAAGATATAATAAAAGACAAATAATCCCCAAGATGCATTTCTTTAGGTTTCTATTTAATCCACAGAACGATTATTGTGAAATTACTAATAACAGTTTTGGAGCTATGGAGTCATTCCATCCTAATAGAGAACTGTGATGAATGTTGTAAAATAGCTTGAAAAATTCATAAAAATAGCATTGTTAGCCCAAGAGGTCATCGCACCTGCCTTTCAAGCAAGTAGTTGGTTGCAGATGGGTGTGGGTTCGCGTCCCGGCCGATACTATGACATATAAAAAAAAATAAAAAAATTCATAAAAATAAGTTTGATTTTAAATTTATTATCATATACTTTAGATATTTGAGAATACAAAATGGATCAAGGGGACTGGCAAGTAATGATTAATGAGAAGCTATATTTGACAACAATGAACTTAATGTTTTTGGTTTTTTTTCATATGTCATAGCATCTGTCGGGACGTGAACCCACAACCGTCTGCAACCAACTACTTGCTTGCAAGGCAGCTACGATGACCTCTCTGCTAAAAACACTTGACTTGATGTTTCATGTCATTTCTTGAATAGAAGTTAGTTTTTCATTCAATAAAAACTTAGCTATGATTTAAAAGGTGGAGAGAGAAATACAGGTAATAAAATAAAAAATTACAATCATATTTTTGGTTAAACATTTTACATGAATTATTCAAGTTGTAATTATATATTTTTATTAAGCCCAAGTTAGTATATGTAAATACTTAACACTCTAAACATATTTTTAACGCTAGAAGTATCTTGCTAAATCTTGACACACTTTATAAAGATATGAACAGCCATCTTATCTTTAACCTAACTTTCTAATTAAATAGGTGAATCTGAAGTATCCTGATTTGAGAGCATGAAGCTGTAAATTTCTTCACTGATTAAGTCGCTATTTTTTTTTTACAGACTAAAATTCACGAAATCTTACAATTTATTATTCAAATGAAAAGTAAACTAGAGTTGTGCCAAAGAATTGTGAGGACAGCACATTTGACACTTAGCAATTAAACTGTAGTGATTTGCTATATATTTACATACTGAACAATGATAAAGATATGTGTAAGAGATTATGATCTGAGCCAATTGAGGAATGCTGATTTAGCATGAAATTTGTATCTTGGGGATCATAGATCTCTTTGACATGTTTTTGGTCATATGTTTGTCATTACATCCCTCCACAAGGTGTTAAAAGCTGATAGAAACCAATCCCTAGCTTGTATGAAAAAGGTATAGTAAAAATTATATTACAGAAATATTATTCATTATTGGATAATCTCTAGTCTAATGAATGACTAATAAAAATTATTAATATACTTCCATCAAGTAGTTTGGGGTCAAAGTTATGGGGGCAGCAAATTTGACACTTATCAATTAAACTATATGATTATGATTACATCTCCACAAGGTGTTAAAAGTGGATAGAAGCTAGTTCCTATCTGGTGTTGTAAAATATTAATTATTATCGGATCTTTAGTTCAATAAATGATTAATAAAAATTATTAAGTGTATCATCATTTTTTATTACTCGCCAAAAGAGCTCCCTTCTTTCTGTTTCAGAATCATTGCTAGGATTTTATTGGATAAAAAATTATCTTCTGGAAGAATAATTTACATAAAGCATACTGATTAAAGAAGCAATTAGATTCAAACTCCTTCTCATTTGTAATATGTTATATATTGCTGTTATTTTATTTATTTATATGTTGGTATATTAAAATTTTTAGAGTTAATTCTAGTGTTTTGTTTATATATATATATATAATAGAGAGAGAGAGAGAGAGAGAGAGAGAGAGAGAGAGAGAGAGAGAGAGAGAGAGAGAGGGAGAGAGAGAGAGAGAGAGAGGGAGGGAGAGAGAGAGAGAGAGAGAGAGGGAGGGAGAGAGAGAGAGAGAGAAAGAAAGAGAGAGAGAGAGAGAGAAAAAATAAAGACGAAGGGAATGGAATGAACGTTATTTTTTATGCTTTTCAATTTAATTTATTGAAAATTTCTATTATTAAATTTATCTTTACAGGAAATTATTAATAAATCTTGAACTACTTAATCTAAGTTATTTAGCTAATTTATAAAAATAAAATAAAAACAAATCGAAAACATTACTGATTATACATAACATTTTATAAGTTTGTGTTTATAAGAAATGTAAATCTTTATAAAATAATATTGGTGTTTATTAAAAGTTAGAAGTTACTTAAAATTGTTAACCCTAATTATTTAGTGGCTAATCAAAACACAAAAAAATTATGAGCTATATTTATGGGGAAAAGGGGAGAGGTTCTTGAACAAAAACATTAATATATCTTTTGGTATATAATAATTTTTACTTAAGTAATGAAATGATTACTCTATTGTACGAAATTTAATATAATCTTTTTTTCATAAGTTGTTGGATATATATATATATATATGCAATTTGTTCATCTATAATATTCCCGAAAGATGTTTATTATTAACTAAAGGGAAACCCTTTGATGCATCTTTGAAATCATATAAAACCAAGAAAACAAATTCCTAATGTCCACTTTACATCTTTATATAATCTTATTGTAGCAGTTGTTACATTATAATTCATATGGTAAACGAACCTGGACAATCCACTCATTAACTCGCATCAGGTATAGTAATAAGTTGGCAACTTCTATATCTGAGTTTAAGACCAAAAAACGTCACAAACGTTTTTTGTTAGTTGCCTAATATCTCTCCACTCAAATATCGCTTTGGGTTTTTTCTAAGGCATATCATTTTATTGAACATTTATAAATATAACAAATAAAAATAAACTATAGTTTTCATTCTCAAGAGTCTGAGAATTTGTTTGCCAAGATAATGAAAACCCAAAGCACGGAATACAAAAAAATTTCTGGTTTTAACCTCAAATTGCTATTCGATTAGGAACTTTATTTAGCTACCTACAACTAGCAAATCATTTTCAAACAAACAAAAAAATTATATGAATTTAAATAACTGTTGGCATTAAATAAAATCGTTGTCAGACTGTATGGGATTAGAAAAAAATAAAGCCGATAATTGGGCTAAAAAGTAAATAATTAATTTAATGTAAAAGCACAAGTACTCAAATGATATGAGAGGAGAATTCATTTTAATCAAAAACAAAGTAGAATACGACAATGTGGAGATCGATATTTTATTGAGTGGAAATATTATTTACCTTAACGGAAGATACACCGGTTTTATGCCAGACTTCTTATCTAGATGAAGTAGGGGAATGATGTGCAAAATACGAAAACAATATGGGTGATTATAGCGATAACATTAAAAAACAACTAAAAGATGTAAATCCATTGGCTAAAACTGGATGTGAACCAGAGATGAAATGAGAAATAAACTTGTGAAGTTTTCTTGGGGGGGGGGGGGTAATTGAATATGGAAGCAACCAAATGAAAGTAAAGCAGTGTTCTATTATATTTTATTTAACAAAAAAATATGTATAATATTAGATTCAGAAAAAGAAATGATCATTGATTGGTAAAATATATGCAGTGTGTCCCAATGAAAAGATGACCGGTTCTTTCTGCAAATTGCCTAAAGTGCCACCTCTGAAGCAACAAATCTTATTTAGCGACATAGTTTAGGTATTCATCACAAATACGGGAAAGAGAAAGGTGAATAACTCCGCGTGTGTAAATTTATAACATCAGATATATTAATCTTTAACTGAGGTTTAAAGTTTATATCTGTGCTAGAGATAATCTCTATCTTCGAAAATGATTACTAATAATCATTAGTGTATTTATCTGAAATGGATGCATCAAAGTTATGAGTGAATGGAGATTGACAATGGTAAATGAAAATGTAACAAAACATTAAATGTGTTAGTAAGTCTGAATCAAAAATTATATATATGAAATCTGGCAATGTGTTTCTACCTTAAACCACATGGAATAATAAGTTAATATTAAATTTTATTTTAAATTGGGAAAAAGTGCTACAGAATTATTTAAGATGATTTAAGCTCTATATAGCAGTGAAACCATGAGTTTCAAAAATGTTTTTAAATAGTTTGTAAGATTGTGTGATTGTAGGAAGAGTTGAAGATATAATATTATGTTTTATATCTTCATAGATCCTAGGTCGGTGCTCTCCCTTCCATCACAAAATCTTGAAAAATCATTTGAAACTGATTATGAATCTCATTGCTTTACTACCATATACTTTTAATCACTTTAAACCTTTTGGTAGTAGTTTTGATCAATTTAAAACATTTGACATTAGAATATTATTCTACTGTGGGTTGAGATAAAAAAAACACAATCACATTATCTGTTGTAACTCGTATTCAAAATAAAATTATCATCATTATTTTTAACAATTGATCCACTATAAGATGAAGGTTTTTCCATGTTCATTCCATCTTCTCCGATCTCTAGCATTTCTCCTCCACATCACTTCCTCACATCATCCACCTATCTCAACATATCTCTTTCTATGTCTTTTAAAATTCAAGACATAGTAACACCTTAACATTTTTGAGAATGACTAAGCTATATTACTACATGATACTTATGTTGATTTAGAAATGATGCTGTGAGTAATTTGGAGGAAAGGCCACTTATTTTTTCATTAGAACACACTATATATAATGTTAAAAGAAGGTTGCCTTGACAACAGTTTGAGATTGTTGATTGTTATCTATAGTGGAATTGTCTAAGTGCTGACTGGTTTCTAATGGTTATATATATATATATATTGTGACTTATTCAAACGGTCACACATCCACGTTTTGGATCAATTGTAATATTTATTTATTTCAGCTCGGGCGACCACTCTATGCATTAATTATAACCCATATTGAATCTATCTGGCACTCAGATACTTGCGGCCAAGTTGCCTGCCAATTGTAACGTTTTAAGGATGGATCGATGGATGCTTCATTGTTTCCAGCTAACACTATTTCTAAAGCCTACTGGGATGATAATGATGGGATAGAACATCCATAATCTTATTTGCCAGGGCGCCAAATTGCAACTTCAATGAAAATATTGAGGCTAAACCTCATTTCAATAACTTATTAATAAATTTCAACAATAATATTTAATGAATGTTAATAAATAATCAATCGATTAAGAGACCACTGAGAATGCATTAAAAATAATAATATTAATATTCTTGGAAATTTGTGGTTATTCTCAGCACACTCTCCATTCACTATCATTAAAGTCACAATAAAATTTTGTTCTGATTATAAATAGTTCTATATCCATCTCCACCTTCCTGATCCATCCCTCCATCATCCTCACATTCATAGGTCTATTGCACTACTATCTCTTTTACTATTAAATTTTCCATTGTGCTAGCTCATTTCTCCCATTATAATCTCTTCTCAGGGTTTTAGAACAATAAGGTCTGGAAGTCAAACAAGCTGCTATGGATTATTGGTGATAAACACCCCTCTCATGATCACCTCCAACGTTGATCTTGGCTGTCTTTAATGTAGTTTAATGTCTATTTACATTAAAGCTCGAATAATTTAAGCTTATTAAATCTTTTAGAAATAACATATTATGAACGCTTTTATAATTAAAGTAAAATCATAAGGAAGTGCATCTAGGGAGGTGTTTGAATACAACGGATGGGGAAAGGATTTTATGCCCACCCACTGCATCCACTATCACCCAATAACCATCCCTATTCATAATTTATATTTCAACTATATTAAATTATTTGGTAATCTTGAGTATTGCCGTGCCACATAAGCTCAGAAAATTAACCATTTTAAATAAATTTTACGGGATATTATTTATGAAAATGATGATTCAACTATTAATAATAATATATTGATGTATGATTGGATTTGAGATGTCTAGATTATAGTAACCCACAAAACATTGAGATGTACACGCAAATTTTTATTTAAAACAAATAACAAATTTTATTAACATACTACAACTCAATACATAATATATACATTCACTTGATGACTCACATGGTTTTCCCCTGTTCTACAACCGTAAAAAAAACTAAATAAATAAGTATCCCTAAATTAATAGATAATGTCAAGAGGTTTTAAACTATAAATATTAACTTTTAATTATTAGGGAATCAGGATTACCATGGAGTAACATTAATATCAGACAGATAAAAATAATATTTTCCTTCACATATATTATATTTTTAGTCTCATATTTATCCCAGACATAGGGAACATTAAATCCCCCCCCCAGTGTTTAATATTTTTAGTTACTGATTTGTTTCTAAAGATAATGCTTTCAATAATAAAATTTAATAATTTTATTTAATCATTTTAATCTAATATTTCTTCGCCCTAGGCTTTACAATAGGTGGGACTAAGTTAATTTTAGTTACTTTTCAAATGTCAACGAATTGGTATCTAGCTCAATCATTATCACACGTGCATACACTCTATATTCATATTCTTATGGCAATAATAATATTTCAGTAATATTACCTTTTCAGTGAAGTTCTCAGCTGGCTGTGGATATATTTATTAGACAATTTTATATATGCATTGCCTACAATATTCGTAGGTTTTATTTAACCCTTAAATTTAATATTTATTGACATTATTACTCTTGGATCTTATTGATAAATTAAAATATATCAGCAAAACAATGTTCAAGTATACTAATCGCGCACACACTATCCGCACTCATCCTGACATCAAATTGAGTTTGCGACCCTGTATCCAACATTTATAAGTAATGCTTAGTAATAGCTATATTTCATACACCCGTAAGGAATATCAACATTAACATGAGGTGGCAGGCAGTGACCCGAATAAGAGAAAACCTTTTCACTAAGGTTGAGGTATGCTAGGATTTTTATCGCTAGTCATACAAAGAGACTTGGGTTTACCTATTAACCTCTGGCCATCAACAAAGAAATCATCTTACAGTGTAGAAAATAACCAAGTGGGAAAACTCTTCCACTGTGTTTAAATACTTTATAAATATGAAATAAATATCTTAGTGAGCGAGCTAAACTATGACTTCACTAGCTTGGTGGAGACTCTTTGTCCATCCACATTATATACAGGTCTAACATCAATTTGTACAAATAAGACTTTCATATCTACATTACTCTTGCGAAATAGTACACTAGAACATGAGCCAACAATTTTTCCAAGCCTTAATTAGCTTGTATCTAGCTTTAACTTTATGATAATAGAAATAAGAAATGCACATTAAAATTTTAAAACTACTACTCTGCACTTTTATAGGATAATAATGATGTTTTAGCCCAACAGTCACACAACCTTCATAAAACATAGCACTAGGTCTAAGCACTTGACAAGAATTCCTGATCCGATCCAAAAACATTTCCCACAACAATATCTCTCACTCTTTTCATAAAAAAAAGTAAAGCATTTAAAACAAGGCACATACAGAATGATTTGATATTAATTTCATCTACCCCTAAATGATAATAATAATAATAATAAAAGCATTTAACAGGCACATACAAAATAACTTGATATTAATTTCATCTACCCCCAAAATAATAACAATTACAATTCTAACATGGATTAATTTTAAAGGCATATATATGATTAAAAAAAATTCTCTTTTTTTTTTATTTAGATTAAATGTTCTACATGAATAGAAAATAATAAAAATATACTTAAATAGTTCTCCGGGAGTATCCTTCAGATTTCTGGTTTCCATTTTTCCCTTTTCCCCTTCTTTGGTTTGTTTTCACACATGGCTTTAGGTGAAAAGAGTCACTGTGATAGAGTTCAGTTCCTATGCCAAAATGTACAAAGTTTTCACGCTGCTGAGATTTCCTCATTTTGGTTTCTGGGGATTACAGCTGAACAAAACTTGTTTTTAATTTTTAAATATATAAGTCCACTTCTTGATGTAGTCTTCAGTTTAATTAGTATTCAGATTTGATGCTTTATATACGAAATCAAAATTAAAATTTGGATTTTTTTTCTGCAGTTTAAATTCTACCATTTGCCGATTTCTGATAAATTAGTGCAAGACAAATCGTGATGTTGATTAATTTCAGGAGACAACGATGTGCACCTAATAAAAATTTACTCCAGAGTCTTTTTTAATACTTATATTATTAAATTTGGCTAAGTTTGTCATTCAAGAGACAGACAGAATAACTAACAACAAACGATGTATTTTTCTCTCATTTTCTTAATTTTTTTTTTTTAAAAATTCCTTTAATTCTACACAAGGCTTCTCTATGATGAGAGAGTTTTCAAAAAGAGAGATAACCAATAAGAGAGACCAGCCAAAAGAGATCCCCCCAAACAAAAGAGTGAACTCTTATAGTGTCTGGCTTCCTTCATTCCCCCTTCTCCCAACAGTGACCTTCCAATAACTCTTCCAATGTTGGTCAGTGTTTTCCTAATTAATTGCCTATTGTTTCCTTTTCTTTCTTGTTATTTTAAACTTATGCCCTCTTGAAAAAAACCACCTGCCAAATTCATGGCTGCATTCCAATAGATAATCACCCATTAATTTTAAACTTTATCACTTTAGTGATTTACTTTAGTAATTCTATGCTCATGGAAATCACCCCAAAGAACAAATGACAGAAAACTTCTCCTCAGAATAAATGAGAGAAATCTCTTTTTCCCCCTTTTTTTTTACTTTTTTGTTAATAATAATAAAAAAAATTTTTATAGCAACCCAACTTCAAATCCAGAATCCTGATGAAATTTCGGCCGCTATGAATAAACTATTAAAATGAATTAATTTCTTCTTTAGAGGAGTTCCTCATGAGATGACATGGAATAATTATTATTTAATTGTGAACTTTATAATTAAAATCTACAACTAGATTAAATACACACACGCATGTCTCACATATACAATTTTAATTAAACTGATTGTTTAATATTCTAATCCTTAATTATTATTTTTTTACAATTTAATTTCATGAACTATTTAGTTCTAACCTGTCAGTGTAAAACTATAGCTATCTATTTTCACTCTCTAAAGTAGTTTTATAAACTGCACCCCCCCTCCCGTCTTTCCAATCTCCAACTATTAAATGATGCATAAATATTGCTTATCTAATAAATTATATATTTAATATCAAATTGTCCCATAAATTAACATTAAATAAAACAATCTTTTGCCTAGAAATCTTTTAATGACAAATGTTTACATTGCCTACCAAGTAAAACATACACAATCCCTAAGAATATGGGTTCAAACCTAGTATTGGTTAGAAAGTTTGTCTCTCGAAGAAAAAAAATAAACAACCTATGAGGAAAATTTTTACTAAACATTGTCTTACAACAGCTAATTCAAAAAATGGAGTCTTGGGAAAACCCACAACATATATATATAATACATATTTTGCGGATTCATCCGTGTTAGGATTTGTGTTCCATATGTAAAAGGAACTACAGACAGTATCAGATGTATATTAAAATTCTATAATATAGATACAGCATTTTCTGCTCATCAAAAGATCAGCAATATAATAACCAAGCCTAAGGATTCAATCCCTCTTGAATCTCATGGTGTCTATCAAATCTCATGTAAAAATTGTAAATGAGTAATCGTCGCATCAGTGTTAGGAGAGATGAGCATGCTAATGCAGTTAAACAACACTCATCATCATCAGCACTCTCACTCCATACTATAGATTCAGGTCATAAAATTGATTTTTCTAGTACCAGGATCATATCCAGATGTGATAATCTCTACCAATGCAAAATTAGAGAAACCATTGAGATACTTAAAAGGCCAGATCGTATCAATAAGCGAGATGATACATGCAAACTTCCTCCTATTTGGAAAGATTTTTTTAAAAAAACATTCCTAAATTTAACATTTTTCACTATTGGTAGAATTTTAACATTTTATTCAAATCAGTGATTGTAGCGCCTCTACAACTGTCTTTCTACCTTTTATAACTCTGTGGATGGCTTGTGTGACCAAGTCAAAATGTCAGTATATTAATATTAACAGTTTTTAACACGGATGAACCCGCAAAATATGTATTTTATATATTTAACCCGTGCAAATCTTTGTTTTAACATATATATATATTGCAAGACAATCAAGTCATATGCCACGTGACTTAATTTAATAAGTTTGTACTACAAATGTTATATAATGAGCGTGAATAACAAGCTTTTTCGAATATTCCTATTGCCCAGACTGGCAGCTAGAAACCGATTCAGGAATAGGGATATTCGGAAAAGTTTGCTAAGAGCTATTCATGCTCATTATATAATACTGTATATGTATATTAATTTTAATATTTTCATAGATAAATTAATTCATAGTATTATTTTTTGGAGCTTCTGTGTAATAAAAATATAATCGCTAAATAGCACAATAACTAGTACTTTCCTCAGAGCTTCTTTTTTTTCAAATCATAAGAATATGCTAATGCAAAGCTAGGGAAAGATAAAAACTATTAACAAATTCTACATTAGCACTTGACACTTTTAACCACTATAGATAATCCAATAAATTTTAATCTAGAATCTGCAAATCGTTTTAAAATATTAATAGATTTGATAATGGCTCAGATTTAAATGAATTCAGTAAGAAGATTACTAATATTCTATTATAACCAGCTGATATAAAAAACTGCAATAAAAGAAAGGGAAAAATGTTTAAAAATAACGCTTTTAAGAAAATTGTATATCTGAAATTTTGTAAAATAGGGTTTAAAAAATAGCTGTAAATTGGCTAGAAAGCTATAGAAAATAATAAAAGGGTACTTGCATATTTTGCCAATGACCATAAAAGTTACCACAGTTCCTGCCAAACTTGTGTCTTTAAGGTACTTAGATATTTTCATGTCGACCAATAAACTTACCACAGATCCCACTAAACTTGCATCAATCAGACCCAAAATCACGAATGGTATTCAAAATTGCAATAAACAAGTAGTCTTTAATGATACCACATAAATACATGGTGTCAAGCAATTCTGCTGTTTTTTTTACTTCGTTATTTGGCTGATTCTTTTAATATTTTGTGTGCTGCTGCTGGAATCAGGATCAACAAAGATATAATGGTGATTAACTTTGAAATGTTCAAATCCAGCATTTCTTAATTCATTATTTTTATAGACCTCCCAAGAATCTGAAAAAATTGTACACCCATCTTCTATATGTTCTTTTACTACTTCCATAAGAGTAGCTGCTGTTCTTCTTAGAACTCTTACAATGAAGGGTAATGCTATTAGAGATTTTTGGCTGCCAAAATGATTGGTATGTTTGATGGGATTTGCAGCAACAACTTTCATCGTATATATGGGTAAGTTTCAATAAAAATCTTGAAAATATAATACAACTTCCTAATTTTAATAATAAAAAGGTGGTGTTGTTATAAAGAGTGTGGTCATCTATATCGGTTATATAAGGTGGAGTGAATAGCTGAAAGTAACTTGATCTGTATTCAAATCCCCTCTAATTATATCTAAAGTTCAACATATACATTATATTTATATTCAAACATTATACATTCATCCAGAATCCTGCCTATCCCTGTTCTGTATATTTAAATGGACATCTTAAGGTTGTATATATTAGGTGTCAGAGTGACTTGAAATCAACATAGGTATGACAACAATATTGGGCAAAAACAATGGTTTTGACTATTTTATTATCAGGTTTTTAATAATATGGATTATTGAAGATTGAAGCCTGTCCATTCAAGTTTGAAGATTTGCTCTTTTAATATAAACTGAGGATTCATATATATATATGGGGGGGGGGGGTAATGATCAAGATCATCTAATGAATGCTGGTTGAGCACAAAATATGTATATTGGAGATCATTTATCTTTTTCACATGTATGTGATCATCCGTATCGGTTATATAAGATGTAGTGGATAGTTGAAGGGCCTTGAAAGTCTGTGTTCAAATCCCCTCTAATTACATCTAAAGTTCAATATATACATTATACTTGTATTTAATTATTAAAGTATCTATAATACTATATATTTCTGCAAGTAACTATACAGTATTAAAAAACAATCAAACAAAATAGTGTCTTTAAAGTATTAAAAAAAACAATCAAAGTTGTCTCTATAATTCAACATCTTTTTAAATGATAAGTATTTTAAATGAAGGTGTGAGGATTACAATTAAATCTGCAAAGAATGTAAAAACTCCAGGAAAAATCATGAAACTAGTCTTGCGTTGTTAGCTGAGAGGTATCGCAGCCGCTATACAAGCAAGTAATTGGTTTCAGACGGTTGTGGGTTCGCGTCCCGGCCGATGCTATGACATATGAAAAAAAAAAGTCATAAAACTAAAAAGGCAATTTAAAGCAGTCCTGAGTGTGGACTTGATTTCACTGCATTAACCGTTTAATTTAATTCTTATTGTCCGGAGAACGTGAATACGGCCAATCAGATTTGATAGTATTTCTTTGCAAAACATGTATTGAGAATGTGAACTCTTTCTTTCAGCTTTGGGACAGGACTGATGATCACGTTTGACAGTAGTTTTTTCATCTTACCTTCAAAAAGGTTGACTATTTGTTGCCAGATTCCCATTCTTAATAAAAAACATTCGGATTCAGGCACTGAATTCTCAAACCTATCTAGATAAGATAGAATCTGGACTAGTTCATTATTTCAATGTAAGGTGAGCTATGGCAGGTACGCATTCTTTTTTAGACTGAAATTTTCTCGGTGACCCACCATCCTATTATAAGGATAGTAATAATAAAAGTCGTTTTAATCCATACAAATATACATCTTCTTTCTTGCTATAAATATATATCTTCTTTCTTATTATTGTCTTTATCATTTTCTCAACGTTTGGTTTTTATTACTCCATTTATCCATTAAAAATTTTAATTTCTCTCATGTATATAAAGATGAGAAAATGAGTTTAAAAAATATTTAAATGTAAACTTTATGACAAAAATTAATATATAACAATACTTGGTTGCTAGATCTATTGATTTGTTGCAATTACAACTTTTTAGCCTGTTTTAGAAAATAAGTACATTCAAGAACGTAGTTCCTATCACGCATCGACGTTAGAAGGATATTAGCTTGAAAAACAAAACTCTGAGAGTGAATAAGATAAAAGAGAGCTATATAAGTGAAGGACTTTTTAAACACAAAAGTGGTCGGACATAAGCAGTTTTTTTATATATTTTTAAATGTTTAGGTTTTTGTTTTCCCATTAAAAATGTATTATTCAACGTGAGAACTTCTCAAAATTTTTACTACCCCCAACAATTTTTCTGTGACCCCTTGAGAAATCGTGACCCACAGCTTGCGCACCATTGATCTAAAGTTAAAAGTGGTTTTAAATCAATATATCACATCTAAATACAGAAAACACCATTGAGTATACATATCATTATATTTTGGATTTGCAGATTATGAAAAGCCATAGTTTTAGGATAATATCAAACTCAAAAGAATATTTATCAAAACATAATAACTCAGTTAAATTACAAGATGACCCTATAAAAGAAAAGCATTGATAATTTTATACAAAAGGATCATTGCATATTTTCAAAACTGTTCACTCTAATTTTAAATGTGAAGCTAAGAGGTTAAAAAAAAAACAAAGATTACCCAAGTCATCTCTATTTTGCAGATAATATGATTGTTTTGCAAATAACATTTTAGAACTAGGAAAATATTTCAAAAATGAGCATATACAATCAGGATAGTAAGACAAAAATTCTAAAATGGTGATAATATATTAATTTTTCCCCCACAGTACAGGCTTTTTCATACTAGCACTCCAATATGTAATATATAGGGGGTTGAAGTCTGAGTTCAAACCCCTATATAAAATGATTATAATAATGTTCGATAGTTTTTACACACACAAAAAAAATAAATGTTGATAATGATGAATTTTTAAAAGTTAGCTATAAATATTTTGCTCACATTGTAGATATGTATAAATACTTAATCGATAAAATTATTTATAAAATTAATCTTGGAGTGCTTTTGATAGATACAATTTAATATTAAAATAAAATATGCCTGTGTGTTTGAAAAATAAAGATTTTTAATTGGCTTTTTACCAGTCTGAGACGATTAACAAAAGAATAATGCAAAGACTTTTAGACCATATAACAAAGTATGAATATTTGTTGGAGTAATTAAAAAAATAAGAATGAGGTAATCAATGAGAAAACAAATAAAAATCAATGACATTATTTGAGGCAATAAAAGAGTGAAGTTTAGCTGTGCTGAACATATTTCTAGAAGAGATTATGGTAATACTTGAATAGCTGAGATTTTAGGCTGAATTCCATCCAAGAGATTAATTAAAAATCTAAAAAGAGAACAAATGTGAAGCGAATAGTTGAAATAAAGAACTTTTCTGGAGAAAAAGAAGGAAGGGATACAAAGTGTATGGCTGTAATAAAGAAGATTTTAGTAGAAATGTAAAGAAAAAGGTACGTATCACTGAAAATCTTGAAGATATATATAGTCTATAATGGAATAATCACATTTAAAAATGATGATAATAAATATTAAGAAATTTACAAATTTAAATATGTAATATATAGGAGGTTTGAACTCAGACTTTCACACGATCCTCAACCATCCATACTATCTCATACCACTGATACACTTGATCACACACATGTAAAAAGATAAATAATCACCAATATACGTATTTTTGTAATAAACCAGCACTCGTCATTTGGTCCAGATTATCATCTCCCATATATATATAAATCAGTGCTCAGTTTATATGAAGATAGCAAATCTTCATACTTTAATGGACAGGCATCAAATCACTCCACCCCGCAACTCTTCAGCCGTCCACTTTTATTGAAAATCTGATGATGGAATGTTCAATTCATATTTCAAAATTTAGATATGGTAATAATTCAGAATCTCAGATAAATAAATGTTTTTTCCATCATCCTTAATAATAATTTTCAGAAATTAAATTTAAAAATTTGCTTTTTCCAATGGTAAACATCTTTTATTGGAGCCATATAAATTAATAAATGGGAAATTCGAAAATTAAAACTAAATATCTAAGTTTTAATCTTTTTTAGAAGATAATCTATATTTTTTTTTCTTCTTTAATAATATGTTTAATGATCAATCATGCATCAGTCTTATGAAACAATTTAAGTGCTTGTATACATTATAAATAGTGTTTTTGTTTTTTTTTCAATGTATCAAAATATTGAAAGTGTATCAAAATACTGAGTGTATAAAAATCAAAATTTTTTACAGCATTTTTAAAATAATAATACAGCACAATTCGTGTATAATAGCTAGGGAATATTCACCTCTTTAAAGTTCCAGGCTTGTGTTTGTCAAGCTATGTTTATTTCAAATCATGTAGCATCGAAAATCGATATTAAAATCTTTAGAAAGGATAGAAGTTTGTGTGGATGTTAAGGTAAAAGGCATATTGATCCAGGGTTTCGGATCAGGTGGTTTGACATATTTATGTCTGTTATAAAATGCTTTGATTGTTAAGCTTGGGGAGAGAATAACCTGCTTGGGTTAGGTCTCTGGTAAGATTCAAGATTGTCTTTAGCATCAGCCATAAATTTGTACAGTTTAAAGTTTCTAAACAAGAAAGCTTTGAAACCTGTGACCTTGTATTGGAAAGGAATTCGCGAGTGTGGATGTAAGTAGCCTCCAATGTTGATGGACTTAACTAACATCGAATAGTTAATGCAGTGAGATTGTCTGGTTAATTTTAAGTCAGCATATTTATGACACTGTTGGTGATCTTTATCCTCAGTGTCCATTTGATCTCTGGAAACAGTTTAAAATTATCAAACATCTCGAGAATAAATTGGGGACGGACCCAGATAAAGAAGATGTCATCGATATAGCTGATATAAACAATACCACTGTGCTTTTTTTTTTTTTCAAATAAAATTTTTTTAAATTAAAATTATATAATTGAAACAACGGATATCAGTTGAATGGTTAAAGTATTTTCATTTTAAAAGTAATTTTAAACTATAATTTTTGAGTTAAATTTCAAAAAACATAATAAGTTATAATTTAAGATTGAAGCAATGGAATTTAAATATACCCTGCATCCTTTGTGTTTTCCTAAAGGTTTGTGATGATGGTGTTCTAAAGACATTCAATACGTATATTAGATAATGGAAATAGTCCAATATAAAGTACATCCTGCATCCTTAATTTAAATAATGCCAATTTTGTAAATTTATAATTTGAAGAGATTAATTTATGAAACTGATGTTGATTATTCATTAATGAAATGTTAAATTAGTAAATAATTCATTGATTCCTTGGAATGTTATTGAGGATAACTTTCTAGAAAATCTATGAGCTAAAAATGAATGAGATTATACTCATACTCATTCTCTATCTACTCATATTAAAAAAAATCCGGTTGTAAAATTTTCAGGATGTGTTGTTCCTACAAATTGCAGATATCAAATGAATAGTCTCAACGTACCCTTCCTTTATTCAAGTTATCTATATTTCTTCAAAATAATTATTTGCTTTTATAAACTACAATCGTAAACGATATAGATCGTAATATCATCAAAATCATAATAGACACAAAAATGAAGATCATCATCATCAATATAGTTGCTATCATTTATCTCAACTACTGGCATTTCCTAATAAATTATCGATTGAAAACATCACTTCGATTATGTAACAAAACAAAGACAGTACAGAAACCTATATTCGGGATTCGAACTCAGACTTTCACAAGACTCACTATTCTCAGTGCCATCTCATATTACTGATCCATCTGATCACACACATGTTGAAAAGATAAATAATCACCAATATACGTATTTCATGCTAAACCAGCAATCATCAGTTGGTCTAGATTACTATCCTCATGCATATATATAATCAGTGCTCAGCTTTATATTAAGACAGCCAATCTTTATACTTTAATGGACAGGCTTCAAACTATTCCAACTCACAACTCTTCAGCCTTCCATTTCATTGAAAATCTGATGATAAAAATGCAGGTTTAACCCTGTACAATGTATTAATTTATATAAATAGTGTGTAAAAGGTCTGCCCATCCCTCGCATATGTATGTATAAATGGATTATTCTCCTGTACATGAGGGGTTAGAATGACTAATATGTCAACATGAGTAGGATGACAACCTTCGCACTAACAAGGGCTTTGAACGTTTCATCATCAGATTTTCAATGAAATGGAAGGCTGAAGAGTTGTGAGTTGGAATAGTTTAAAACCTGTCCATTAAAGTATAAAGATTGGCTATCTTAATATAAAGCTGAGTACTGATTATATATGTGTGTGTGAGGATAGTAATCTAGACCAACTGATGATTGCTGGTTTAGCATGAAATACTTATATTGGTGATTATTTATCTTTTCAACATGTGTGTGATCAGGTGGATCAGAAATTATGAGATGGCACTGAAAGTAGCGAGTCGTGTGAAAGTCTGAGTTCGAATCCCGCATATATTACATATATAAATGCAGGTTTAAGCCTGTACAATGTAGAAACCTATATTCTAATTGTTGTTTTTTAATATATTAAAAACAAATTGTTTCGGATATAAACGTTCTCTATAATTATTGTTTTCTTTTATACATAACCATTATCTGTTGTGTAATAATGATAAATTTGGAGTTTATTGAAATATGTGCATGCTCTTATTAAAAATCGTATTAATTAAAAAAAGTTTGAAATATAGAACGAACACTTTTAAAATATTGATTGGTGATTATTTATCTTTTCAAGATGTGTATAATCAGATGAGAAAGAAATATGAGATGGCACTGAAAGTAGTGAGTCGTGTGAAAGTCTGAGTTCGAATCCCGCATATATTACATATATAAATGCAGGTTTAAGCCTGTACAATGTAGAAACCTATATTCTAATTGTTGTTTTTTAATATATTAAAAACAAATTGTTTCGGATATAAACGTTCTCTATAATTATTGTTTTCTTTTATACATAACCATTATCTGTTGTGTAATAATGATAAATTTGGAGTTTATTGAAATATGTGCATGCTCTTATTAAAAATCGTATTAATTAAAAAAAGTTTGAAATATAGAACGAACACTTTTAAAATATTGATTGGTGATTATTTATCTTTTCAAGATGTGTATAATCAGATGAATCAGAAATATGAGATGGCACTGAAAGTAGTGAGTCGTGTGAAAGTCTGAGTTCGAATCCCGCATATATTACATATATAAATGCAGGTTTAAGCCTGTACAATGTAGAAACCTATATTCTAATTGTTGTTTTTTAATATATTAAAAACAAATTGTTTCGGATATAAACGTTCTCTATAATTATTGTTTTCTTTTATACATAACCATTATCTGTTGTGTAATAATGATAAATTTGGAGTTTATTGAAATATGTGCATGCTCTTATTAAAAATCGTATTAATTAAAAAAAAGTTTGAAATATAGAACGAACACTTTTAAAATATTGATTGGTGATTATTTATCTTTTCAAGATGTGTATAATCAGATGAATCAGAAATATGAGATGGCACTGAAAGTAGTGAGTCGTGTGAAAGTCTGAGTTCGAATCCCGCATATATTACATATATAAATGCAGGTTTAAGCCTGTACAATGTAGAAACCTATATTCTAATTGTTGTTTTTTAATATATTAAAAACAAATTGTTTCGGATATAAACGTTCTCTATAATTATTGTTTTCTTTTATACATAACCATTATCTGTTGTGTAATAATGATAAATTTGGAGTTTATTGAAATATGTGCATGCTCTTATTAAAAATCGTATTAATTAAAAAAAGTTTGAAATATAGAACGAACACTTTTAAAATATTGATTGGTGATTATTTATCTTTTCAAGATGTGTATAATCAGATGAATCAGAAATATGAGATGGCACTGAAAGTAGTGAGTCGTGTGAAAGTCTGAGTTCGAATCCCGCATATATTACATATATAAATGCAGGTTTAAGCCTGTACAATGTAGAAACCTATATTCTAATTGTTGTTTTTTAATATATTAAAAACAAATTGTTTCGGATATAAACGTTCTCTATAATTATTGTTTTCTTTTATACATAACCATTATCTGTTGTGTAATAATGATAAATTTGGAGTTTATTGAAATATGTGCATGCTCTTATTAAAAATCGTATTAATTAAAAAAAGTTTGAAATATAGAACGAACACTTTTAAAATATTGATTGGTGATTATTTATCTTTTCAAGATGTGTATAATCAGGTGAATCAGAAATATGAGATGGCACTGAAAGTAGTGAGTCGTGTGAAAGTCTGAGTTCGAATCCCGCATATATTACATATATAAATGCAGGTTTAAGCCTGTACAATGTAGAAACCTATATTCTAATTGTTGTTTTTTAATATATTAAAAACAAATTGTTTCGGATATAAACGTTCTCTATAATTATTGTTTTCTTTTATACATAACCATTATCTGTTGTGTAATAATGATAAATTTGGAGTTTATTGAAATATGTGCATGCTCTTATTAAAAATCGTATTAATTAAAAAAAATTTGAAATATAGAACGAACACTTTTAAAATATTGATTTATGTTTTATTAAACATTTTTTTTATATGTCATACTATCGGCCGGGAGGCGAACCTGCAACAACTGTCTGCAACCAATTATTAGCTTGCAAAGTGGCTGCGCTGACCTCTCGGTTAACAATGATTGACCTATTAAACATTTTAATATCATTCTCCATCACAAACCAAAGTAATAAAATTTCAAGTATGGGTATAATTTAATGTGTATTTGATAACTATATATTAAATTGTATAATGCATAATGATATTTAATTTCCAGGGGATTATTTAGTTTTACGTGTGGGAATTTGCATGTCTGGACAGTTTGATGTATTGAGAAGTTAGAGATACTTAGTTCATGATATATGGTTGGGCTCAAGTGTAGCATTTGCTCTGTATCAAGTATCTTTGTTGAGCATGTAGGTGGATCAACTTATATTATTAGCTACACTTATGCTAATAAAGAATTATATGTGTATGTATTCACCAGATACATGTATCCCATGAAATGTTAAATACATTACTGTTGTTACTTTGATTTATAATGAGTAAGTTTTTTATATATGTATGCTGCATATCACCCACCCACCGGTACATTCTTTAAGCATTCCTTACAATGGTTTTCTCAATACTAAGTTTATATCAACTGTTTTTTGAGTTTGATTTGTCTTTACGGAAAACTTGTCAAATCATGTGAATATTAGATGATATCTCTATTATATGAATCTTGAATATTGCCAGTGATAACAACAACGTTAATATTTTTTTTCATGTGTCAAAACATCAGCTGGGAAGCAAACATGCAAATCCAGGACAACTACTTGTAAGGCAGCTGCATTGTCCACTCGTCCACCAATGCTGGGCAACCTTAACATTCTTGAGCAGCAATAAATTAATTTTAGTTTGCTCAACACACATTGATATTATCTCATTATTTATTGGTATTAAATGTTTAAATACAAGTATACTATATCTACTTAAGCTATATGTAATTAGAGGAGATTTGAACCCAGATTTCCAAAGTCCTTTTAGTCATTCAATTTATTTATACAACTGATACACATAACCACATACATGTGAGAAAGATAAAT
Source organism: Epiperipatus broadwayi (assembly GCA_028023455.1). Lineage (NCBI taxonomy): Eukaryota > Metazoa > Onychophora > Udeonychophora > Euonychophora > Peripatidae > Epiperipatus > Epiperipatus broadwayi. The sequence goes on along the minus strand of JAQFVV010012436.1, from coordinate 1,385,924 downwards.
GATAAACTGAATGACTAAAAGGAGCTTGAAAATCAGGCTTCAAATCCCCTCTAACTATAAGGATTTAGTAAGTCAATTGGAAAAAAACACAAGCTTATGTGAATTATTTACCAACGATCATGCATATTTGATTTTAAAATCATATTTAATCAATTGTTTCAGATTATAATATACTTTACTATACTTATATATATATAATACAATACCCGTTATAATATATATATATATATAAAGAAGAAGAAAAATTAATGGTAAATTCAATATTATGGTCTAAATTCTTTTGTAGCAAAAAAAATCATAAAGAAATCATAAAAAAGGAAAATTAAAGAGGCAATATTAATTGATAAATATAAGAATGATGTTATTAATAGCCAAGTTGCAAATATATCCATACACGGCTTGTGGAAATATATGTAACATTAAGTTTAAAAAATTTGAAACTCATTTAAAGCTGATGAGGATTACCATGTAATAGAAAGCACTACAAAAGAATTTAGTCTATAATATTGAATTCACCAATTTTTTTTTCTTCTTTATATATATATATGTTGAAATGAAGATTTTCAGGGGTTGCATATATATCATCCAGTGTATGACTTGTGTGACCAAGTCGAAACATCGGAATATCAATATTTAAATTTTTTTAACACGGATGAACCCGCAAAATGTGTCTTTTATATATATATAATTTAAATATAAGTATATTGTCTATATACTTAATATAATAATCAATTTAAATAAGCTTGAAACAAACAACTAATTATATTTACAATTATTTAGTTATCAACAAGCTTTCCTATCTTATTGAGAGCTTTTCAATGTGAACAAATAATTTTTATACTGAATATATGACCATTGTACATATATATATATATATATATATATTTCACATGATGGTATTTTTCATAAAACCATTATGTTGTCTTTCTTATACACTGTCTTAGGAATTGAATATGAAATATCAATTTTATAGACAACTTTATGTTTAAATAATAAATTTATTTTAATCAAACCGATTTTTGTTCAAATTTGAACCTTGTCAAAATGTTATAATAATTCAAAATGTCACATGATTTACATATTTTAGCACACCATCTACTGGTCAATCTTAACTTTAAAAATGTTTTTATATTTCAAATTTTTATTTAATGTCCATTTTCCTCCCAACTTTATTGACCCTTGTACTAGATTCATACATTTCTCTTTATTTTCTTGTATGTACATTGTCTCATATACTTTTCTTTTTTTATAATTTCTACAATATTTGATCACTTCAATCTTTCTTCACATTTCATAATATGCCCTGTTTCTAAAAAATGGCAAAATGATCCTGACTTAATATCTTTCCTATTTATTGCACTGTCATGTTCTTTATCTCTTTCTGTCTTACTTTTCACTGACTGACCTACATATATCATCATACATCTTTTACACATAATTTTATAAACCATTCCTATCTTATCATTCTTATCATTTCTTATTTTTGCATTACTTACTATTTTTTTTAATAATTTACTATTTTTCCATCCAATACCTATATTCTCATTCATTTTTCTTTTCTATCATTTAGAATTTTATATACTTCCTTGGAATATTGAATACAAATCCATTTTTATTTCTTCTTTCATTTTTTATTGCTAACTTTCTTATATTCTTTTTTATTTCTTAATATATTTTTTACAATCCTACCATTATATCCATATTCAATGTATTCTTTTTGGATTTGCAACTTTTGCTCCATTGCCTCCATTTTATTTAATGTAAGCCTATCTTTTTTTTTCTTTTATTACTTTTATTTATTTATTTATTTAATTTAATTAATGATAGGCTTACATTAAATGAAAAGGAGGCAATGGAGCAAAAATTGCAAATCCAAAAAGAATACATTGAATATGGATATAATGGCAGGGTTGTAAGAAATGTATTAAGAATTAAAAGAGAATATAAGAAAGTTAGCAATAAAAATGAAAGAAAAAATAAGAATGGATTTCTATTCCATATTCCAAAGAAGTATATAAAATTCTAAATGATAGAAAAGAAAAAATGAATGAGAATATAGGTATTGGATGGAAAAATAGTAGATCATTAAAAAAATTAGTAAGTAATACAAAATGATAAGAGTGATAAGATAGGAATAGTTTATAAAATTATGTATAAACAGTGTATGATGATATATATAGGTCAGTCAATGAAAAGTAAGATAAAAAGAGGTAAAGAGCACGACAGAGCAATAAATAGGGAAGATATTGTCAGGACCATTTTCCTATTTTTTAGAAACAGGGCATGTTATGAAATTCGAAGAAAGTATTGAAGTGATCAAATATTGTAAAAATTGTAAAGAAAGAAAGGTATATGAGACAATGTATATACAAGAAAATAAAGAGAAATGTATGAATCTAATACAAGGGTCAATAAAGTTGGGAGAAAATAAACATTAAATAAAAATTGGAAAATGTAAAAACATTTTTAAAGTTAAGATTGACCAGTAGATGGTGTGCTAAGATAATATGTAAATCACGAGACATTTTTGAGTTATTATAACATCTTGACAAGATTCAATTTTGAACGAAAATCGGTTTGATGAAAATAAATTTATTTAAACATAAAGTTGTCTATAAAATTGATTATATTTCATATTCACTTCAGAAGAATATATATATATATACATACTGTTTTTAATATTTTAATAGTATATAGAATTAACACATACTGTAGTACATAAGAGTATGCTGCCAATGTTATATTAACAAAAAATAGTTTATAGTCTCTGTGACTAAACAGGCTATCAAAAGAAATGAATAGCTTTGGATGGTTAGTTAAGTTGAGTATTGATCTGATTTTGTTAGTAAAATCAACTTCTCTACCTGTAGATATATTTCCATCAGTCTTGGATGTTTCAAGGCAGCAAAAAGAGGAGGAAATCTAGGTTTTTCGTCTAGTGCTATTTTCTGATAATGTGACATCAACTTAACCAAGCCTTTGGATTTATTAATATATATATATATATATTTCCATTCCACTACAGATTTTTGAAACCGCATTAAGATAACAACAATATATATATATATTGATACGAAGATATTCACTTATTACAGATATAAATGATATAATTTCCACTACATCCGAGTACGATTATTGTTACAAATATAATTATGGTTTGGCTTGATCACCACAGCCATCAATTCGTTCATGAATAGAATACAAATATCTCGATTTATTTCAGTTTTCAACTATCGGCGCTTCGCAAATTAAAATAATAAAGAAGGTTGTAGATGCGCTGTAAATAGTGATTTATAACCGTGCTAAAGTGCCACTAATAGAAAAAAAAAAAACAGGTATATAAAATTGAAAAATAAAAGTCACAAGCTTCAGATAAATTACATCTGAAAGAAGAAATAAAGCATATAAAGTGTTTTATTAGCTAATGGTTATAATAATAAAACTATACATCAAGCCTTAATTCAAGCCCAAAATAAAATATGAAACACCAAGAAAAAACAACTATTAGGAATCGTATTTCTTATATAAGAGGAACTACAGACAATATTGGACATATTCTAAAATACTACAATACAAAACAGCATATACTGCTTGTCAAAAAATTAGTAGCGTTCTAACCAAGACTAAAGATTCGATCCATCTTAAAGCTCATGGAGTTTATGAAATTTCATGTGACATTTGTAAGTTATGTACGTATGAGCAATCCAGTGTTAGAAGAGATGAACAGCAACACTCATTATCAGCAGTCCTCTCCATGCTATGGATTCAAGTCACAATATTGATTTCTTTAGCACCAGGATCCTACCCAGATATGACACTTTCCACAAATGTGAGATTAGAAATGCCATTGAGATAATCAAAAGACCTAATTGTAGTAACAAACATGATGACACATGCAATCTTCTGTTTGGAAGAATTTTTGGTTCTAGTAAACTATTAACTGTGCAGCCTTTGGTGGCGCTGTTTCTAGTTAAAAACAAAGCGTTATAACATTACCGGGCCGCTAGATTTTTTTATCTAATAGATCGTATTTTGACATATTAATTTTTTTTTTAATATTTAATATATTGTTGTTGTTTGTTTTGGACGTAATTATTTTTTTTTTTGGTTTTCATTTGATAAATTTAAAACTATAATGGGCAGTTTGGCCTTTTTTTTGGATCTCAAAAGGACATAATTTTTGACATACGCCTTTATTGGGGGGGGGGGGGATTTCCATTCTAAATCTACTGTTTCTTTTTTACAGACGTCTTTTTTTTTGTTTTGGATTCGATACATTTCAAAGTATAAGGGACAGTTTTAACTTTTTTTTGGAATATCTCAAATATACACAATTTGCTTTACATATGACTTTCTTTTTTTTTTATTGTTGTTGTTATTTAAAATTAAAATCGACACTTTCTTTTTGAATTATGTTAAAATGAGGGGTTTGCTGTTGATTGATTTAGCAAAAATAATTCAAACCTGTCCGACAAACTCCGCCTCAGGTGTCCATATTTGCTTATAAACAAAAAGAATTGTTTGGTATTTTATCTTACATTTATAAATACGGGGTTTTGATTTCTTTATTTTTTTTTTAATAATAATAAATAAAACGGGACTTCTTTTTTCTCTTAGATTTATAAATATGTTTTTTTTTTTTTTAATGGCAAGTTTTGATTTTTTAGCTTTTTTTTAATAATAATAAATAAAACTGCAAAAACAAAAAACAAAAAGTCAATCGCGGTATTGTTTTTTTAACACATAAAATATGTATGTTAACCGGTTTTGTTACATTCTGTGGATTTATTTATTTATCTTTTTGAAGAGTCATACAAGTTTGTTAAAGATTTTTTGTTTTTGTAACAAATAAACCGTCCGGTATTTTTATTCTTTTTTAACAACAAAAATTAGCTCGGGTTCATTTTTAAAATCTACTTAATGTGCTGTTTATTGATTTAAAACAACAACAACAAAAAACCTCTTTTTGCTTCTAAACGGAACGAATAGGTATGTCAAAAGAAGAAGTATTTTTTTAACAAAAAAAAGTCAATCAATCAATCAAGAGATGTCCAACAAACTACGCCGCCCCTTTTTAACACTGTCATTCTGGGTGTTAATTACATGATTTACAGATAAAAATAATTGCAAACAAAATACAAATTCTTTCCAGAAAATAAATTTATTAACCACATATGACTGAACTAAATCAACTATAATGAATGGCAGGATATTTTGGGCTTGCAAAAACGCAACTGCCTCACTTTCTCTGTTTGGGACATCCCACAAATATAATAACGTGGTAGACATTTTGTTCTTCTTTTTCAACTCTCGTCCGAGTCATGACAGAAACGGTATTTTTCTGCAAACAACTCCAATCGTCTGCCAGAGAGCTTGAGAAATTTTATTTTTGTATTTTTTGACCCCCAAAAAAAAACAAAATTAACCAAAAAAAAAAAATTTGACAAATATCAATAATACGCTGAAAATTACTAGTAGGCAAAAATCTTTCAGTTGGGAAATACAGAAAATCATAAACATCAACAAATAAACACTTGAAAAAGATGACAATGCTCACACTCTCATCTTAAATTCTAGCGACAATACAAATCCTGTCAATATGCATAGGAATTCAACCCACAATGAAATCAACGGCAAACTATACAATCATAGTATTGTTAGTAGACGTAGTGTTATTGAATGTGAAAGAATTGGCCACGTATTATAACCACTACATACGATCTACTCGTATATTAATGATCACTCGTATATTAGCCGTAGGTTTGCCCATGAAAGCGGTATAATTCTGTGTTTTTACACAAAAACAGCGCCAACACAGGCTGTACACTGAATAGTTTACTAGAACCGAATTTTTTAAAAAGCACTTTAATTTGAAAAATGTCTGACTTTTGTTTTATTTTTCAATTTTATATACCTATTTTTTTTTCTATTGGTGGAACTTTAACATTATTATAAATCACTGTTTACAACACTTCTATAACCATTTCATAGTATTCTATTCATTATCCAGTTGATAGTTTGTGTGACCAAACTGAAATATTAGTATATTTGTAATAAAAATCATATACAGATGAAACCAGTATATATATATATATATATATGTGTGTGTGTGTGTGTGTGTGTAATATTTAAATACATGTATGGACCAACTGATGACTGCTGGTTCAGCATGAAATATAGATTATTTATCTTTTTCACATGTGGTCATGGGTATCAGTTGTATATGATGGGCTAGATAGCTGTGGGGAATTTGAAAATCTGAGTTCAAGGTTCTTTAGATAGATAGATAGATAGATAGATAGATAGATAGATAGATAGATAGATAGATAGATAGATAGATAGACAGATAGATAGATAGACGGATAGACGGATAGACGGATAGACGGATGGACGGATGGACGGATGGACGGATGGACGGATGGACGGATGGACGGATGGACGGATGGACGGATGGACGGATGGACGGATGGACGGATGGAGGGATGGACGGATGGAGGGATGGACGGATGGACGGATGGACGGATGGACGGATGGATGGATGGATGGATAGATGGATAGATAGATAGATAGATAGATAGATAGATAGATAGATAGATAGATAGATAGATAGATAGATAGATAGATAGATAGATAGATAGATAGATAGATAGATAGATAGATAGATAGATAGATAGATAGATAGATAGATAGATAGATAGATAGATAGATAGATAGATAGATAGATAGATAGATAGATAGATAGATAGATAGATAGATAGATAGATAGATAGATAGATAGATAGATAGATAGATAGATAGATAGATAGATAGATAGATAGATAGATAGATAGATAGATAGATAGATAGATAGATAGATAGATAGATAGATAGATAGATAGATAGATAGATAGATAGATAGATAGATAGATAGATAGATAGATAGATAGATAGATAGATAGATAGATAGATAGATAGATAGATAGATAGATAGATAGATAGATAGATAGATAGATAGATAGATAGATAGATAGATAGATAGATAGATAGATAGATAGATAGATAGATAGATAGATAGATAGATAGATAGATAGATAGATAGATAGATAGATAGATAGATAGATAGATAGATAGATAGATAGATAGATAGATAGATAGATAGATAGATAGATAGATAGATAGATAGATAGATAGATAGATAGATAGATAGATAGATAGATAGATAGATAGATAGATAGATAGATAGATAGATAGATAGATAGATAGATAGATAGATAGATAGATAGATAGATAGATAGATAGATAGATAGATAGATAGATAGATAGATAGATAGATAGATAGATAGATAGATAGATAGATAGATAGATAGATAGATAGATAGATAGATAGATAGATAGATAGATAGATAGATAGATAGATAGATAGATAGATAGATAGATAGATAGATAGATAGATAGATAGATAGATAGATAGATAGATAGATACCAACCAGTAACCACCTAAACATTCACATCATTATCCCAGTTAGCTTTAAGCATTATTTTATTTGTTTTATATATATATAAATAATATTTAATGTTTTCACAGTTGTATGATGTAGATAAATTATTATTTTTTAGGTTAAACCATGTATTATTTTCCATTACATACTGATATTTTAACAACTAGCATTTGCCATTGTCAAGGTTGACTTTTGAAAGAAAAATCATTAAATCTCAAACAGTAACTGACTGAGTGCGAGATGAGAAATGAGATTCAGCTTGAAGTAATTCAGCATTCAAAACATGAGGCTTATCAAAATGTTTATTTCCCTCAGTTTTTCACCTATTTTAAGTTAATATTAAAAGACAGAGATAAAATGAGATTTTCACATAGCTGGAATACATTGTGCTTCGTCATCCCTATTTAAACTAGTAGGTCTTTTTAATATTTCATTTGACTCTCTCGTCATTCTTAAATCATACCTTTCCAAATTAGCAAGTATTTTTGCATTGTCAAAATCAGGTTTGTGACCAATTTCTAAAAAAATGGGAAGTAAAAACTGATGTCTTAATTTTCTGATCAAAATCATTTTTATGTTCCTTAATTCTGACATTTGTCTATTAGACTGGCACTGCAAACATGAAATTTCATAAACCCCCTGATGTTCCAAAAATACTCTGCCTTTAGATTTGTATAAAAAATCACCAATTTTCTTGCCAGTAGAAAAAGTTGTCTTTATATTAAAACTAGATAGTCTTCTACGGATCTTATCAGTAACTCCTGTAATATAAAGTAAAGCTACTCTATTATAAGATGAATTATCAATTCTATCCTCTTTTTTTTTTTCTTTAGCATCAATGATTAAGAATTTAATAAGTTTCCTTTGCATTTGACTCTAAAACCATCTAAAAAAAGAAAATTGTAAGATACTTAATTGTATTGGTTACAGTGTTACATAATGTTATTCAGTTTGACTAAAGTTTGGAACATTTATAGCTATTTGATATAAATTCTATATTAAACTTATACACTTTTTTTTATTATTTAGGTAGGTTGAAAATAAATTCCCAAATTTATTTTTGATTTATTTTTCAGTAATTAAAATTTTATTTTTCTCAGATAATCTTTTATCATATGATTAAGGTAAAATGCAAAATTATAAGCATATTTAAGATATTAATTATGAAAAAAAAAGTATGTGTCAGAGTTGATTGTGTTTAATAGTAATATATATATATATATATATATATAATTATCCATTAAAATATACATATGGGCAAAATGTGATATGTTAATTTCTAGTCTGATAAATTATTAATAATAATCTTTAAGGAATACTTTCACATTGGTGAATGCAAGATATTTGGTAAACTTTAAAGATTATATTGTAAAAATTTGATAAATAATGAGCCTATATAATGAACATGTGTAAATAATTATGTTTTGGGCTTCTGATCACTATAGTTCAACATGAAATGCATCTTGGGGGTTATTTTCATATGATTAAGGTATAAATGATGAAATAAAATGTTATACGTATATTTTATTGCAAGTATAATCTATATAATAATAATAATAATAACAACAACAACAACTGTCCAAATAGGTAATCATTAAAACTAAATGATATGTTGTTCAGGAGGTCATGTGACATTTGTCACATTCAAGTGCTAGAAGTAACAAGTTGAAGCTTAAAGCCAGAAAACTTTAATTTTGAGTGCAATTCAACTCAGTTTATATAATAAGAACTTAAGAGCTAAATTTATGGATGAAGCATGTCTCTTGTCATGCTAAAACATAATTATCTGCACAAAAATATTTTTCAATTGATTTATCTGTGTGTGGTTTAGCACAGACAGTGATTGAAATGTGATCTTCCAAACAACTACCCTTTCTATTATTTATTTGCATGGAAAATTGTATTTTTATAAGTACTGTACATACAAACTATCTCCTTATTTTGTCTTCTCTTTTTTCTTCCACCTGCTTAATGAAAATCTTATCATAAATAAAAAGTTGTTTGGTTGCGTTTGGCATAACTTTAATTTCATGCCCCAATTAAACTGCACTACTTTAAATTATTAACTGAGCTTTTTTACAAGTAATACAAGGTAGAGGATTTACATCAATTTCAGAAGTTATGTTTTCTGAATCGATATCAATACCTTTTACAATTAATCCTGCCATGCATGCTGTAATAAAAGAACTAATAGTTCCACTAACGAACGCTCTGAGCACTAGTTGTGCACAGTCTCCTTTTCTCGTAGGAGCCAAAACTCCTAAGCCACTAATCATTAGCCCTATTGCAGTAATGTTGTTAAAACCACATAATGCATAAATAGTAATTATAATTGTTCTTTGATCAACTATCTGATGACTTTTAATAAGTCTGCCCAACTGAATGTAGGCATAATATTCATTGAGTATTATACCTGTTGCTATCATTTCACCAACAAGGTAGGCATCACTCCATGCAACTCCCATTATTAAAGCAACTGGCCAGAACATCCAGGCAAGTAACCATTGGAGATTAATGTGTTTATATCCTATTAATGCAAAAGTCCATTGTATTACTGTATCAACAAAGTTTAAAAAGGCAAGGAAAGCAATTGAGTTTGCAATAATAATAACCGTAAGAAGAATTCCTTTACCTGCGCCATCTAGTGATGCTTCAATAACATTGCGAAATGTTCGCTTGCTTTCATTAGGTTTAAGGTAATAACTAGAAGCAGCCTTTCTTTTTTCTGGGTACATCAGTTTGGAAACCACTATAGAAGCTGGAGTAGATAGTGCTGCTGCACTGAGAACGTTAATTGAATCTACTCCAAACTGTTCATACGCTGTAAATAAATTTGCCGAAATAGTCGCAAATCCACTGGTCATAATACAGTGCAATTCTGATCTCGTTGCTCCATTTAAATAAGGGGTGATTAATAGTGGAGCCTCGATCATACTTAAAAAAATATTTGCAAATGAGCACACAAATTCACAATATGTTATTCCAAGAACCCAATATGCAATTCTACCAAAGAAAGAAAAAAAATTTTGGATCACGTTGTAATAATATAAAATGGACACTGTAAAACTTAAAAAAATTATAACTGGTATAATCTTAAAAGCAAAATAATGCCTAATGTAATTATCTCTGTCAAATACAAAGCTGGTCCCCATATCAGTACACTGTAAGAATTGCTTTATTTTTTCACTAAGATATAAAAATATTAAATGTCCATAGGTCCATCTTATCGTTATTAATCCTAATAATATTTGTAATATAATTCCCCAAAAAACTGTACTCCATGGAACTCTGCTTGGGTCGTGAGAAACCAAAAATGAAAACATAATAAAAATTAATAAGCCACAACCAGACATTAGGGAATAATAATTTGGTTTCGCATCGATTATTATAAAAGTTGTCATGGCAATACTGACAGAAGTGTAAATAACAATACGAATAATTGTTTTATAAGCAGAAATGCGAGAATATATTGTTTCATAAATAGAATCCAATCTAGGCTGAAAACGCTCGAGAAAGTAGTATCCTGTTATCCATACGATTATTACTACAGTCATAATAAGTAATTCTATAGCTTTGTTAAAATTTTTAATCAGTGCAAAAATTAGGAACGCTAAAAACCCTAAGCATAAAAAAACTATAATAATTATTGTCACAAGTCGTCGGCGTTGTTTATAAAAATTATAGGGTATTCTGCGCAAGCGCATAAAATCTTTTCCAAACTTGTTTTGCGAAACCAAGCTTTTAGAAACACTGATATAAGATGGTGTACTCTCATGGAAAGTTGGTATGGTTTCTGACTTTACGGAGTCTGGTTTACTATCATCTTCAGTGGGAGGAGTAGTACTAAGTTGCATTTTATTAGCTTATTATTTGTAATCTCTTATTACAATTTATTTTTCTTTACTGTTTTGAATATACAGATTGAATGTTTATTGATTTTTGAAATTTTATCAAAAGCTCGTTCTTCGTTAAAATAAATAATAATCGTGCAAAATACAGAACATAATTGTTTTAGAGTTTATGTTTTTGTATTAATAAACAAATAAAAGAAATAGCAACTGTATGTAAAACGTTCATACTAACGTAAAATGAAGAACTACCCTGATAAATTATAATACATAAAACATTATTTAAAACCTTCTATCTTTAGCCTCCTAAATCGATTCTATAATAACGCAACAGATAAATCTAAATAAATATATATGCATAAATTATAACAAATAAATGCGATTTCAATTGCTCTTATTTTCTTTATATGTTATTTAATGAACATGCTTTTCTATCAATCTCATTATTTCATCTTCCAAATGCAGATATTTTTGTGGAATGATTGAATTTCATCTCACATTGATTTCTTTTATGCATCCCTGTTCAACTACAATACTGCCATACATTTATCTAGAGTCACATTTTCTGACCATGCTTGTGTATCTCTCAAACTAACTAGATATCAGAATACCATCCCAAATTATAATTTCACAATTAAGTGATAAATTTTCTTCAAATTGAAATTAACTATAGATGATTTGTCAAGCGTTGGTAGCCGAGAGGTCAGCGCACCAGCCTTGCAAGCAATTGCTTGCAGACTATTATTACGGGTTCGCTTCCCGGCCGATGCTTTGACATATGGAAAAAAACTATGGATGATTTCTCCAGCACAGTAATTATGCAATATTACTACTATCTGCTTCAAAATCTCATTTCTAAATGAAATTTAGATGATTTTTTAAATCATTTTAAACAACTATTGTGATATAGCATATTCTTTATTGCTGGCATTTCCAAGTTCGTGACTGAAGATGGGGGTTTCAGTCATGATAATTCCATCTTAACAAATAGAGAAGAAAGTTGAATGTGGAATTCTGCTGCAATTTAAGGAAAAAGTTACTAATTTTGAACCAAATATTGCTAATCTTGCTACGAATCATTAAGCTTATCCGTCTTTTTTTAAAAAAGCATGTACTATAGAAAAAATTCATATATTAAAATGATTATTATAAAATTGTTATATATTAATAAATGTAAAATTGCAAAATGAATGCATAAAAATAGCCAGGGGTTCGCGTCCCGGCCGATGCTTTGACACATTAAAAAAATAGTAAAAACTTTTTTTTTTGTTTCTAACACATAAATAAAACACTAAAAATAAATTGTGTGGGGATTGATGGGAGCATTCGGAGATTTTGGGGGAGTTGATAATGAAAAAAGTTTGGCTGTCCCTGATCTAATCATAAGGCTTGGTAATTTTTACAAGAGCTTAGTGGATATATAGAAGTCTCTTTAAAAATACATTATTGTTTTTGCTAATGAGATTACCTATTTTATATATCAGACTTCAAAACTCAAAATTGATGGAATGAAAAAATTCTTTCTTAAACTTCAGAATTGCAAACTTCTATTACAAGTCTCACTGAAATCAATATGATAAAACCTATAGAAAATGATAAATATGAATTTGCCCTTGACGGTATTAAACCAGAAAAGACATATGAGTGGTATCATATTTCCAGAATTTCTTTAAGCAAAGATCTAAAAACAAAGTCGGTTGGCAAAACTATTTAGTAACTTTATTCATAAAGAAACTATTCCAAAAATTTGGCATAAAAGCAAAACCATCACAGACTTATAACCAAATAAATCTAGCAATGATCTAAAACATCTCATATCGTTATTGTATGTTGCTATGAAGTTTTGAAATATTTATATTATCAAGAATTTTACTGATAATTGGATGTCGTATACTTATAGAGCAAGTTGAATTTAGGCTAAAAAGAAGTTACATTGAACAATATTTATATTTGCCAACTCACATTTAATATTTACAAAGGCTGTAATCTCAAGAATGTGCGCGTAAAATTATGATGGTAGGGACTTCTACAGCTTGTGGTTAAGACCTGTAGAGGTCCCTACTATCGCAAATTTTACGCACACATTCTTGAGGTCACAGCCTTAGTAAATAGTACTTAGGTAATCAAATAAATTTATAATTATAACTCACATTTTTAAAAAGTTTTTCAAGGTAAATTAATACGTTTTATGTCTTTAATTCATCTAACCTCAACTTGGCAAAATGGTATTCTTCTAAAAGTTTTTTAAATTCTTAACTCCAGAAAGACAGTAATTTATATGCCAAAATGCTAATCAATAAGTAAATTTAAATAACATTAAATGGTCATCATAATATGAACAAAGTTCAGTTCTACCACTTTATTTAATATATTTATCAGTGCTTCCCGAAATGGATTGTGGGAAATTTATTTATGAAGATGGTATAGCTATGATATCTGAAAAGGGATCTTTCACTAAATAGAATAATACTTTAATAAGGATATGAAAAGATTGAACTTCTTTTATAAAGACTGTGGTCTTGATTTCCAATCCACTGAAGGCAAGAATTCAAGTTTTTATCTAAATAACAAGGAATTATTTTATTTAAATACAATCGTTTGCAATAATAGACTGAAACACAATCTTTCCCATGCTATTTAAGAGTGACTTTAGATCGTAGCTTAATTTATTTTCTTTATTTAGCTAAGGTAGATCAAAATTAATTTCTTAAATAATTTCTTTATAAAGTAACTTGGCTTTACATGAGGTTATGATGCAAATATTTTACATACAACTTTCTTAGCACCTGCACATTCCTCTAGTGTGTATAGTGTTTCTATTTGGAAAAAAATCCCCATATTAAACTTCTAGATTTTTACCATGTGAAATATTACAGGTATACTCAAATCTATCCCTTTACAATTGTTTTCCGGTTCTTTCACAAATTCCTCCAGGAAATATTAAAAGTTGCTTGACTGAAAATTTATTAAAAACTTTTAAGCAGATTGGATCAGTCAATATATTCATGTATAGCTTCACTATCTAAGATTCATATTAAATTAAGATCATCTTCGATGATCAATGAGAATTTACAATGAAGAATTATGCTTCCAAATATGACATTTTTACCATGTATCAATAAAAAAAATGTCCAGATCCAACAATAAAGCCATCCGGATTTGACTTTCCTGGAGGCAATAGGGAGTCTTATAAACAGACTCGGGGCAACCCACAGTAGTTGTGCTCATCAACTTCATAACTGGAATTTATTATTACTGATCTATGTAAATATGGATAAGCACAAACTACGTATCACATAGTTAATGATTGCCAAATCTATAATTCGAGAAAAATAGACTGATGAATCTATTTTTTGGTTAGAATTTCTGAAGAATCCTTTATGATGTTTTATTAATTCATATACTAAATAAATAAGGTTAAAATTTGTTATTTGAAAAAATGGCACTTGTAATTAATGAAGATTTAGTTTGTATTAATAAAGCATTTAATAACAATATTAACTTTGACTAAAAAACCTAAAATAGCATCATATATACATATATATTAATTACAATTTGTCAAATTATTTCTAAACTATTTTAAATTCACTCGCGACAAACTAATTTCACTTTTATAACTTCTCAAACGAAAACAGAACTTTTAACTTTGCTTCAATAATATTTATCTAAAACATTTACTTTGCTGGTACAATTGGTCTTTATCAAGCCCCTAAAAAATAAAATACGGGATATATAGAAACCTATAAGGCATTCACCTTTTAAAATAAATACACGTAAAATCAATGAAAGGGGGGGGGGTCGCGACTTTTTCGGAAAATAAAGTATTACAAATTAATCAATTTTACTTAATAAAATATTTTTAGGGTGATTAATAATAAATATTTTTGATAAATTAATAAGTCTACGTTTAATAATAGAAAATATAACCTTTATGTAACTTTCTCCTTAACCTGATATCTTTTATTTTTTCTCTATTTCTCTCACGCTCTCTTCTTTCCCTCTCTTTTTTACTCTCTCATTCATTCTTTTTCTTTCCTCTTTGTCTTTTTCTCTATTCTCCCCTGCTTTATTTCCTTCCTCCCATATTTTTTCTTTTTTTTTTCTTTTTTCATTCTTACATTTTAAATTTCAGTCTCTACATCTTGTTTATATATTCTACCTTTATCCATCAATCTATTCATTTATTTTGTATGTATGTAATTATTTTGTTTGCTGTTGTTTAAATTTTAAAAAGCAATTGGTTTCAATTTTATAATAGTTTTTAGATAATGTTTAATAACAATTACTTCAAATATAAAAGTATGCAACATCTTACAATTAGAAGAAAAGTTGGTAAATCAGTCAGTAGAAAAAGAATGCAAAATATCATAACCTATATAACATAATTTTACAAAAAACATAATAACAATGAACAAAAAATTACATATGTTACATAATTATGATAACATATAAGAATATGTTATCATATATCTATGTATGTTAAATGAAGAGTTGAAACATGCAGTAACATCTATGAAGAATAGAAAAGGTCCAGAAGGTAATGAAATTATTATTGATAATTTTAAATAAACAAGTAAATAAATAAATTGTTACCAAAGCTATATAGCAAATGATTAAATGACTAAGACTTGCCAAACGATTAGAAGAATGGAATATTGATATTGATGTTTTCCTGTAGGTTTGTAATGATGGTGTTTAAGTAGTATTTATATATTGACAATTTCGATCATCTAATATGATTATTAAATATCTTTAAAAAAAATTAATATTATTTAAATATTCTAAATACATTCAATTATAAGTAATAGCCCACAGGTTAGTATATGCACAACGTTTTGAGAAGTATTATTCTCTCCTCTTATTCAGGTGTTGTTGGCCTGACAAGTGACAGTACTAGCATGAGAATTGAACCTGGACCCTTAGATTCTTGAGTATTGAATATTAAGCTAATGCTCTAACCAACTGAGCCATCCTACCAAAGGCAACTATTAGTAGAAATTTTATATACCTGTCTATGAGGTTCCTAATGGAGAAATCAGGAGGAAGCTCATACATAAGTATATGAAATTTCTGTTGACAGTTGGATGGCTCAGTTAGTTTTTTTGTGGCCCACTAAAAATTTTCTACGGATAACCATTTAAGAAATACAGATTTACACCCTTATCACTATTAAGTTTTTTAGTATCACCGTGAAATATTATTCAGAAATATGACAATTTTCTGGGTCTATATTTTGGTGATCCTGATTATAGAATCAAATATTTTTTCATGATCTACAAAGCATAATAGCAACTTATATTTATTGGATCTTCTCTCAATACTTGAATGGGATCCATTGTGCTCAAATTATTTTTAAACCCAGTTTGTTTGTTTGCTTGTTGTTGTTGTTTTTTGCCTGAATGAATATACCCTCCAACATTTGCCGTTGGTAAATTGCAATTATCTTCGCAAAGATTTAGTATAGAATTGAGACATCAATTATAATTCCATCCTTTCTGTGATCTTTTCTTTTACTTCATTAAAATTCTGGGCAATTCAGATTGTAATAAATATAGAGAATAGTCTGTTAGTCTGTTTTTTTAGTTTTCATTCGTTTATATTCCATTTATAGAACTCTTCCACATGTTTCATGATTCCATCTTTCTAATTTCAAGATGTTATTTACACTTTTGAAACTTTCATAATACACACTTCTATATTTTTCCATCCTAATTAATTCTCAATTATATACTTTATATCGTTATTAACTCTTTTTTATACCTATAAATATTCAATTCTTCTTCATAAATCATTCTTATATATTTGTATAATTTTTTTTCATATATTTATTTTATTTCAATAGAAAATTTAATGATCAATTGCTACTTTTTGTATCAGCTATTTTTGTTGCAGTTCTTAATATTGTAGCTGATATCTTTTTATGATTTCATTCAATCTTGAATCATCTTCAAAATCTGTTAATATTTTTAAAACGATTTGCAAGTTTTAATTTAAATTCACTGAAATGTTTCTGTAGGTTAGTAATATCAACTATCATTGTTTTTCTTAATAATATTTATCTCTCTAGTTTCATATTCACATATATCTTCTCTTTCCCTAAATTATCACTTCCTGTGTAGAATCTCTTAAAAACATTACATTCTTGAAAACCTATGTTTTGTTAATCAAAATATAATCCTATTCTGTTGTAGCTGTACTTTTATTTGGATCATTTCCTGTCCATTTCCATTTAGTATTTTTCTTAAAAGAAAAAAATCATAATCTGTGTTCTCTCTCCTATCTGCACCATAATCAAATTTATTCACAGCACTTTCATCTTTCACACATTCATCAATTTTATATTAATATCATCTATGTTCTTTATTACATTTTACAATATTTTTTACAACCACTATTGACAGTTTCGATTGCCCCAGTAATCTTCTTCAGAATTCTTATATTTCCAAATTTTAACTCTAAATATAAGTAGAAGTTCTGAAGAAGATTGCTGGGGTAATCAAAACTGTCAATAATGGGTTGTTAAAAAGCATTGTACAAAATAATAAAGAACATAGATGATATTAATATTATATAGATTTGGCAATGCAATAAAAAAGATAAAGTTTATCAATTTTAGCATTAAAGTCTTAGATGATAATTTTAGAATTGTGTTTGATCTGATCAAAAACATTTTATACATCTATATAAAAATCCTCTACTACATCTGTCAATAAGAATGTGTTTAGGCATAAATCTCAATTATCTGCCTTTGGTATCTTTCATTAAGTTGAAAAACTAAACTTGCTAATCTGTCTCTATGAATCTCCTCAATGTTACTCTTTCAGTTTTGATTTATAATCAATCTCACTTTCCTTGTGCTTCCAATACTTGTGCCTTCATAATAAAGTACATGTCCACTTTTTGAACTATTTGTTTCTTCATCTTTTTTCTGATTTCACAAAGTCCAACAATGACTCATTTAATATTAAATTGTTTTTCCAGTTTTGCACAATCTTTTTTCAATTAAATGTGATTTGCAGGTGTAAGTACCTAAATAAAAGATTCTCAACAGCCTGGTCCATCATCAGAGGTTCTTAATGCTTTTCATTTTTGATCACCAACCACTGTCTTTGGCTGTTGACTTTACAGCTTCCTTGCAGTAAAGACTATAAGCTTTTTAACACTCCTACTTGTGACCTCCAATCATTGTCTTGACTGATGACTTTATAGCTTCATTGGAGTAAGAATTATAATTAGTTTTTTCTGACATGATTGTAAAATATGCATATCAAAATCATTCATACACACACTCTTCCTGCCTTCAAAGAAACTCAACTGAAATTTCAGTTAGGGGTACCAGGCAAATGTGAAGGAAGGTCATGTTATTTCTAGATCTTGAATTCAGAATTAAAAAGCTATTACACTCACCATAATACATTTTGGTGAGTGTTTTTGTCCATGTTTACTTACCATATAAAAAATCATTAGTAATAACAGTTGCAATAACAAAAATGTATGAACACATATGTAAAACTCTTTATACAATAGTGCCACTCAGTGAAAGCCAGAGTAATCAATGGATGCAGGAAGCTTTGTGCACAAAATCCCTTTCTATTGATCACGTGATGAAAAATGCATGAAGTAGCCATTATGAATTTGCCTTGTTTGGTTTCTTTAAGACCTTAAAAAGAATCAAATAATATTCCAATGTTCACTGTAGTAGATATCGTTATTTGATATACTATCTATATAAAATTTTGATAACAAAATGAAGGCAGATTAATGTTTTATTTGTCATGCATATTTAAGAGTGTAAGGCTTTGCATTTTTATAGCTACCATTTGGAAAGTTTTTTATTCCAGTTATATATATATATAATATGCAAATCACTCTTCCAAACATTGTTTTTTTTTTCAGTAATGCCCTCTATAAATAAATAAAAAGCCTGAATTTGAGGGTTGTTAAAAGTTCGGACTTTATTCACAGAGGGCGTTGCTGAAAAACCAATGTTTGGGAAGGACGATTTTAACATTTTGTATTTGATTTTCAATATGGACAAGGATATTTTCATATATATACACACACTGAATAAGATCATTTGTGCATTCTATATTAGCTTATTATAGAAATAAGATGTAAGATGTTATATATAATATATAAATTATAACTGCAATGTAATTATGTTGTGCTAGACAAATTATAACTGGAATACAATTGTCATGTATTCATTATAAAGATCATTACTGTTAATAACTATTTGCTTTCCATTTTTCAGTGTTTTAATAAAGAAGATAACCTGCTCAATATAAATTCGATTTAATCTTAATCTGTTTTGTGATTAATGATGTTTAGGCTTTGGTATGACTGATGAATATTCCATTTAAAATGTCTTTTGTGAGCCTTGAATTAATATAGATTGTAATGCAAAACGTAACTATTATATATCATATTGTAATTTCAGAATGAATAGAAAGTACTTAAATATATTCATTTTATTAGATATATAAATAGAGTATTTTCTGAGTTCAAATATCCTGATGTTTCAGAAAAATAACATTCATCACTGTCAAGGTCAAGTTTTAAAGAAAAAACGTTAGTCCTTGACAATGAATGGTATTTAATCAAAATGAAGAAATAATATAAAATAATGCACAGTTTAACTCAAAAAAATACTTTATTTACATTATATAACTGTAAAAACATTAAATATATATATATATATAAAGCTGAAGGGGTTTAAGTTTTACACACAGTGCAAGATATATTTATTAGTTGTCATACTTATTAATAAAATGCGTAATCACTCGGAAGTTATATATATATATATTTTAAAAATCATCTTTCACCAAAGTTGAAATAATGCAAATATCTTGCATTTTAATTAAAACTTAAATCCTTCAAATTTATTAACATATATTTCTAGGTGTGCTAATCTATTTTATATAAACTTTTTTTTTTCAGATTACGGATACTTTTTAAGTGACAGTATTTGCTGCACCCTTCTTAAATTTCAAATTTCATCCAGAAAGAGTGTTAAAAGATTGCTGTGAATTTATCGTAAAATTGCCTAAAGATTGTATAATTTTCCTTATGAAAATAAAATTAATTTACTGTGGAAGAACTTTCAATAAAAATTGTAATAATTAATTATGTATTAACAAATTAATTAAAATACTCTGATATTTAATGGAAACTTTTTCATTTAATTTATGTTCTGTTTGTAAATAAAGTTTTATCATGCATTTTATTATGAATTTTTAGTGATCTATATATATAAGTAGATAAATAGATAAGTAAAAGGTATAGTAGACAATATACCTCAGTGAAGAGATTACCAATGGCAGTCTCTCTGACCAAGCTGCCTGCAGCGCCACGTATTGGTCAATACATGTATTACAAAGCAATGTAGATTAGCTATCTATCACAAAAATATTAAGATAGTACCATGTTTAGATTATGAGTTATGACGTAAAAAGTGATATTGTGTTTTGTATCTCAACCTCGGTGGAACCCTGAAACAACGTGCTAACATTAAGTGTAGATTTAAATTAGGAAAATCACTATTAAAACAAGAGAAATAAGCAGAAGAATGTTTTCAGATGGCTTGCAAGATATTGTGATACCAGGGAAAGCATTGAATATGAACAATGAAAGTACAAAATACACTGTCCCATTTTATGTCATAACTCATGGTGCAGACATGGTAACATCTTAAATTTTTTTAGCAAATACCTAAACTATATTTCTATTATTTATGTGCATTGATTTATAAATGGCATGTCAAGCAGTTTATAGAAGGGATCAGTCATTTTATGACTGTGACACAAAGAATGTGTTGGTGGGCGGATAGATAAATAGATGGTGGGTGAATGAATGAAAATGGACAAATAGAAATCTATTCATTGTTTATAAATTTATTTAATGATTCTTTGATAATCTAGTTTGTGAATTACCTTAGAAACATATTCAGACTTCATGAATAAATTTATGTTCTCAGCATTACATACCTGAAAAGCTGTAAAATTGTTTCATGCACTCTAAGATCATTAGAATATATATTACAATAGTATTAATGCAGGAATGATTGTGGAAAGATGGGGAAAACATCATCATCTCAGAATGGTTACAATCATCAATGAGCATTGAATAAATATAAAAGCATAAGATATAAATTGAAAATGAGCATCCACATTAACTATAAAAACAAATATAGTAATGTTAATATTATTAATACACTATAATATCACCAGAAATTATACTAATAAAAATCAAGTCAAACCTGGTGATGGTATTTAAAAGAGATCTCTTATAAATGGGCTAATTGTCTGGCCACAGTCTAATACGCCAAAATATAACACAGTCATTTGAATTTACATATCTAAGTATTACTCTATAAATCACAATAACAAATTTCTGGCATACTGCGACAGGGTGATCATCATCGGTGCTCAATATATAGGGTACCATTAGTGTAAAGGCCAACCATAAATTAAATTATCGCTAAAGAAATATACAATGCAGTAAATGAACTTTAAACATTACATCTGCACTATCCAGAGTTATCTGGATATTCAAACACAAACATATATCTTTACATCCATATAACTAATTGTTATTGCTCTAAACTATCTCAGGAAGCAAGAACCCTAGGGATTGTGATTGTGAGCAAGACAGAAATATTTATAGGTTTACTGTACCGTAATTGAATAGCTTCATTGAGGTCTATTGACTTACCCTCTCTCCTATCTTATTTTCTTGAAGCAATCATGTTTCCATCCAATTACAATCTTGTCTTCCACCTCACAAAATTTAAAGATAATTTTCCTCCTTCAACATTAAAATTTCCAAACAAGTCAAAAATTTTAAAAAAAAATTAATTTCAGTCCCAAGAAAAAAATCCTCTAAGCATATTTTTTCCTATGCTAAAAATAAGATAATCTTTTAATTACCCTTGATTTGATAAACAATGACTTTTGTTTTAGAGAGAGATAAAGAGAAAAGAAAAAATCTTTAATTAATTAAAACATTCAACAAAAATGTTAGCTCTTGTTATTTCTTTCTTTCTTTTAAAAATCTTGCTAAACATAAAGCATTATATACTTCACGTCTCTCAAAAGTTAAAATTAAAGATTGTTAAATGATTTACTGAAAAGAACAATTTTTTACTCTTAGTATTTTTTTTTTTAAATTAAAACTTGTAGATAATTATAATTACTTAATAGAGAGAAAACAAAAAAATATTTATTTAATTTTATACTTTTCTCTCTCTTTTACAACACTTAACAAATTATAATAATATTTATATTATTATTTAAAGACCAATGTTTGGGAACTATTTTTAAAAAAAATATATCTATGTTTGATATTATAAAAAACATATAGGAAAATTAAATCGATTATTTCTTCATTAATTAATATATTTTAAATTTAAGAAGCTTGTTATATTGACATGGTCAGAGTTGGCCATTGTCTACTATATATATATTCTAACCTAATGAAATGATGAATGAATGATGATGCCTAAACACCATCAATCATATATCATGCTCCTAAGTTGAGGCACTATTTCTTACCTATAGAAATATCTCAAATAAAAATTATAACAAGTTCTACTTGTCTGGACATAATATCTTTTAAACAATAATAGGGTTGGGTTGAGACTCTTATAGATAACAATACAGATTATAACATGGGCTAAGTTCAGTGGTCAGTTAGACATAAAAAATATTAGCTGCAGAGATATACAGTTAAGATAAAGGAAGAATTTAACTCTGATAAAATAAATTATGCTAAATTAAACATAATTTGGGAAGAGAGTAACTCCAATCATTCCCTAATTAATAATTTAGAATAAAGTAAATCTCTCCCTTCATTCCAATCACATTCTCTGAGCTATAAATATTTGCACTTTCAAAAACGTATTCTCTAATAGACTCTTATGTCTAACAAAATCTCTTATGCAAATTAATATTATCCACTGATATAATCTGATTTCATTTACATCTTGTAGAATGAATAAATAAATCTTTTATTATAATGATATGACAAATAATAATGAATCTATTTATGCTAACACTAAAGTAATCAATTAAATAAGTAAATGTTACTTAAATAAGGCAAAATAAGATCTCAAGGTTTTTATTTTGTATTCTATCAAATAAGACACTGATATTGTGTTGTAAGGCAAATGATTAGCATCTTCACAAGCTTTAGGAACATACACTTGCTAATAAGTTAATGTATCCTATTAAGATCATAATAATAATCACTTAGATTACCCAAAAGAAGTGTTTAATTTAATCAACAAATGTCTAAAATAATAATAATAAAATTTAGAATACTTTACCTAGAATAGCATTCAAATAATAGAAGGAAAAGGGTACCTTTCATTTCCCTCTCTTATCCTAAACAACACAGATAAAATACTTAAGTTACAATGTTTGAATTATGATAATAGATAAATAATGTACAGTCTGACTCATGGATAGATACATCCATTGGAATGCTTAAATGAACAATTATTAATTTAAAAATTGTAATTGAAAAAGAAATATTTATATCACATTTCTTATCAAATATTAGGGTATGAGCACAGACTTTCACATGACCCACCACTCTCCACTCCATCTAATAACACTGATACACTTAAACATACATATGTTGAAAAGATAAATAATCACCAATATACGTATTTCATGCTAAACCAGCAATCATCAGTTGGTCCCGAGATTATTGTCACACCCATGTTGACCTAAGGTCAATCTGAACCTCACATGTACAGGACATAATCCACTAAATACATATTCAAGGATGGGCAGACATCTCTATAATGTAATAACTGAAACATAGGCTTATTTATACCTGTGTCTATATATATATATATGTAATATTAGGGTATGAGCACAGACTTTCACATGACCCACCACTCTTCACTCCATCTAATAACACTGATACACTTAAACATACATATATTGAAAAGATAAATAATCACCAATATATGTATTTTATGCTAAACCAGCAATCATCAGTTGAAGAGTTGGAGTGTGGAGTAGATTGAAGCCTGTCCATTAAAGTATGAGGATTGGTTTAGCATGGAATACATATATTGGTGATTATTTATCTTTTCAACATATGTATGTTTAAGTGTATCAGTGTTATTAGATGGAGTGGAGAGTGGTGGGTCATGTGAAAGTCTGTGCTCATACCCTAATATTACATATATATATATAGACACAGGTATAAATAAGCCTACGTTTCAGTTATCAAATATTAGTGATTTTGGATCATAAGAATAATAATTATCTGATTTGAAAATATACATTTTATTTTACTTTGTGGATTTGTGGAAACAAAGAAAATAATTTTATACAGAAAAAATACTCAAAAACCAAATTTTAATACTTTACAAAAAAAAAATACATTTATTAAAAGTCAGCCTTTTACAGCTATTATAGATGCGCTTTTACGATTGTTAAATAATAAATGAATACTTTCACTGCCAACACAAGATATAGCATTTAAGAAAAAATAAAATGAATCCATTTATTCTTTCTGAACCCAAATGTTTATATATGGGCAAATCTTAAGTACTGGCAAAGAAAGCGTGAAGATAGATCATTCACTTTAAATTACATTTCGCATTGTCTGACTGAATGATGTCGACGAAATTACTTAGAATTTACTAAATGTCACTCTCAAATGAAGCATTTATTTCTATAGCGCTATGTTTATAATTGTAATACATTAAATATCAGCCTTTTACAGCTATTGTACATGCGCTTTTATTATTTAACAATCATAAAAGCACATGTACAATAGCTGTAAAAGGCTAATATTTAATGTATTACAGTTATAAACATAGCACTATATAAATAAATGCTTATTTACATATGTTTAAGTTTCATTTGAGAGTGATGTTTAGTAAATTCTAAGTAATTTCATCGACATCATTCAGTCAGACAATGCGAACTGTAATTTAAAGTGAATGATCTATCTTCACGCTTTCTTTGCCAGTACTTAAGATTTGCCCATATATAAACATTTGGGTTCATAAAGAATAAATGGATTCATTTTATTCTTTCTTAAATGCTATATCTTGTGTTGGCAGTGAAAGTATTCATTTATTATTTAACAATTGTAAAAGTGCATGTACAATAGCTGTAAAAGGCTGATATTTAATGTATTACAATTATAAACATAGCGCTATATAAATAAATGCTTATTTATTAAAAGCTAAACATTAAAAACAATTATTTCCAAGGCACACTAATACAATGAGAGTTTAAAAACCATAGCTACTGGATTTACTTTTACATTTGATTCTGAGGTTCAATAGCTCAAGATTAACTTTATTCAAAGCCTATTCCCTTCTTGGTTGCCTAGTTTTAAAATTGCTAAATAAATTTTAGAACCATAAACTAGTATGAGTAATCGCTAGAATATTTAGTTGACATGTGACAATTTGTTCTAGCTAAATCAGGGCATTAAATAAACATTTAATGCAATTGAAAATAATAACTATAATGGTTGGCTAGCTTGCACCATAACCTGATTACAATTTTCCCATCTATTTTATAATCAGGCACTTAATCATGATATCTGACTATTAATAAAGTAATAATAACAAAAATAGAAAATTAAGTTCAGTCTGACCTATTGCTGCTTCTAAATTAGATGGTTAATATGATGATGATAACTATCATCATCACATAACAACTGATTACTGCCTAGCATAATGCTAATCTTAAAAAAACTAAATGGTAAATAAAAGCATTTATCAGAAGTCATACATACCCTGATATTTAATTTTGTTAAAGTCCACATAATAATATTAAATTTCTAAATTTTAAGAAACTTACAAAATCCCTCAGCAAATTTTTCCATATGACACATATAAATCAGCATTGGGTCTGTGTATTCCTACCATGCTATGCCTTAAACTAAGCAATTAAATTATTAAATATTGTGTGTTTGCTTGTATGTTACTGGTAATGAACAGTAGCACAATACGGATATCTTATAATCAAACAAAGCATTAAAAATTATTGAATGTACCTGAAGAGATAACTACCTCAACAACTAGCTATCATTGCCATAACTTTTATAAATACAATGATCTACATCTTCTATTGTGGACATTTTAATCTTTCAAATAGCACCAATGGGGATAACATCACTAAAATAAGCTCCTCAGAGCAAGACAACATGACAATACTAATGGTGGCTTCCAAGCCTATCTCTCATGCATAAGTGTAGTTGTGGACACAGTCTTACCATCTTAGGAAAAAGGAAAATGCACCAAAGATAAATGATCCTCTCCATGAGATCTAGCTATCTAAGCTATACATGAAAATATTTTGATAAACATGAAAAACTTTGACCTCTCATGACAAATTCATATAATAATGGGAGAGCATCTCCATACCACAAACATAATAAATAGTATAGTATCTGATAAAATCTAGAGCTAAAAAGCATAACTAATTCTAACAATGGCAAGATACAAATTTATTACTAATAATAAAAACTAATAGCTTATATCAACGCTAAACTCCACGTTACACAATATCCGAAACCCACAGGAAAGTATTAGTCAAAACGACTATAAACACCTTAAAATAGCATAGTAAATATTTGCATAAGATAAGGAATACACACACAAACAATGAGCATAATAAATATCAAGAAATTATAATGGACAGACTGATGTAATAAGTATTATTAATTAAATGGCCATAATGAACAAATTCATTCTCATAAAAATACAGAATTTCTGTTAAATGTTAAACTTCTGATAAACACGTATGTAATGGTTGTTTGCCCTTAAAATTACAAAAGGATAGGCAACTTTAAATTAAATACTTCACCAATATATTTAAATTTACCTGTGTGTAATAAAAAAATCTATACACTTTATTACAAACTCCTTGAGGCAGCTTTAAAATAATAAAGTATGGTACATTGACATATAAAATAGAGCACTATATATATATGAAAAGCAAAAAAACACAAGTTAAAAAACTTGCTAATGCTTGTATTTATGATAACAGATGACGTTCTACCAAAAACAGCATCAAGCGTAGTTTTCTGTTTACATAATCGTCAGAGCGAGCATTCACTATCTCTAACTTTAATTCCACTTTCAGATCATGATTTCAAGCTATTTGCTATCGTCAGTGAAAGACAGGAATAAGAAACTAGATCTAAACACAAACTCTGAGCATTTATGAAACAGTTTACTGTTTCATAAATGCTCAGAGTTTGTGTTTAGATCTGTTTCATAAATGCTCAGAGTTTGTGTTTAGATCTAGTTTCTTATTCCTGTCTTTCACTGACGATAGCAAATAGCTTGAAATCATGATCTGAAAGTGGAATTAAAGTTAGAGATAGTGAATGCTCGCTCTGACGTTTATGTAAACAGAAAACTACGCTTGATGGTGTTTTTGGTAGAACACCATCTGTTATCATAAATACAAGCATTAGCAAGTTTTTTAACTTGTGTTTTTTTGTTTTTTATAAATATACCTTTGAGGTCTTTCTTGCAATGATGTATATTGCAGAGTCTTCTACTATATGGTGATGCTGAACTGAGATCAGACCCATGTATATCTGGCTTGCTATGCCGAGCTTGAAGACATTAATGTGTCTAAAAGATTCACGCTTGCAAGCTGAATAGAAACTGTTTCATAAATGCTCAGAGTTTGTGTTTAGATCTAGTTTCTTATTCCTGTCTTTCACTGACGATAGCAAATAGCTTGAAATCATGATCTGAAAGTGGAATTAAAGTTAGAGATAGTGAATGCTCGCTCTGACGTTTATGTAAACAGAAAACTACGCTTGACGGTGTTTTTGGTAGAACACCATCTGTTATCATAAATACAAGCGTTAGCAAGTTTTTTAACTTGTGTTTTTTTGTTTTTTATAAATGTACCTTTGAGGTCTTTCTTGCAATGATGTATATTGCAGAGGCTTCTACTATGTGGTGATGCTGAACTGAGATCAGACCCATGTAGCTATCTGGCTTGCTATGCTGAGTTTGAAGACATTAACGTGTCTAAAAGATTCACGCTTGCAAGCTGAATAGAAACTGTTTCATAAATGCTCAGAGTTTGTGTTTAGATCTAGTTTCTTATTCCTGTCTTTCACTGACGATAGCAAATAGCTTGAAATCATGATCTGAAAGTGGAATTAAAGTTAGAGATAGTGAATGCTCGCTCTGACGTTTATGTAAACAGAAAACTACGCTTGACGGTGTTTTTGGTAGAACGCCATCTGTTATCATAAATACAAGCGTTAGCAAGTTTTTTAACTTGTGTTTTTTTGTTTTTCATAAATGTACCTTTGAGGTCTTTCTTGCAATGATGTATATTGCAGAGGCTTCTACTATGTGGTGATGCTGAACTGAGATCAGACCCATGTAGCTATCTGGCTTGCTATGCTGAGTTTGAAGACATTAACGTGTCTAAAAGATTCACGCTTGCAAGCTGAATAGAAACTGTTTCATAAATGCTCAGAGTTTGTGTTTAGATCTAGTTTCTTATTCCTGTCTTTCACTGACGATAGCAAATAGCTTGAAATCATGATCTGAAAGTGGAATTAAAGTTAGAGATAGTGAATGCTCGCTCTGATGTTTATGTAAACAGAAAACTACGCTTGACGGTGTTTTTGGTAGAACGCCATCTGTTATCATATATATATATATAACTATTATGTAACCACTTTTTTTAAAATAAAATAAAAATAACAATAATGATAATAATAATAATAGTAATAATAATAATAAACTTAATCCATTAGTAAAGCTTCATCAGCAGTAGGGTAAATTGTTTACAGTGCGAGATCTCACGTCATCAGCTGCATGCATAATATCGACATGTTCATACTTTTCAAACCAATATATTATTTTTTTAAACAACAAAGTAGCTACCATTTCACTATCATAGAAGACAAATACATGAATAAGATATTTTAAGTTAAACATGAACAGGTATGGATCCATTATACAAAGACACAATTTAAACATGAGCTAGCTAATTTCAAAATATGACACTTAATTGTGTAAACTCATTAGTAAATCTAGATTTCTAATAACTATCCGCGGTTTTCACTAAATATCTATTATCATCACTTATCAACTCATCTTTCATTTTATTCTGGTTTATTCAATTTAATTTCTTAACAGCAATCTTTTTCTAAAGTTTTCCATTCTCTCTGCAAACGCAGATAAGCAATGAATATTTCCGTCAAAAAAAATGATATTTATTTTCTTAATAAAACTTAAATTTCAAAAGGTAATATTAAATTTGTAGATCTTTTTTTTAAAATCATTTGGGCATTTCTTTGTCTTAAAAATTAATTGTTAATAACAAAGCATTTATTCAAGTTAGTTTTAGTTTTGAACAGTTCTTAATTTATTCTTTTTTTAAAAAACTTGGTTTTAAATTTGCATCTCCAAAAGAAAATAATATTTACTATCATAAAATGATTTGGTATAGTGATCAATATGATTTTCCTAATTAATTGAAACATTTTCACCTGTTGAACTTTAAAGTTGAATAATAATTCTACTTTTTGGAAATTAAGTAATAAACATAGAGTATTATCTTGTCATATAATGTTACTGTGAAATTCAGAAAGTTTTAGTTTAAATAAAGCATGAAACTGGTACCTTAATTCCTTTAGCCATTCATTCTAAGTTAACGATTTAAAGAAATACGCTTTAACATTTTTTTTATAAAAATAAAAACTTAGAAAAATTACACTATTTAAATTTAGTCAATGACAAAAGTCAGTGATTAAAAAAAATCATTCCGAAGATCCTTTGTCTTAGTTTCTTCTCTAAAAATAGATATCACATGTCAGTGTTGGGCATTCCATTTCAAAGTTAATAACAAGTCAACTAATAAACCATGAATAAAGTTTTTTTTAATTTATTGAATAAACCTCATAATTCATTAGAGCTCTTATTTAAAATTTTCAAATTAATATTTTCTTCTTTTAAACAAGGCAAGAAAACCTCCCAAATAGATTAAGATAAGCTTTTTTTCTTCTCATTTTACTGCATGAATTTAAGGAATAGATCCTTGATCCCAAAAATTTTTTTAAAAAAGGAGTCAAAACAACATGGCCATACTAAATAATAGTGAATCTGAAATTAATTCAAAATCACCAAAAACTAAATCATCTAATTCTACAAAAGGTAAATCTCAACCTAAGTCCCTCAAGTCTGAAAGGAATATTCAAAATTCTATTCAAATATTCCATAATAGCCAAAATATAATGTCCGATGAAGAAGTTTTTTTTAGATAATGTAAGATTTACTTTCCTCAAATGCGAGGTGAAGTTTTCAGTTGATGCTATTTCGACTCAGTCAATTAACCTTAAAAATGTAACTCCTATTAATTTACAATCAGCAAAACCTCCATTTATTAAAAAAATAACTGGAATTTATTATATTTAATTAAATAGAACAGAAGATATTAACAGTTCAGAAGGAGATCTGGAGTCTGAAACATAACGTTAGACCAGTTAATACTTACATTATGGATCACCCTAACCCAATTGCTCAAACACTTAACACTTAAGCTGTAAGACAAGCTCACATTAATAAAGAAAAATGTCATAATCAAAACTAATAATTCTCTAAAAATTAAAAAGAATAATAGAATACAGCAAAATAAATTGCTTTCCTCCACAACACTTCTTCAAATTGCTCTTCATCTAATTCTTGTTCTGAGTCAGAGGATGAGCCTCCAAATCTGGATTTAAAACTACAACAGATAGAAACAAGTGCTGAAATAATTAATAGTACTATAGAATTTAAATTCTTACCTAATAACTCTAAATCAGTCAGCTCCAACTGTAAAAATGTTATTGAATAAATCACAAGACAAACTTATGCGAGGCCCCAGCTATAACATAGAAAACAGCGATAATAATGTCTATCATCAGCCATTGACTACAGATCATATAAAACAAAAAAATTTCACACCTAGTTATCAAAACATAACTGAAAAATTAAATAGTAACCTAATGACTATTCCAAAAAATACTTCAAACGAACATAAAGATAAAAATATTTTTTTTTAGATACAGAATTAGCATTTGCTTAAGATTACCTTTTAGAATCAACAGCCAAAGAAATGATTATATCAAAAAAACTCTCTCAAAGCGTTCCTACACATCAACTAAATCAACATATTAATCAGGAACATTGTAAAATCACTAAAGTTAGAAGGTACAATAAGCAAACAACAAAGCAACAGCAAATCTTAGATCAAAGCATATCTAATTCTAAAACAACTAGCAAGAATTTCACAAGAAAAAAATGAAAGCCATGCTAAAAACAGTCATCTGTGATAGCAGAGACCAAACAGCCATCGACAGAAGCAACAAAAGTCTCTCAGAAGACGATACAAATATGAATAAAAATAAAGTTAAACAGAAGTTCACAGGACCAAAAGTCAAACAACAAATTAATGTTACTCATAAAGAATACTACTCATCCAAGAAAACAAGTAGTAATTCACTTGAAATTGAACATGATGACAATGCATATTTCAACTTAAATGATGACTTTTCTGAACTCAATGCCAATTTTTAATCAGATTCAGATGCAAAAAAGAACCATCCCAAACCACAATCACACTTAAAATATAATATGCAAACTGTTGAAACATCTCAAAGCAGTATTTTACATCAAGACCCAAAAATAAATGGGGATGAAGCCTCCACAATAACAGAATCCATTTTCAATTCTGTCGACTCTGAGACATAACTTCCCACTAGAGATGCTAAATACAAGCCCTCTTAAAACCGTGAAAATAAATCAAAATAATTCTAAAACATCAACTATAACTAATTATAATTATAATTACTCACAAAGCACAAATAAAAACTATCAAACTAATTCTAGATATTATATAAATCAACAATCTAAGCCTTCATATGCTAATATTACTAAAACTGGCATTTCTCATCAACCTAATTCTATCAAAATACTGGAAGATAATTTATTGCACTTAAACAGTAAACAACCTTACAAAGATTCTCTCGCTACTTTTGAAATGCTGGAGTCTATGATATTAGACCTAATCAAACATTTAAATGACTTTATTAATATTGATTCCCATCTAATCTCAACAACGAATTCCTTTTCCACATCTAATTTCAACAAGAATCAATATGCTGATCTCATGCATATGCTTAATCAAACTATCACTCTCAAACTTCTTAAATCTCTTGCTAATTCAATTACAATAGTGACAAAAGCTTCATATTAGCTACAACTGACTCAAACTGCTTGCTGTTCAAATTCTCCATTGATTCCTTGGGTGATCTGATCAAACAAGACAACATGGGAGAAGGATTACATCACATTCTTATACACCCAAATGACAGATACATTGCACTCGAGTTCACTAGCTGGGCAAGTTGTAATAACTTTAAAGGTGCACTCAAAACAATAGACAATAGATTCATTTGCAACTGACATCAACAGATCTTCCATTCTACATGGTAAGATTAAGAACAGTATCATGAATTTTGAGGAAGGTCAGACATACTACTGCCATTCAGCAAAATCCATAAATTTAATTACCTACCAGAAAAGAGAATAGGTTGCCACATACTCTCCAACGCTGCCACCATTGAACTGCAACTAAAAGGGGGATAAACCCCACTGATATCCCCACAGTATTAAAATAGAGAAACTCTCCAATGATCCTTTCTTTTCTAGGTGTAAACCCTCAATGTTTTTACTTTGGTCACAGAACACACCTCATAAAAGATTGCATAGCTAGGATCTGCAGCTTTTGTGGAACTAAGAAGAACCATTTCCATAGATGCAGAGAAAATCATTAACTCCCTAACAGATGGTGCTACTATCCAAAGTAAACATATTACAATCACCCAACCCTCTAATCTCTCTCACAGTTTGGATTTAAATCAATTTCAAATAATAAAAAGAAAAACAAACAGAATTGAACCTGTTCACATTCCTGAAGATACAACCTACTCCAATACTAATCCAAAAGATACCCAATAACAGAAACTAGCTAGTAAACACCAAGACTTAACAACTCTCAAGTCTTATCTTAGCAAACCTGACAATCCAAAAACAATTAACATTTCCAGAATACAGGCCATCTCCAACAAACCTGATTCTAACAAATCCAAAGATAAACATACAGAAAATACCTCACAGCATAGTGAACACTCTCACTTGACCCAGTTCCACACAGTATCTATCCCTTCCAAAGTACCCAAAAAAATTAGCGGCCATGATGACACTTCTACAATGCACCTATCTATAAACAATAGGAATAAAAAAGTTCAACAAGCTTTTATCAAAATATCAGCAAATCCCTCTGCCAACTCCACCAACACAGAAGCAGATATGGACCTGAATGACCAACCCACATTCAATAAAAAATGAAAAGTCCACAAAAACAATTACATCCAGCTTGTAAGATGAAAACACTTCAACACAGCTAATATTACATAATCAGAAATTAAAGTCCAAAGAAGTCTCAAATATCCAAACAACAGAGAAGAAATAAAAAATCACAGACAATCACAGACTCCTACCCTCTCATTCCCCAAACAAATCCCAGAGATTTCTTTGATGATGATAGCTTTTTCACACACACCCCTCCTTTATCTACATTAAACCTCAAGAGAACTGACACAAACTCAATAAGAATATACCTCTACCTCCAAAAAACCACTAGTGGTAGATACTAGCCACTCTACTATTTATGCCTAGAAACTCCTGTCAAATAGCTGGAGTACCCCCGTCACAAGTTTCTACCTGGTCTCCTCATGTACTGTTTATGGGTGAGACCAAGTTCCACCAAAATTCCAGCAGCTTCATCTTACTGGAACTGAACAAGCTCAGTTACAGTCATCTATTGGTTAATACCTCCACAACAGAAGGAGTGGATGTATGAATCAACAACAAACACCCCACCCCCAATAAGTTCAAGATTGCCTATCAAGACAATAACCTCATATGTGTAAATCTGACATATGGCAGCAATGAATAATGTTTTATACATCTACTCCCCAAATAATCCAACAACACTACTACATATCATAAATACAATCAATATGATTACTACAAACAATTATTTACCAGCTGTCCTTATTGAAGATTTTAACACTTCTTATAATAGTTTTACAACTAAATATCTCCATCTGCTCAACAGAGGCTTTATAAATGGAGGGGATTTCCTTCCTCCAAATGCATACTTCTTTTACACTAAAAACATCAAACACTAGTTGTTCTGGTTTTTTACACTGCTGAGCTTCACCACAGTATGGAAGCCTCACTTCAACATGTTGCCTTCTCAGACCATCATCCCATACTTACTTTTATAGAACTGGATAACTACACCCTATCCAACATCAACCGCTCAATCAGATTGATAACCAAAGCATCTATGACTGAGGCCATTCCTTCGGAGACCTACATACTTATTTCTTTTTCACAAAATTGATTTGATAAATAGACCTGAAGAAGCCTGGTTAGCTTTTGTTGAAATACTCCAATCACTGATAGCCCATCACACTAAAAGCTTGAAAGGACCATCCATGCTTATTAATGGTCTGGACCAAATTAACAAAAAATTAAGGCATGCTTAGCTGAACCAAGATCCTTAACACATCTCCTATCGCTCAAACAACAATACAGAGAAAAACAAATTGCTATTGCTGAGTACATATCAATCAAAAGGTCCAAAATTTTTTCACAGCTCAGCATTGCTGGACCAGAGGATACTTACAATGGACATTGGGAGCAATGACAAAACAGGCCACCCTAATATCTCTTGTAATCTATGGAAGCTTTGTCTCAGGCCATCATGTGATTGAACATATTCATCTACACTATAAAAAATGTTTTCAAAACAACCTTTTGAAGATCTATAGAAAATTGCAGATCAATC
The DNA here is from genome assembly GCA_028023455.1 of Epiperipatus broadwayi. Lineage (NCBI taxonomy): Eukaryota > Metazoa > Onychophora > Udeonychophora > Euonychophora > Peripatidae > Epiperipatus > Epiperipatus broadwayi. Next base: position 1,350,674 of record JAQFVV010012436.1, on the reverse strand, counting down.
CTTCCTCAGAAGGCCATGGAATCACCATTTCAGATCTCAAACTGATTATCATCTCTTCTTGACAGTGTTCATCCCAGGATGCACACTATACCAAAGTTTCTTATTTCCCATCTTAGCAACTTTGCAATCCCAATTATGATGAACATGGTCAATTACCTCTCTACAGTTAAAAGAGTGATCAAAAATCTCTACCCCATTGAGTTGGTTCCATTTTGTTAAAAAGAACAAGGACCCAACTAACATCCAAAGTATAAGACCAATATTCATGTCCCTAATTCTAATCAAAATAAGTGAGTTTAAAGAGAAGATTCAGCAGAGAATTTTAGACCATGTTGTTCAATCCTAATATGTCAAAAAAGGATCCTCGGCATTAACAGCAATTGGAGAAGTCAAGATACTTCTTGATCATATTAGATCAAACTGACTATCAAAACCTATTGCTGTTCAACTTGATATAACAGAAGCATTTGACTCTATAAACATACAAATGCTCCTAGTACTTCTAAAAAACCTTGACATTTCCCCTAAAATTATCCAAATTTTAGATAATTTAACTCCATAACTGACAAATCCACATATCTTTAGGCAGTACACTCACTGATGGATTCTCCCTTGACCTATCAATACCTCAAAGGTATCCTTCTGTTTATCTGCTATCTAAATCATTTTTAAAGAAATAGAGAGAACTCACTTTCCAGAGTATAGGTTCTCCACATCAAAAAGACCTTTAAACTAATTGCTTACATGGATAACGTCCTTGTCATACTCCTTTTCAAAAACACCTCTCAGCTCTTTATAAGATCATGGACAGTTTCTCACAATCTTCTCAACTGAAGTTTAATCCAAATAAATCCTCCACCTGGAAAATTTGCTCTGGGAGGAGAGTTTCATCTAAATTCCTTGCAGAACCACAGGATTTCCTCAGCTTTCCCATCTTCAAGTCCCAGAAAGCAGTGTCTAAACAGCTTCAGAGTTCTATCATTAATTCCACAAGTCAGATCATACAGATGCTATCTAAAGTTTCCTTTCCATTCAAGGCAAGGTAGCATTACTTAACATGAAAGTTGTATCGAAGATCACCTAGTTTCTGCCAATTATGACAGTTACCAAAGCTTTCACAAAGAAAATAAACAGTCTTTATGCCAAACTATTCTGGAAAGGTAGCATAACATCTATAAGCATGACCAAAATGCAGTACCACCAAAAATCAAATGGAATGTCTTTCCACTCCATTTCATCCATTTTCTACCAAAAAGCATACACACTCATTCACAATCAAAAATATGGTTCCACTTAAATTTCTGAAACCGTTTCACCAACTGATAGACCACCACCTCATAAAAAATGATGGCTAGACCAAATCCTCTACCTGCTTAATCCACACATAAACCCTTCACAATGCCCATTCAAAACAAAAAATTTTATCTGGAAAGCCCACTGGGCAATTGGCCCAGAATTAATCACAATTAAGCTCTTGCTTGGCATTACTAACTACAAAACAACTACACTTTTCAAATTCTTATCCCTAGAGACAAAATTTCTAAACTATCTTACCAAAGTTAATCTTGGGGCCATACACACAAACTGGTTCCTTCATTATAAGAGATTTTTCAACAATATAGATCCCATCTGCCCAAGTTGCCTAACACCTGATGAGACTATTGATCATATCATTAATTCATGCACTGGGTTTGGCAACATCAAATCAACAATATATCAAAACTCCAAAATAGACTATTATAAGATTCTATCACTGAATGATTGCACCCAACAATCAGAATGTTGATCTTTCTAACTCACATAATCTGGATTGTTATATGTAAAAGACAATTTATAATCCTTCTACCTGACCCAGATAATTTATTCATTAAATTCTTAGGAAAAATTCATGAAAAAGACAATATACTTTCATCCAAATTCCTGTTCGAAGAAACCTGGAGTCTTTTTCAAATCCCTATACTTCCCAAAGTCAGCCAAGTTTTGGAGGATAATGAAATACAGGACTTACATGGTTATGCAGAACTAACACAATAGCAGTGTTATATTAGTCTAGGTTCCAAATATGTATCAACATACTAAACACTACTTAATGTATTAATATCAAATATATTCCCTGAATAAAGCTACTTTTGAAAATAAACCATGAATAAAGTTTTTTTAAACAATAAACAGAAAATAAATATAATAATTTCAAATCCAATAATATTTTTAATTTTACCGTGATTTCGTTTATACAGAAGTTTGAAATAATAAATTTAACCTTTTACTTGCCACGTTTATTATATATTTTAATTTTAAATTTAATAAATAAATTAGATATTTTAATGAATAAAATCAAGATTTAAAGGTCAATAAGTAAATACATGCATGCACACACACACACAAGAGTCAAAACTAATTTTATTTAAGATAAGCTTATTTTAATAATAAATCTAAACTTTGAATAACTAAATGCTATTGAATTATTTTAAAACTTAATTGAAGTATAAATTATAAATATAAGTAAAGGAAGTAATTTTCTTAACTTATTAGCAATTTAGTAACACAATAAATTTTCACCACTAAACATTAAAATATTCATTCAGCTAGGTTTCTTTTCTTCTTTCTTTCTTTCTTTTATCTTTTATAAAATTTTACATTATGAATGCACACTTTATTAAGTATTAACTAAATATGCATATAGCAGTTATAAAATTTATTAATACCTTTTATTAAACAATCTATGAAATATTGCCTATTAGGTGATACCATTTTATTTACAGATTAAATACTATTGTTTTATGTCTCTAGTTATTAGTTTTATTTTATCTTTTATTTTTTTAAATGGCTAATTACCATATAATGCACTGATAAAATGTTTAATAAAAGCAGGTGGCATAACACATGGTTACAGTATATTATAATGGTCAGGGAGGATGTTGAGTCTTACTGTATCTGCCATACAGGGCGCCACCAGGCCATTGGAACCTGTAAAATTTATATAGTAGGCAGATACTTAAGTTAAAGATCCAACTTTTATTTTATATTGACTCTTATGCCCTAGATACTAGCTTGCAGAGCAGCAGAGATAATAAAAAATAAAAATAAGCCACTGCCAGATTAACAATACATAGAAACATTTATTTTGCACATATATAGTATTTAGAATCATTTTAGTATAACTTTTACTTTAGAATTTAATTTACATTTTTTAACTTTTTATTTTTGAAGTTCACATAGATGAATTTATTAATATTTTATTAAAGTGTCGAGTATGGATAGACTACATAGATTGCATTTGAAAAAGACAATATTCTATCCCTTATTTAACCTTAGGTCAAAAGTTCACATTCAAACTAATGCCAATTTATCTGATATATTAATGTATTCAATGCAGCATGAATGTGACAGCACAATACCATAGTCAGGAATGCACATCTGAACAGCATGGTTATAGAGAAAAAATTGTCCCTCAGCCAGTACAAGAATGTTACATCTGTCTGGCGAGAAGAACAATAAAAAAAACTCCATAAGAAGAGATTGCAGTTTTTTTGCCATCTTAATATCCCATTCTATAGGCTAAAGGGATGATCCAAGGAGCAGTAAATACCATCTGTTTCCAATGGTCAGTGAGAAATGGGACTTATTTTGCCCAAGTATGGCATATAATATGATCCTGCATGTAGCTGATCTTCATGCTACATTTACTAATTACACCAATACATCCAATACATTGACCTAATCTAACTACAAAACAAATAACCCAAGATTAACCCTCCCTTAATTAAACTAATATAACTTTACAAATCTATGCAGCCATTCACACCCGACTTAAATTTAACATTTATTAAAAGTTTAGTTTAACAGAAAAAAAAATCATAATAAAAACTTAAAAGAATGGAAAAAATAACTTAATGGAAATGATTTTTTAAAAAAATACATTCAATAAAATTAATTATTAATAAATAATTTGCATTGGTCAGATAGGAAATTCTATTTCTATTAAATACTGAAAAAATTTTGGAATTAAAGTTCTTACTGTTTTCAAATACTGGAAAGTTTTAGAATTAATGTTCATTAGTTATATATGTAGTTCTTACAGTTTTAAAAAGTTCATCCTTAACAGTTGCTTGCAGTTTGGGATCCAGCATTAATTCCCCCAATATCCTGGGGAAACTGGTATGCTGTTGGCCATTTTATTAATTCATCTGGAGGTCCTTTATTTTAGCTGGTATTTTATTTCCAGGCCCTTATGTCCTGTGGTCTGCAATATAGAAAAACAAGTGGTAATTTCTTTCTTTTTTTTTTAGAAAAACTGAAGGGATTGAAGAGTGTATCTTTTCAATCCCTTCTCCTTCAACTCTCTCCACACTAACACATATAAAACACCTCTTCTTTCACATCTCTTTTCTCCTAATTTATTTCCAAACTTTTCCTTTTATATTCAACTTTTGGATCGATTGGACATTATGTCATGATGATGACCTTTTCATTGAGGTCCATTTTCTGAGGGATTTCTTTTATTGGCTATTGTTTTTTCTCTCCTATCTGACCTTTAATTATATATTTTGAGATGCCCAAGGGCTAGTTTACTTTAACTAATTGAAAATAATTATTTTCATTTTACACAATAGCATTAATTAAATTATTGTACATTATTTTTATCTTTAAATCTTTCAAGTTTTTTCTTAAAATTTAGTTGTAAAATACTTTTTTTTAATAGTTTTCTTTTAATAATTTTTTCCATCTGTGTCATTTTATATATATATGAGTTCAGATGATTTTTAAATTAAATTTTTAATTCTTAAAAAAGACGTTTTTATCTGCAAACTTTTATTTTTAATTTTATTTATTAGAATGTAACAGCATGTGTGCCCATTACAATATATATATATATATATATATATATATATATATATACAATAATCTGATAATTAAAAACTTTTATTCCCTTAGGATCACTTTTGACTATCCTCATAATCTATGTCAACTAACACTTTGAAAAGCTAACCTTCCCACGATTCTGTGATCTTAACATTTGCTGCCTGCCTGTTAATTAAGTCATGTTTATATTTGTATATTAGCATAGCTTCCTTTATTTTTCTTTTGTTGTTATTTTTTTTAATTTCCAATATTTTTACATTATTAAAATTGAAGTCCAAACCATAAATACATGACTTATTATGGTTGTAAAACACAGATGCTGAAACATCATTATCTACTTTACAATTTTGTTTCAATTTCTGAACCCTTTTTAATAACAGCAAGTGCCCATTATTTTTTTTCCAACGTACATCTCAATTCACCTATGTATCCACTACCACCCCTATATATCCATTTATAAATGGCACAATTTTTATTTATAAATGAGATTTTATCTTTCAAGTTATTTATTAATTTGTTTAAGGTAGTAGGTGTGTAAAATGTAATATCACATATAGCTTTATAAATCTTCCTTACATAATTCAAGTGTGAAGTGAATGTGTTCGTATGCAGTAGCTGAATCAGGCTCAAGAGTTTTGGGAAAACCGAGGCCGGAGGAAACTGTCTAGTAAGCAGCCAGTCATGAAGTGCATTGGGGAAGTGAACCAAAATGAACTATATATATATAGTGTATTGTGTATGTATCAGAAACTCATCATGGGACATGAATCAAAGTGAACCATATATATATATATATATATTGTGTTGTGCATGTAGCAAAAACTTTTCACTATTATTATTATTTATTGTTTTGTTTGTTGATATTCGAATGCTTGCATTTCGAATACAAACACTCTTCTTCTGGTCTAAATAATTCTGGAGACAAAGTTTACTTTTCTTTCCATTCAGACTTTCATACAACCCACTACTCTCAGTGCCATCTCATATTGGTGACCCACCTGATCACACACATGTTGAAAAGATAAATAATCACCAATATGTGTATTTCATGCTAAACCAGAAAGCATTGAGAGTACTGGCTCATGTGAAAGTCTGAGTTCGAATCCCGCATATATTACATATATAAATACAGGTTTAAGCCTGTACAATGTATTTTCTTTCCATTGTAATTTAATTTACTAAACAAATGTTATGCTTAAAGAGTTTGAACCATTCGTGGCCTAATAATGGTTGCAGTTTTATTTTCACAACGGAAAGATTTTATTGTTTATTGCATTGTTTAACTGTAACAAGCATTTTAACTATCCCTATTATATTTACAGGTTTTCCATAACATCTTTAGCTTTTATATCAGTTTTTATTATTATGGGGCAGTTTTTAATTTTCTTGAATAGCAATTTCCAGTCTGTCTGCGATATAAGACACATCCTGGTCCTGTTGTCCATTTCCATTGCAATAAATTTGTCGCAGCTTTTTACAATTATTTTTATGTGCTGAAGATTATCACTATCCACTTTGTTTATTCCAATTTGAAGAGATTTACTTTTCTGAATTTTTTTATTTTTGTATTAGTTTTATCTTTTAGTACGGCAATCAGTTTCTAGATGGCGTACTCTTCAAACAACTTTTTCTGATTACCCTTTTGTAATTACAGTAGTTAGTTAGATGTTAACCATAACATTGTTTTCTTTTTGACAAAGTTCAGATTTGAATGCATAGAGGATTGTACAAGATTTGTGAAATTCTCTAGCGTTTTAAAACTAATTTATATGCCTTTTTTATTTTTATAGTTTTCTATTTATATCCGGGATTGCTAAGAGTTGCTGTCACAAATTAATATCTTCCCATAAGAATTGTTCTAATAAAACTTCCTAAAGATATTGGCCATATGAACATTTTCTTGCTAACATTCCCTCCTCTCTTGGCGTCTAATAAATTAGCTATATGTTTGAAAGGTTCAAGATTAAAGTAATCTGCAAGTTTTACTAATTCTGCTTAAAGAATACTTTCAGAGTTGTCCTATGCTATTTCGATACTATTGAGATCTGCAAACAGCAATAAAGAGTAACTTTAGTAATATTGTCTTTTCTGGAATTAACAAAATATTAATTTAAACGTTTTACCTATAGGTGGTGTTTTTAACATCAAATTTACTTATGCTACATTGTGGTGACACCATTTTTTATTTCTATATCTATTCATTTCCAAATTATTATTTTTTGAAGTTATAAACTCTTGAGATACAGGCTCTCTGACTGCGGCAATTGTTATAGGTTCTTTGATTGCCCCAACTGCCCAGTAATTAAACTGTAGTAGCTGACATGGTGGGTTTCAAATATTGCATAAGATAATTGAAACACTAGATTGAAATAAATTAAAAATGAATTTTATTTTCATATAATAATTAATTTCATTAGATGTCTGCCCATCCTTGCATATGTATTTAATGGATTATGTCCTGTAGATGTGGGGTTAAGATTGACCTTGGGTCAACATGGGTGTGACTAGAATCTCGGCCTTAGGGTGGCCTTTGAGCATTCCATCATCAGATTTTCAATTGGATGGATGGTTGAAGAGTTGGAGTGTGTAGTAGATTGGAGCCAGTCCATTAAAGTATGAAGATTGTCTATCTTAATATATATCTGAGCACTTATAGTATATATGTGTGGGAGATGATAATCTGGACCAACTGATGATTGCTGGTTTAGCATGAAATACGTATATTGGTGATTATTTATCTTTTCAGCATATATGTGCTTGAGTGTATCAGTGTTATTAGATAGAGTAGACAGTGGTGGGTCATGTGAAAGTCTGTGCTCATATACCCTATATTACATATATAGACACATGGTATATATTAAGCCTGTGTTTCAGTTATTACATTGTAGAGATGTCTGCCCATCCTTGCATATGTATTTAATGGATTATGTCCTGTACATGTGGGGTTCAGATTGACCTTGGGTCAACATGGGTGTGACTAGAATCTTGGCCTTAGGGTGGCCTTTGAGCATTCCATCATCAGATATTTTCAATTGGATGGATGGTTGAAGAGTTGGAGTGTGTAGTAGATTGGAGCCAGTCCATTAAAGTATGAAGATTGTCTATATTAATATATATCTGAGCACTTATAGTATATATGTGTGGGAGATGATAATCTGGACCAACTGATGATTGCTGGTTTAGCATGAAATACGTATATTGGTGATTATTTATCTTTTCAGCATATATGTGCTTGAGTGTATCTGTGTTATTAGATAGAGTAGACAGTGGTGGGTCATGTGAAAGTCTGTGCTCATATACCCTATATTATTAAATAGTATTTTATTAAATTCTTTGCTTAGAGCTTACGTACATTGCAAGTTGTTAGGGAAGGAAAGTAAAATACTTTATTTTCTGGCTGGCGGTTATTTTCGCTAGATAAAGGGATTTTCATAAATTTATTTATTCACATGGTTGTAGCTGTATAATCTTTATTATTTGCAGTACAAATCGGAATTATTTTTATTAGCTTGGGCGGCTTATAGAGTTAGTTGAATCCTACATCCCCTTCCAATATCTTCAGTAGTGTAAACTGGATAAAATCAACTATTCCTTCTTGTGCTTAGCTATCCGGTGGTTAGTCCTATATTTATTGTTAAACTCTCGTTCTCTGTAGTAATTATTATTTCACGCTCGGGTGGCATATACTGCAAGTTTTTTTTTTTTATTAAGGAAATAGTTATTTTACAGATTCTACAGATTACATTAGATTACAGCTCTATTCATTTACATTCGTTTTAGTCTTTGTTTACATTGATTGAATTCAACTTGAATTTACATCTCTTTTTTATCTTGTGTAGTTTTATGTTACATCTTGGTCTTTGGTTACACCGCTTCAAATCAAGCAGCAATTTTTCATTTGGTAGTAGGCTTTATTTGTTTTCTATTATCTTTGTTCTTTCCTCTTTTCCTCATTCTTCCTGTCGTCCTTTTTTCTATCTTCGTACTTTCTTCTTTCTTGTCTCTTCTAGTTTCAGTTGACAAATCATTTTATAACTTAGATGTCAGTTTAAGAGGTTTGATTGTCAGCTCATCCAGAGCGATCTGTTCCCACGTATCTGCATACAGTAAGTTGTTAGAAAAATAACGCAAAAGGCAGATTTGATCTGGCAGTCGTGCGATTATTCTTACCAGATAAAAGGATTTTAATTTAAATGAATTACTATTTTTGTCCTAGTATTATTTTTTTTTAAGAATTATCTGTTTGTTTTTATTTTTTGTTTTTTTTATATTCTACACTCTTTGTTATATTGTTTTCAGAAATTTTATAGGAGTTTTGAAAATTGTGTTCATATTTTTAAAATAATTTCATATTTAGTTGTTTTTAACAGCACGTTAAGAACATGCATTTTAGAACATATGTAAAAATTAATTGAATGTTTTATGTAGATAATACTTCAGAATATAAACATTTATTATTTTTATTATGGAGAAAAAAGCATCATTTGTAGATGATCCAATCGACAAACCTGGTCAAAGTCGACACAAGTTTGGCAAAGAATTGAAAAGGCTGTCATTTGATGATGATATAGTGGAAGCTTTTCCCGAAGAAGATGTCGCTTCTATTCATTCAAGAAAAACAATTTCTCCTACCAGAGTAGGAAAAGACATTGTTCGCTTTCGTCAAATGCCACTCAATTTTTATCGAAAACATAGACAACTTTTTGATATTATTTTTAAAGTTGTTTTAGTCTTGGCTGTGTTTGCTTACCTTTCTGTGGCACTTATAAAAAATTTTCAGAAAGCGAAGCAATTACTAATTATAACGGTGATAATACTTTCTTACAAGTTATATCAGTTTTTATGTGAACGTGGTTTGAAAGATAAAATAAATAAATATTATATCATAGTAAAACAATATATTTTACCTTATAAAATGATCGTTAGAATCGTTATGTACGTGGTTGTGACACTTGCGATGCTAATTTTCATCATTGTAGATTCGAAGGGTAAGCTATACACTACTATTTCGGCAAGTGGTTTGTTGGTCTTTATCTTTATTTCGTTTATTTTTTCAAAAGATCCAAGTCGAATACCCTGGGCAACTGTATATTGGGGGATTATTTTCCAAATAATACTTGGTGTAATCATACTCCGTTGGACTGTAGGCCATGACGTATTTTTATATATAGGAACCAAAATTAACGATTTTCTTGCATTTACAGATGTCGGTTCCAAATTTGTATTTGATCAAAACTACTACATTTGTCACTTCTTTGCATTTAAAATAATGCCTGTATTAATTTTTGTTAGTTTTTGCATATCTATTCTCTACTATTATAATATTGTTCAGCATTTTATTTTAATCACAGGTACAGCTATGCGCTGGTTACTCGGAACATCACTATGTGAATCTACAAATGCAGTAGCTAATGTTTTTTTCGGAATGTTAGAATCACCTCTTATTATCGCTCCATATGTTGCCACTGCGACCAATTCTGAATTGCACTGCATTATGACCAGTGGATTTGCCACCATAACAGGACCTCTACTTCTTATTTATAGAACTTTTGGAATAGACCCGAATCACCTTCTAGCAGCTTCAATATTGTCTGCTCCAGCATCGCTCGTAATATCAAAGTTAATGTATCCTGAAATACAAATAAGATTATTTGATGAAGAAATTTTGGACTTTGATAAATCTCCATACGTTAATGTTTTGGAAGCCGTTTGTGAAGGTACTGCACAAGGACTAACTCTTATTGTGAATGTTGTCTCTAATGTAATAGCTATTCTAGCCTTTATACAATTTGTAGATACACTCTTTGAGTGGTTGTGTTTTTTAATTGGTTATGAGAATGTCACTTTAGAATGGATAGGTGCATGGTTGTTTTGGCCTATAGCCCTTATAATGGGGGTTACATGGGATGATGCCTTTCTTGTGGCAGAACTGATAGCAACTAAAACACTTTTCAATGAGTTTGTGGCATATATACGGTTGAGTGAACTGATTAAGCAAGGGCGCCTAACTACTCATAGATCAGCTGTAATTGCAATTTATGCTTTATGTGGCTTTTCTAATATTAGTTCATTGGGAACCCAGCTAGGCTCTTTAGGAGGTTTAGCTCCTAGCCGAAAAGGTGATATTTCAGAATTAGTCTTTCGAGCATTAATTAGTGGAAGCATTTCTTGCTTTATGACTGCTTGTATAGCTGGTCTTCTTGTTCAAGATGAGGCATATATCCTAGAAGGTACATCAGAGCCTCCAATAATCGATTCAAATGTTACCATAGCCCCACATAGAAGACTTTGGTTTGATATTACTATTTTTTAATTTTTATTGTCTTTTACATTCAAACATGTTTTTGGTTGATACAAATATTAGTCCTAAAATGAAATAAAGTAGTTATTGTTGGAGTATTATCTACTGATTTTTTTTATCTAAGTTGCTAATTTTTTTTATTATGTTTTAAAGCAAATCAATCATAATAATCATAAGAGATAATATTAATAATAATAAATTATGAATCCTTATCGATTAATTTCCAAGATAATCTTTGGAGGAAACCGTAATTTCTCAAGATTATTTTTGTGCCACATATCTTTATATTATTAATTAGGGGAGGGGGAAAGACTAATAAAAAATAACTGTTTAGTCAAATCTAAATATCCATCATCATTTTTGACTAGCACTGATCCAAGTTCAGTCCATCTTCTCCAATCTCTATCCTCTCTTCATCACTCGAGCACACTTTGTTATTATATTCATTCACCTCTCACGTGGTCTTTTTCTGGGTCTTTCCCAATCTCTTGGAATCCCGTTTAAGATTTCAACTTTCCATCTATTATTGTTTCTTCTAGCAATACGTCCATCCCAATCCCATCATTCTCTTAATTCTCTCAATAACATTTGTTTGTTCTCTCATCCATATTAATATTAACAATTAATAAATGAAAATAAAAAAATTCAAAATATTTTCGTTAAAATATCGGTAGAAAATGCCGTTCTGGCTTCAGCTTAATATTTCTCTTATCAAAAGTTCAGTTTCAGTCACTTTTGTAATTTGCCTTCTCTTTAAATTTTTTATAGAAACATAAAAATAATGAACTTATTTCTTGCTTGTAAGATAATGTGATGTTTCAATATGGAAATGATTGTGATCCAGAGTCTCTTTGCTCTTAAATTCATCACTCCATCATTAAGTCATTCATAGCTACAAGATTATAAAATACTATCTACACTTTAGGCAACAATATTTTGATAAAGTGTTATTTGAGTATATATGGGCAGAAACATTATGTTATTTTACTGTTCTCACATAAGTTTTTTCCTTTCCGCGAAAAATTTAAAAAAAATTTTAGTTGTTGTTTTAAAAGACAGAGTTAGAAAAGAAGTCATATAAATAATTGTTTTAATATTCATAGTAAAAACTTTATTAAATTTTGATTACTTTTTCTAGATCCATTTGTTGTAGGTTTAAGGAATTAATGAATGCTAGATGTTATAGAGGACTTTAACTGAAAGCTTACGATTAAGCATATCGAAAATCATGTATTATTGTTGATATTATTTTTAATCAATGAAGAAGAAGAATCCTATAGTTGACATATAAGTGAGCTCTGTATAATGAATAGAACTGACCTAATATCAGATCTATGTAATTCTGCAAGTGGATTGACTCAGGTTTGAAACTATACTACTTTTTTTAAATTGGACTATTATTTTGAGTAATAAAAAAAATAAAAAATCTCTATTGTATGCATAAGCACCTTGGTTTCAAATTTGATCTTATTTCTCCCTGATGAAGAATAGCCAGAAACCAGTCTCAGATTGGAGATTTTACAATATTGTAGTATCTGCTTCCATTACTCAAGCTTACAATAGAGGGCCATAGAAAAGTGTTGATGAGAGAACTGTGATAGTTTTGATGATATTTAACTTTAATTTAATATATATATTTCCAATAAAAAAATTAATGCCTGGCATTCTTAAGTTTAAGCATGGAAAGTGATAGCGCTGAGCCAAGATTCATGCACCTTGAGTTTTAGAGTCTGGTATTCTTCCACTGAAGCAAGTCATCCAGAAAAATCCAAATATGATATAAATTTTCATGATATTCATCTAATAAAAAACTATGACTATTAAAATAAAGAAAAAAAGAGATGGTCTAAAATATATGAAGACGGACTTCCTTAAAAATACATCCACAGTAATTAAATGTCAAATTTATGATATAACTATTTGTTTGGCAGTGAGACAAAGAATTATGAAGACACTGCTGTTACAAGAGTTCGAGGTTTTATTATTCCTGTCATAGTTTGGTAATATCAATGGTATGTGCCCATTTAATTTTAATTGTAAGGCGAACAAGACGTAATAAATATTTATATAAAGGCTCAACAAAACAACAAAACAATAACAGAATTCAGCTGAAAAAAGACTACAAAATTATAGTCTGCCAAAAATAAGTTAATCCATACACATATTTATAGGTATGTTATAAATGATGGATTTGATTATGAAAATAATGCTTATGAGTCTCAAAAAATGTTGAAAAAATTACCAGATAACGGAAAATTTACTAAAAATAAATACTAAAAAAATTGAGTAATATCAGTTTTTCACAGGAAAAAAATATAAATGATAAAAAAAAAAGGTAGGAGCAAACAGTTACAAATACCTTGATCAGATCATTAATAGAGATAGAAATATAAAGAGATTAATACAGAATTAAACTTGAAAGGAATGATTTTGTAGATATAATTTAATATTAAAAGAAATCAACTATGTATTTAGAAAAAAAGGTTTATCAATAGATGTGTTTTATCATTTCTTATATATGTTCTAAATTTGGGACACTTAAAATAAAAAGAATTCATAATCTTCAGAAAATTCAACAGAATATGAAAAAATATTTATTGACCATAACAAAAAGTGAAAAGCAACTAAAAATGAGAAAATACACAGTTATTCTCTGATATCACTGAACGAATTAGTACAGATAAAATTTTGACTTGTGGTCAACATGGGTAGGATGAGAAGGTTGGCACTAAGGTGGCCTTTGTGCACCCCTATCATCAGATTTTTAATGAAATGGTCAGCTGAAAAGTTGTGGGGTGGAGTGGTTTGAAACCTACCCATTAAAGTATAAAGATTGCCTATCTTAATGTAAGCTGAGCTTTGATTGTATATATGTGTGGAGATGATAATCTGGACCAACTGACGAGTACTGGTTTAGCACGAAATACGTATATTGGTAATTATCATTTTGACATGTGGTTGATCAAGGGTATCAGTGGTATGAGATAGCATAGATGGTCACAATCTTTTACACATATCTATTACTTGCTCAGTATTTATCAATATCAAAGTTTAACAATTTGATTTATAGGTGTGAAATTTTCTTCTGCCACAATCCTGGCTCCAACTATTTAAGATAATTTTAAAAAAGATGTATTAATTTTTAACTGCATTTAATTATTATATCTCATCTAAGAATGATCTGATAATCTCTAACCAATTATATGCTAAATAATAATTATTAATGTATTTATGTAAAGTAGATAGTATCAAAGTTGTAACTACAGAAAGGATGACACTTATAAATTAAATTATAATAATTTAATAATACTTTAATAATATGCTTTTATTTAACTTACCCAAAATCATGCAATTTAATTTTCATCATTTGATAATTTCCAATGGAATACATAATAATAAGTTTTTAAAAAAAACTGCAAATATTTTTATTTAATTTTAGATATAACATTAGTGGTAAGAGTGTCTAATGAGAGTCATTGAGCATTGAAACTGAATGATTCATTGAAAACTGAATCTTTATTTTTTCTTATATAGGGTTAATTTAATGTCTCTGTTTTTTAATATTTAAACAAAGGCAAAACTCTCCATACAGTAGTGCCACCCTGTGCCAAACAGAGTAATCAATTGTACCAGGTCGAACCACTGAAATCACTTACTTATATGTATATAAGTTTTGACTGGTTTCAAACTCCTTCATAATACATTTATAATCTTATCAATAATACTGAACGAGCCGGCACGTTCGAGCAAAATGGGAAGTGTTATTGATAGCTTTATTAACTATCAACAATAGCCCATCTCGGCTGCTAGATTCAAACTCCTACTATCCAAACACTTTATTTGTTTCAGAGTAAACTCCAGGTGCCAGCTATTTATTCAAAAGAATAAACAACATATTTAGTCAGTAGGCTCATAATCCAGCGCTCGAAACCATCCCATAAACTAGCTCAGTCTAATTTTAATTTAAATAACAAAATTATACAAAAGGAGTGGTGAAAAGAATTAATAAAATGTTGGCAAAAAGAATTGACCGACAAATAAAGTTTAAGTTTAAAGATAATTTATTTTAATCAACATTAATTAAGTTTTAAAGATAATTGATTAACCAACATTATATTACTAAATTTAAATATCTTCATAACCTAACTCAATACACGCATATTTTTAAATAAACACATAATAACATATTTTATGAAAAAAAAAAAAACATAAATAACCTTTGACATTTAAATTATCTCACATTCACAAACATAATAATAAAGCATTAATAGCATTTGAAACTTAAACACACATATCAATAGTTCATTTTATGTATGATAGAGTTCATATAATTTGAATCTTGAATATTTACAAATTACAGCGGTGGCTACTACTTATAAATAATAATAAATAAATGTTTACCTAGCATTTTTGCTTGTCATTGGCTGCTTCTCATGGAGTATATCTAACCGGTTAGATTTTGATGTTTATTGAAGAGATCCTATGCTAATCCATTGGTTTTATTCTTGGAGACAGCTGAACGTTTGACGGAGGATTTCTGAGTTATGAAGACATTATTTCACAGGCAGGTTTTGATGATCTTGTTAGACTAAAAAGGCTGGAGCACAAGCGTATATTTCCAAAAGCTGCTCAACAATGCATGTTTATTTCTGGATTCATAATAGAAATGCACTGTTATCTCAGACTGGTACAAGACTGTCACTGCAAACTAGACTGAATAAAACTCTCAATTCCTTGTCCGATAAAAAAAGTCTATTTATATCTGCAAAGTGTTTTTGTTTTAATATCCTCTGGCAAATATGCAATAGGTGTTGTTGAAATTCCTTTAGATTAATCCTATGACAATGTGTTTTTGATGATTGATTAATTAGTAGTAGCTTTCATAAACATATTATTTTTATATCTTTAGTAGCCCACCACTGGGTTTTTAAATACATTTCATTTCAATATTTATTCTCATGTGTTTTTCAATATGATTTTAACACGCATTTATTATATCTCTTATTAACAAGCTTACATTTATTTTTATTTACCATCACACATATATACGCATTTATTCTAATAAACTGGAATGAAAAGAGATTTACATTTTTTAACTTTTAATTTATAATAATAACACTCTTTAACTTTTATGAACTCTTAGTTTTTTCTATAGGAAAACTCCCCCTTCTCCCTTTTAATTGTAAGTTTTATTTCAAGAACTTTCTGATTTTTAAATCTTATTTTCATGAAAACAAACTGCATTTACATTTAAAGAAACTTCCAATTTTTATAACTTTTATTTCAAACTCTCTTTTACGAAAGATTTTAATAATTTTTTTAGACAAAATTATTTTATATACATGTGCCAAATTGGCCTTGGTACACAATGGATGCCAGAAGGCTTGTGCATAAAATCCCTATCTAGTGCCTACTCATCCAATATCCCCAGACTGCTAGTACAGAGATGGTAATCATGTGATGTTTAGTTTTTAATATTTCTGTCTAGATAAAGTATATACTAAAAAATATTTTTTTATAATACACTAAAAAGTAAAAAATAATTTTTTTCAGCTTTCATAAATAAAGTGTGGGTGGGGGTAGGGTAAGGGGCACTTTACAAAAACATAGAAATTATAAATTTATTTAAAGCACATTGAATGTAAGTAATATTTACTAAGGCAATAAACCTCAAGAATGTGCACTTGAAAATGCGAAGGTAGGGACCTCTACTTAATCAGTGAAGTATTGAATAGCTTCACACTCAGATCTAACCACTTCAGCTTCACCTATTTATATAGAAAGTAAGTTGAAGTAAAGGATTCCCCTCTTTTTTTTCAAAGTGTAAGTTTGTGGTTAAGATCTGTAGAGGTCCCTACCTTCACATTTTTAAGCATACATTCTTGAGGTTTATTGCCTTAGTAAATATTAAAAATGTAGAAAATATTTTTTCCCCATATCCATAGTAACAAATGCATGAAAGTTAAATTGCAGTTCTTACACGATAAAAAACTTGTAAAATTGCTGACTGTGGCCACCATAAGTAGTACAGTCAGGGTAAAGGTGGGTTGCCAAACTGAAATAAATATAATTCGTAAATAAGATTTTATAACAAAATACTGTCTTTATTGCTGCAAATTACTAATAATAAAATTTTACAACACACTTAATATATTTACAAATTATACATGGCCTCAAGAGGCCTACATAAATTATAATAGAGATGATGTGGCTTGTATAGTCCCTAGGTGTAGCCCATTCAGTGGTGGAGTTCACTGGGTTCCTCTGTAATATTCCTTACACTCAGGCCATTATGTATTTTCTGTCAGCAATGATCCATTCCTACGATGCTAGTGTGAGCTTCTAGAGCTTCCCACTGATAGTGGAAGGTTCTAGAACATAATTAATTATTATTGTTTCTTACCTTTTTAAATAATCATTTTCTAATCCGGAACTGCTTATCAATATTTTAATTTTAACTTTCATAACTTTGTAATACTTTATTTCTTTAAGTTATATATATATATATATATATATATATATATATATATATATAGCAAAAATTTAATAAAACATGAAGTTAGGGTTATTTTTTATAAACATGAGCATTCCTTTAACATTTTTAACTTAATATTCTTAGTCATTTGGCTACAACATATATTAAATATACATATCAGGATACCATTGCTTTTATTTACGAAAAATTTGGGGGGAAATATTTTGTGCTTTTTAATACATTTATACAAATGATAATTTTTATTTAGTTTTTTTATTTTAAAAAAACTTTTGAGATTTTAGGTTATTGCATTTTTTTGGTTCAATATATAAGTATTCCATGAGTACAAAAAATTTGATGAATTCAGTTCTAAAAAATGTCATATTAAAAATACATTGTGGAGAACTTTATGTGTTGTTAGATAATGAATTAGTATAGTCCATTACTCTCATTGATTTTGAAATAATTACATTTGCATTTAAGACAAAGATAGGAATCTATTGTAAAACATGTTTAGCCATCTTCCAGTTGATTTGTACACGTTACACAACCAAATATAAGAAGCATATATTTTGTCTTAATTATCTCATTTTTAAACCACTAAACATTACATGATCACTATTTCTTATGCTAGCACATTGCTGTTATTAAAACAGACAAAACTCTAATAGGATAGTGGTGGTATGGTTGTTAAAGAGCCAAAGACACCAAAATGTATAGGTATTGAACTGGGTTCAGACCAATATGACTATATAAGCTGTTGAGCTTACATTGAAAATATTATTGTGTTTTCAATTTTATTCTCATAGTTTTGTAGTTAAGTAGAGATAAAAGGTGGCTGCTGGAAGGTTGCATTAGATCCTAAGATCTAGGTGCAGTGCTCTTAGATCCAAAGCTCCTCACTGACAAAGGCCAAGCCAGAAACTAGTCTGGGGATATTGGATGAGTTAGGCACTAGATAGGGATTTTATGCACAAGCCTTCTGGCATCCATTGATTATTCTGTTTGGCACTGAGTGGCACTACTATATAGAGAGTTTTGCCTGTTTTATCTCATTTTATATAGGAAATAAAGTTCATAGCGTTTTTTCCTAATTAAGTAATATTAAATTTTTAGGAATTAATGATTAGCTTACCATATAGTAACAGAAAATTTGAAATGATCATAAAGTATCTAGACGAACACACAAAAAAAGATAAAACATTTTTTAATAAAATAATTCACCATTGAAAAAAGGATTCTCCAACAATCTCTTATACAGGAATAGTAAAAAGAGTAGGAAGTATTTATCAAATATGATAATTATCAGATAATGAAGTTTTTGAGAGATTTGATCCTTGTTTAATCATCAGCTAAGAATAGCAAGATACCCATTTATCAACTATTATTAAATAATTAGCCAAATTTGCAGGGTTGAGCTAACTAAAAATATCTGAACTGTTTGAAAAATTCTCAGCCCGAATTTGAATCTAAGGTCATAAAAATGCCTTTGCATCATTATACTCTTTATGATAATCATAATATTGGTTTAAAAATAAAAATGTTAAATTATACTTAAGAATGAAAACAATGTATTCCAAACCATTAACATTATAGAAGTCAGATACACTGAATGAATTCTGCTCTACGTATCAAACTAGGCATAGCTCCAAAGAGATCTAACCACCATTTAATCTTAAGATTTTGCTGATTTAAACATATTTATCCTGACAGAATTATCTCTAAACAAACATATATTGTAATAATTATGCAAAAAATTATTTGCTTAGCAGTTAAATTATTTTGAATTTCAAGTCAATACTAAATGAAAAAAAAAATTGTAATGGAGGCCATAAGAAAGCTAAGACTGATGTAAACAATTTATTTTATATTTAGATTTACCTCAAGTGAGATTTTTAGAAAACACATAAAAAATTTTAGGGCAAAATTCTTATTGGTCAGGATAATCATCCGAATAAGAAATTTAAATAGAGAAGCTGTGTCATTACCACTGTAACATAGATCAAACTTCACAACAATTTTTAACAATTATAAACAAAACATAGTATTCATATGATTTGTTGCTTGGAAAGTCATTAGAACACCAGAATAACAGAGGCTGGCCATAATCCATAGATATTTACCTTTAAAACAGGATGTGATGTGATGCACTGTGGCTTCGCCTTAAATGGAGTCAGAAATCTCTCAGCAACAATGCCCAGAGAAACCTGTTAGCCATTTTATCTTCCATTACCCACTCTTAAATTTTCCCATATTCTGCTCCATCCCATTTCCACAACATAATCTTTGTCAACTCTATAGCCTTTATATTTAAATCCCACTTACCTTTTCTCAAACCCAGCATAAAAATCAATAATCCACTTTCTGTTAATCATTTTTTTCATATTTATTCTTTCATAACTTCATTATTTGTACCCCTTCAGTTTTCAAGCATTTACATTCAATTAACAAATGCCTAATATTTTCTACTCTTTCCTTAGACAATTTACAGACTAAATCAACCATATTTTTCCATTTACATGTATATTCCCTTGTTGCTAAAGATCCTGTTCTAGCCTTAAACAATAAACTACTTTCCTTTACTATTATCATACATTAACTCACACCAAATATTCTGTTTACTTCTTTATATATTTAAATTCTTTTTACTCTGCATACTAGTTCTCCATTTCTCTAACTCCCTATGCTTTATTAATAAATATATTCTTTTATTCCATTCCTTACCACTATAACACTCAACAATCCTCCTAACACAATCATCCCATCTTTTGTACAAATATACTGATATAAATTCTTTATCCAAATCTTTTGCATACCGCATTACCTTTCTCACCCATCTTGTTGCCTGCCTTTACTCATAACCCAATTAAATACTATTTTGGCTATTCTTTTATTATCCATAAACTGCAATCTACCAAACATTTTCATTTTACTTTTTGCATCTCTCATATAAAAACTTGACCATCCCATTTCTCCTTGAATTGATTCCTTTGCTGTCCATGTACTTTTTTTAAATAATCTAATTCCCCTTTGCTAGCACATAATGCATCATTACCATATGTTAACCCTGCTATTGCCACTACCCTCCATATAATTCTAGCAACATCATATTTATTATATGAAAACACTGTTAATTTCTCTATCAATTGCTTTCTTCTCTTTGCTTCATTTATCAATTTTTTTCCCCATTCATCCAATATTTCTGATTACTTAAGATAATTCGCGAATAATTATATCTATTTATCATACTTAACTTTATCTCCCCCAATAAAAATTCTACATCTTCTCTTTCCCCAGTATTAACTATCATTATATTTGATTTTTTCTTCCTAAATTTAATCCCCATCTCTTTACCCATTCTTGCACATGTCCTCAACATAACTTCTATATCTTCCCTTCTTTCTACACACAAAAATATATCATCTGCAAAAAAAACCCTGATAAGGTATATACTCCTTTACCACCTATTAACGGTATCTCTATCCCTCTTCCTAATCTTTCTACTGCTTTTTCCATTTCACTCAAATGCTACAAAAACAAAATAGGTGACATAAGGCATCCTTGTCTTAGTCATACCCCATTTTTAACTTTAACTGATTCTATATTTCCTAATTGATATATATAGTAATTATTTTCATATAATTTCTTGATAATATCCACTAAAGCTTCATCCATTCCCAAATTTGCTAAATTTATCCATAATCTATTTCTGTTTACTCTATCATATGCCTTCTCTATATCTATAAAACTCATATATAACTGTCTAACTTGATTCGTACTTGTGTAACTTTAAATAAACTATCTCCTATATGCCTATCTAATCTAAAATGTTTTTGCATTTTCCCCACTACATGTATTCCCTCCCATCTCATTTTACAACTCTTCTAGCCACCATATATGAGAAAACTTTATATAAAATTGATGTTATAGCTATCTGTCTATAATTATTTAACTTTCTATGATCCTTATCCTTTCCTTTAAATAATAATCTTACTTTTGTATTACTCCAACTACTCGGAAAAACTCTATTCTGTGCCATCTTATTAAAACAGGATAATAACTTTACTTTTTCCCTACATTCTAAATTCATTACCATCTCCGCTGCCCATCCATCTAAACCTCTTGCCTTTCCACTTTTCGGTTTCTTCTCTACTTCATTCAGTTCATTTTTGTAAACCTAATATTCCCATTACTATATGCTTTCATGTTTTCTCACACTTTATCCTTCACATCTAACATCTTGTCTATATCCATTACATATCTATTGAAGATTCTCTCTAAGATGTCTCTAGAGCTACACTCTATTCCCTTATCATCTAGTAATACTATCTCTCTTTCCTCTACATTTCTCCTTTCAATGTAATTCCATAATTTTTTACTTCCATCTCTTCCACTTTTATTAATATCTTCCAACAATTTACTATTCAATTTCATTCTCTCTATATAATTATCTATTTTAGCCAACTTCTTCTTTTCTGAATATATTTCCCATTTAGCATTAACATCTTTTTCACTTTCCTTGTTCTTAATAGCACACTTACATTCTCTGCATACCACTCAGTGCAAGCTAGGGTAATCAATGGATGCCAGAAGGTATGTACATAAAATCCCTATCTAGTGCCTAATCCAATATTTCCAAACTAGTTTCTGGCTTGTGGCCTTCATCAGTGAGAAGCCTTGGATGTGAGAGCACTGCACATAGATCTTAGGATCTAATGCAACTCTCTAGCAGCCACATTTTATTTCTACTTAACTACGAAACTATGAGAATGAAATTGAAAACACAATAATATTTTTAATCCAAGCTCATTAGCTTATATAGTCATATAGGTCTGAACTCAGTTCAGTACACATACATTTTGGTGTCTTTGGTTCCTTAACAACCATAGCCACCACTATCCTGTTAGGCAGGATTGGTATTAAACCAGTAAACATCACATGATTGTCATTTCTTATGCTTGCTCATAACTGTTATTAAAACAGGCAAACTCTCCATACAGTACCTCACTGATAAAAGCCACAAGCTAGGAACTAGTCTGGGGATATTGGATGAGTAGGCATTAAATAGGGATTTTATGCACAAGCCTTCTGGCATCCATTGATTACTCTAGCTTGCACTGAATGGCACTACTGTATGGAGAGTTTACCTGTTTTAGTACCAGTTATGAGCAAGCATAAAAAAGGGTGATCATATGTTATTTAGCTTTCAAATTTATCACTTTAGCAATGCACTAAACTATTATATAGGATAAAAAAAATTAAAGAAATCTAGGTATCATGTTATATATATATAAATCTCAGAATAACATTTCCTGAAAGATCTTTTTTAAAAAAAACTACAATTATTTAGTAGTTGAAATACACAGGCTTATATATACCTGTGTTTATATATGTAATAGACAGAGTATGAGCACAGATCTTTCACATGATCCACCACCCTCCACACTATCTCATAACACTGATACACCTGAACACACATATATGTGTAGAGATGGTAATCTGGACCAACTAATGATTGCTGGTTTAGCATGAAATACGTATATTGGTGATTATTTATCTTTTCGACATATGTGTGTTCAGGTGTATCAGTGTTATGAGATAGTGTGGAGGGTGGTGGGTCATGTGAAAGTCTGTGCTCATACTCTGTTTATTACAATTATTTAGGTAATTTATTCTTGAAACACAAAACATTCATTTTTAAAAAACATCAAAAAAATCTAACATTCATTTTGATTGTGGTCTGTTACATCTAATTGCTGTTTAATGAAATTATAAAAAAAAAAAACATCACAGTGCATATTATGGAAGATGTTAAACCCAATTATTATTTCATCTAAAAAAGACTACACATATATGCACAAGAACAGATTTCTTGCTATGGAAATAATTAATCTAATGGGAATTATAAAAAGTTGAGATACTAGAAGTGAAAAATAGGTCATGATTGATATGTCTTGAAGTCTAGAATTTCCACTCTACTGTATTATGAGACTACACAGGACATTGCTCATTATTGATGATGATGAAAACTTCAATTAATTACACATGTTAATGGAATTAAATGATAAGAAAATAATCTTTTACTATTATGGATATAAGTATAAGGTTTGTGGATTGAGATTATGATTAGTTAAGATGGATATGTTAGTGCATTGTAAAACATGTATCCATGAACTAACTTGATGCATTTCTTTTACCATTTAGTGCAATTTTAAAGCAAAAAATCACACTAAATGTCATTACAGATATTAAACTCAAGTTTATTAATTTTGCAATATATAATTCGCTTATATTGAATATTTCTTACATATAAAACTAGAGGGATTTCAACTTAGGATTTTTCAGTCTATATCCGTCCTCTACTCCATCTAAAGCAACTAATACACATGTCCACATATATGAGAAAAAGATAGATGAACCTCAGTATATGTATTTCATGCAGAACCAGCACTCATCAGTTGGGCCAGATCATAACTCCCTACTCATATATACAATCAGTGCTTGGTTTATATTAATATAGCAATTAATTAATTTAATGGATAGACATAGATAGTTGAATAGTTGGAAGGGTGAAAAGATTCCACTAAAGTTTAAGGAATTGCTATCTTTATATAAATCAATCACTGATTGTACTGCTTGCAAACTGATAGAAACTCTGTGCATAAACACTTGGAGTCAGTTTTTAGATCTAGTTTCTTGGCTCTGTCTTTCACTGATGACAGCAAAATAGCTTGAAATCAGCTGATCTGAAAGTGGGCTAAAACGAAAGAGATAGTTAATTCTGACTCTTTGATCGTTTATGTAAACAAACGCTTGATCGTGTTTTTGGTTAAAACGCCATCTGTTGATCATAAATAGAAGCATCAGCAGGTTTTAACGTGATTAAAACTTGTTTTTGTTTTTCATATATATATATATATTGAACCAGGTCTGTTAGGTAGATGATCCAGAACACACTATTTAATAAGTTTCACTAGGTTTAAACCTTATTTATCATAATTTTATATTTTTATATTATACATATTACATGAACAGATTGGCCCTTTGAGCAGAGAGGAGAATACCATCGATAGCAGAGCTATCAATAATACCCATGAACAGACTGAGCTATGCCATGCATAACATGATCACATTTCCAGACCATGGCCCACCACAACTGCTAGATTCAAATATTATCCAAGCACTTATGTTTTGAGGTAAACCTCAGGTGCTAGCTAATTACACAGGGTAACTAACATGCTCTGGACAGTAGGCCTATAATACAGCACTCAAAATATCCCATGACTAACTCAATCAAAAGTAATACAATAACAAATTGCTGCTTCAATTAGTGGTAAAAGAATTGACTAACAAATATTAAATTTTAAAAATAATTTATTTTTAAATCATCATTTATTACTCTACTTTGAACTACTTTTATAAATCTTAATTAATATAAACAATGGTATTTTTATATAATGACCATGCTCACATTCTGAATTCATACACTAGAATATAATATAACAAAAGCATTGAATAATACATGGCATTTAAAAACATGCACATCAATAGTTCTTTATGCATGCTATAGAGTTCATTATTAATTGACTCTGTGAGGCTTCAAGGTTAGCAATGGCTACATTATTATCAGAAATGAAATAATAAAAGTTATTCACTACCTATAGACTTTGGATGTGGACTTCTTGCTGATTGCTGCTTCATATAAAATTTTCAAAATGGTTGGATTTGAGGTTTTGTGGAGATTCCTTTGCTTACTACTTTGTGGCACTATTCCTTAAGACCATTAGATATCCCTAGAGTTTTTAAAGTTATTAGGCAGGTATCACTTTTTCCAGGCAAATCCGATCTTTTATTAGACCAAGGTCTAGAGCAAAGTCATATGATTCCAGTGGCTGTTAGCACTGCGTAGTCCTGGAAAACACTGATTCTGGATACAAGATAGACTCACTGATTGATTGACTGATTGATTGAATTCAAGTTGATTGTGAATTCAACTTACTGACCGATGAAAAACTGGACTATTTATGTGATGACCTGTTGTCACTTTGTTAATTATGTCCACCAGCTATATCTGTTGTTGAAATTCCTTTACTGTTTTTGATTACATTCCTTTGATAAGATTTTAATCCTGTTATCAGTTAGTAGCCATTGCTAATTTGTTGTTTTGTGGATTTTTTTATTAGTAGCCATTGCTAATTTTTTTTTAATTTTTAACCTGCACAAATTTATTTTACTATTCCTTATATTTACAATCACTATTAACACACATGCATATATTTACCTTTCTTTGAATTAGAGGAAAGATCTTTTTTTATTTAAATTAAATGACAACAGATATTTTTAATTTATATAAAAGATTTATATTTTAAACTTTTAGTTTCAACTTGTCTTTTTCTTTTTTCCTTTAATATTTTATATCAAGAGAGATAGAAAACCTTTAATTACTTGAAGAAAATATTTATTCTTGAACTGTCATAACTTTAACTTTTATTTATTTTCTAAAATTGTTTAAATTAATTTTCCTCCCCCTTTCAATCAATCTTTATACATTTAGTTTTAACATTTCTAAAGCAAACCCTCTCCCCCTTCTAACTATGTACTTGTACTTTTACTTATAATAACTCTTTAGATTTTTATAAATCTATTTATTTATTAACTGTCATGTTATTTACAAGAATTTTATTTTAATAACTTTTAGACAAAATTTCATGTGGATTGCTTTTTTCATAATATATATATATATATTGCCTGTATGTGATCGTGTGTATTGGTTGCTTAAGATGGAATGGAGAACAAATATAGACTGAAAAATTCTAAGTTCAAATTCTTCTTCTTACATATTTATATATACATATGTACTAATGTTTACATGGTATGCATATCTATAACATAAATTCTCTGAGTGTCATATAAATAGTAATATTCATACATATTAATTTTTTCAACTATAACATATTCAATGATCATGTTTCATTAATGGTCTATTTTTATCCAACAAATTATTATGTCCAATAATCAGATCATTTTTACTAACCCATAAGTATTTGTGTCGAATGAACAGCTATTTTTAGTATTCTAAAAGTAATCATGTGACATAAATATTTCCTTTTCACTATAAGAAAACAGTCTAATTCCACTAATAGTGATCAAGTAATTATGTTTGGTAAACAGTCCATTTCCACTATCTAACAAGTAATCTACAAAAATACATACCTGATAAGTAGTATCTTCTATTCATAACATCAAAACTTTTATATTTTTACATCTTTGGTCATATGTTTGTGATTACATCTCTCCACAGGTATTGAAAGTGGATAAAAACCAAGTTCCTACCCTGTTTGAGAATTGATGTAGTGAAAATTACATTACAGAAACACCCTTCATCAAATGGATAATCTCTAGTCTAATGAATGACTAATAAAAATTATTAATATACTTCTATCAAGGTGCTTGCATCAAAGTTGTAAGTGCAGTAAGTTTGACACTTATTAATTAAACTATACTAATTGGCTATATATACATATATATACACTGAACAATGATAAAGATAAGTGTAACAGATTTTTGGGCCAACTGATGAGTGCTGGTTTAGCATGATATGTGCATCTTGTGAATCATATATTTTTTCACATCTCTTTGGACATATCTTTGTGATTACACCTCTCCACAACGTATTAAAAACAGATAGAAACGAGTACCTATTATGTGTGAGAGTGGTGTAGTGAAAATTACACCAAAGAAACATCCATTAAGTATTAATCTGTAGTCTAATGAGTTACTAATAAAAATTGCTAAAAAAATTATCATTTTTAAAAATCATAACTTCATACAATTAAAGATTATTGAAATTAATGTATGGATTAAAAGTTTGGATGTTAGAAAATGAATTTTGTTTGCTTGTAAAATAAATAACATTTTTTTTATTTTAATACATGTAAATATATAAATTTATTAAGCACTAACAGATATCTAATAATAACATGCAAGGCTAAAATCTTCAACAGAAGTACCTTAAAATGCTTATATGACAGCTAATCAGATTTAATAATGACTGCACATGGAACTCTCAATTCAAAAACACAAGCCAGAACACAAGAAAAAGATGGGAACCACCTTCTTCTATATTTACATTTATATATAAATAAGTCAGACTCAAGCATTCCGAACTAAGAGCTTGAAGCTTAAAACATTACATTTAATTCACTAAATATATATAAATAAACATCA
Organism: Epiperipatus broadwayi; assembly: GCA_028023455.1. Lineage (NCBI taxonomy): Eukaryota > Metazoa > Onychophora > Udeonychophora > Euonychophora > Peripatidae > Epiperipatus > Epiperipatus broadwayi. Next base: position 1,322,808 of record JAQFVV010012436.1, on the reverse strand, counting down.
TGAAATCTTTTTTTCATATGTCAAAGTATCAGCAGAAAAGTGAACCTGCAACAACAGTCTGCAAGCAACTTCTTGCTTGCAAGGTGGCTGCACTGACCTCTCAGCTACTGATGCTTGACAACACTCGATTTACAACTAAACAATTTTTAAATCTAATGAAATGATAGTAACAAATGTAAACATATAAATTTATTAAGTGCTAACAGATATCTAATAATAATGTGCAAGACTAAAACCTTCAACAGAAGCACCTTAAAAGGCTTATGTGACAGCCAATCAGATGTAATAATGACTGCACATGGAACTCTCAATTCAAGAACACAAGCTGGAACAGAAGAAAAAGATGGGATCCACCTTCTTCTATACTTAAAATTTATATATAATATTTAGTGAATTAGATGTGAAGATGTTTTAAGCTTCATGCTCTTAGTTTGGAATGCTTGAGTCTGGCTTATTTATATATAAATTTAAGTATAGAAGGTGGGTTTCATCTTTTTCTAGTGTTCAGGCATGTGTTCTTGAATTGAGAGTTCCACATGCAGTCATTATTACATCTGATTGGCTGTCACATAAGCATTTTAAGATGCTTCCATCAAAGGTTTTATTTTAAAAAGTAATTTTTTCATGGGTAATTTTACAATGTTGAAGCAACTTTAATCTTCGATTCTTACAAAACTAAAAATATTGCTCAAAATTAAAAAGGAAATATAATTTGCTTTTTATTGTTATTCAGTAAACAAGCAAAGATATTTTTCAAACAACAAGTAGTTAATTTTTTTAAGTTTAGATAAAGCTAAATTAATCACAGGAAAGAACAGAGGTGTATAAAATAAATAAAAACCAACAACAATTGTAATTACACCAAATGCGGTAAAAATCAGTTGTTAAAGTAACGTTCTCAAAAAATAATAAAAGTTCCTTGAAGAAAAAGAATTTAGCATCAACCAAGAGGTCAGCGCAGCAGCCTTGCAAGCAAGCAGTTGGTTGCAGACAGTTGTTGTGGGTTCACCTCCCGGCTGATGCTATAACATATGGAGAAAAAATTGCTATACATTATTATTTTCATTTTTCTATTGCAGCTATGGGGAAATGTATTCACATTAACATTGAAAGGTGATTTGCAAACATTAGGTGAATTTTAGTTATATTTATATATTAATTATTGAATGTCTTTAGAAAAATTTAACTTTATTTAAGTATTCCAATTATATTCAACTGTTAATAATAATACTCATGTTAATAGATGCACAATGTTTCAAGAGATATTATTCTTGTCTCTTCTTCAGGTGTTGTGGTCTGACCAGTAATAGTACTAGCATAGGAATCAAACCTGGGTCCTTAAATTCTTGAATATTGAATTTTAAGGTAATGCTCTAAACTAACTGAGCCATTCTGTCTCTGTTAGCTTAAACTTCAATATTCAATAATCTAAGGATCTAGGTTTGATTCTCATGCTAGTACTGTCACTGATCAGACCAGCAACACCTTAAGAAGAGACAAAAATAATATCTCTCTAAATGCTGTGCATATACTAATCTTTGTGTTATTAATAACGGAATGTATTTGGAATATTTAAATAAAATTAAAATTTTCTAAAGACATTCAATAATTAATATTAGATGATGGAAATAGTCCCGTATATATATATAATATCATCATCACATATCCCGTATATATATATAATATCATCATCACAATCCTTCAGAAAAACATTAGGCAAGTTGTCATCACTTAAGATTTAAATGAAAAACATTTCAATTCTAAAAAATTGATTTATAAAGAAGATATGTTTAGGTGAATAGCGTCACAAGTGTGTCCCAAAATTAGACCATGTGTGGTACAGGAAAAATGGTAAAAATACAAGTGATAATTTTTGAACAGTGCTACTGGAAATTTGTAAAAAAAAATATTTCAATACGTAACATTTAATTCATAATAGATAAATTAATATGTAAAATTTTATCATTAGCTTTTTTTTTTCTCTTATAAGATTTGTATAATATTTCTATTTTCTTTTGTATAACTTTTTATATTTTTTGTGAGATACTAAACGTGTAAATTTTTATTTTACAAAAATATCTCACAAACTATTTGAAGATAATTAGCAAATGATTCCCTGCAGTATGAATGTATATCATTGAAATGGTTAAGGAACCAAATAAATTATTAAACATAAACAGAGATACATGCAAATAGTCACACTAAACTAGAATAATGGATATCTTTGTAGATACATCCCTCAAGGAAGCATGAAAATAGTGACAAACTCTCCATACAATAGTTCAACCCAGTGCAATACATAGTAATCAATAGATACAAGATTAGAGCATCAAAATTCTTATCTAGTGTCTATTCATTTAATATTCCCAGACTATTTTCTAGTTTTGGCCTTCATCAGTGAGGAGACATGGATCTGAGAGCACTGCACCTAGATCTTGAATCTAATGCAACTTTACAGCAGCATCTTTTATCTTTTTAATTAATTAGATGTTTTCAATCCAAGCTTGTGTGATGTTTAGTGGTTTAATCTCATTGAAGGATGTATGATAATAAAAAGAGCTTCTTTGTATAATTCAAATTCCTTTATTTGACTCATAATTTAAACTAGTGTGCAATAAATTATTCATTCTTTTCTCAATTCTCAATAGTTTACTTATAGGTGCGATTGTGGGACATCTAATTTATAGACAAAAAAGTTCAAAATGTCTCAATGTTTTTTTATATCATGTGGTTAACTTAGTAAATATAGGTTAGTATTTAAGAAGTAATCATCATCATCATCAACAACCACTACCAATCCACTGCAGGAAGAAGGTCTCTCCAAGTTCAATCCATCTTCTCTGATCTTTAGCTTCTCTTTTCCACATCACCCCCACACACTTTCTTATTTTATCCATCCATCTCACATATGGTCTCTTTTTGAGTCTTTTACAATCACTTGAAATCCAGTTTAAGATTTCAATTGTCCATTTATTATCATCTCTTCTAGCAATATGACCAACCCCAACTACACTTGTCTTTTAATTTTTTCAGTGAAGTCAGTAACACCTGTTTGTTCTCTTATGCATATACAACATTTTCAATCTCTTCTTGTTACTCCCAACATACTTCTCTCCATATTTCTTTGAGTGGTCTGAAGTCTCTGTATTGCTCTTCTATTAAGTGTCCAAGTCTCAGATCCATAAGTAAGGACTGGTAAAACACAACCTTCCTTTTCAAACACATAGGCATATTTCCTTTTAATATTACCAAAACACTCCAACCAAGTTTAATTCTATGATTAATTTCATACATTATGTTTCAATCTGTATTAATAATCTGGCCAAGCTATTTGTAGCTGTTAACTTCTTCCAACTCATTATAATCAATCTTTATTTTCAGATTTTGAGAATATCCATTAAACATTATTTTAGTCTTTTTAACATTTATCTTTAGCTCTACTTTCCTCTGATAACTCCTGCAACATTTCCTGCAGCTGTAAAGCATTATTTTCAAAAACAACTATATCATCTGCAAAATCTAAATGACTTAAATAATCTCCATTTACTTTCACTCCTTCAGCTTCCCATTTAATCCACAAAATACTTCTTGCAACACTGCTGTAAAAAGTTTTGCAGATATGGAGTCACCCTGTCTTACACCTTCCTCAATGTTGACTTTCCTAGTATCATTACATAATCTAATTGTTGCTGTTGCATTTTTATAAATATTCTTTAAAATATGACAATATCCTGGATCTATACCTTGATGATCCAATGCTTTAATCACTGAAGAAATGTTTATAGAATAAAATGCCTTTTCATAATCTACAAATCCAAAACATAATGGCAATTCATATTCATTTGTCCTTTCTACAACTTCTCTCAATACCTGGATATGATCTACTGTACTAAAACCACTTTTAAATCCAGCTTGCTCTCTTGGTTGGTGAAAATCCAATATTCTCTGTAGACGAGTTGTAATTATCTTGGTAAAAATTTTGTATAAAACTGATAAAAGGCTGATAGATCTGTAATTTCTAATATCTTCTTCATCACCTTTTTTAAATATTAATATTAATACTGCATTCTTCCAATCAGGACAGCGAAATTAATCTTTTTAATGCAGATGGTGATATCAAAGGATGTGAAAAAATTCTCATCCTCAAAACAAATAAAGCCAATTTGTGATAAACGATGTTATTAGGGTTACTCCAAGTGAATTTATAAGATGATATTGATAGGAAAATTCTGGACTGAGATCATACTTTGAATAATCAAACTATTCAAATTGGTAATGATTATTGCACTGATCTTGTTACTGGCTAATATTATGCTGGATGAACATAATTTTTGCTATTATCCTTAAATTGAATAATAGTAACTGAGTTTATAATTAATTTCCAACTAATACATAGTGACACATATATGTGTAATGATCATTGTATTAAGTATTTAGCACTGGGTTCGAATTACGTGTCTGGCATAATATATATATAAACATAATTTCGGGTGTATTTTTATGAGTGGTTATTAGTATAATAGCACCCAGTGCTTGACTAGATCTTATCTATCATTATCGATGGCTTAATAAATAGTAAAAAGAGTTTGATATCTACTGAGTCTTTTAATATCTAAACAAAGTAAGCCGAGATCTAGATCAAATGTAGACACAATAATACATATAAACGACCACCCACACAAATAAACCTTAAAATTATGTATATATCTTTCATCCATGGCAATCTTTATTATATATAAACATTTATATATTTTTATCCCCACCCCGTTTTTATCACTATCTCCCTCTATTATTTTTCATTCATATATATATAATTTTTAAATTTTTTCATTAGCGCAACCCTCAATTCTTACGGCCATGTTGGTTGAAGTTTAAGACGAGGAGTGCGTTGATAAAACATTTAAATGTAAATTTCTGTCCTTATTTTAAAATAGTAGTAAGACGAATTTCATAATAGTAATTAATGAAAGGAATGCGCAAGCACGTAGCATATAGAATATTATTAAATAATAAAAACCTAGTTACTTGTAATACAAAAATACTGGAATATAGAAATATAGGAAAAGATCTTCGTAAAAGTATTTTTATTTTATAAACATGATTAAAAAGCTCTCGATTGATCGGTCTCGGTCTGAAGATGCTCGCAGTCATATGCAACTTCACAAAGAATCTATCAAAAAGTCGATGGCAGAGTTTTCATATATAAACGTAGGTGACCAGGCCGGATCTTCACTCCATACTAGACCAAAACAGCTAACATCTGCAACGCGTTTTGGACAAGATTTTGTTCGATTGAGACAAATGCCTCTCTTATTTTATCGCAAGCACAAACAAATCTTCCAAATTATCATCAAAATAATATTGTTTTTAATGTTTTGTGCTTTTATCACGTTAGCCCTACTCAAAAATTACCAACATGCGAAACCTTTGCTTATCTTATCAATTATGGTATTTCTTTATATCTTCTTAAGGTTTTTACATAAACGTGGATTCATTGAAAAACTAACTGAATTTTATAAAAGAGTAAAGACCCCATTGGACAAATTTAAAACCATCATAAGAATTGTCATCTACTTAGTTATTACAATTAGCTTTATCGTATTTTTAATAATAAATTCAAATAGTAAAATGCACACAATAATTTCTGGCTGTGGTATATTAGTGTTCATTATTATTTCATTTGTCTTCTCTAATGATCCAAGCAGAATTCCATGGACAACTGTATTTTGGGGGATTGTATTGCAAATAATACTTGGCTTAATAATTCTTCGCTGGACTGTGGGTCAAGACTTATTTCAGTATATTGGGGATAAGATAACTCATTTTTTAGGATTTACTGATGCAGGTTCTAAGTTTGTATTTGATGAAAACTATTACCTCTGTCATGAGTTTGCTTTTAGAGTTATGCCAATTCTTATATTTTTTAACTTTTTTGTATCAATTCTATACTATTATAACATTATTCAACATCTTATTTTAATTTTAGGCTCCGCAATACAATTTGTGCTCGGAACAACTGCAAGTGAGTCTACCAATGCAGCGGCCAATATATTTTTAGGAATGACCGAAGCACCTTTACTAATTGCACCCTTAATTGGGACTGCAACTAAATCAGAGTTACACAGTATTATGACAAGTGGGTTTGCTACAATTGCTGGAACTGTTCTTGCTGTATATAGATCCTTTGGTATAGATGCAAATCATCTTTTGGCTGCATCAATACTGTCTGCTCCAGCATCACTTGTGATTGCCAAAATGATGTATCCTGAGACATACAAACATGTGACAACTCCTGAAATCGAGACTGTTGAAACAATTATTTATCGCAATGTTATTGATGCAGCTTGTGATGGAGCTATAAAAGGTGCGACTTTAATTGTTAATATAATTGGAGGCCTAATAGCTACTATTTCCTTCCTAGCGTTTGTGGACTTAATTGTTGGTTGGCTGTCTTCTTTGGTTGGATATGAGAATATCAAATTGGAATGGTTTGGGGCATGGATATTTTGGCCAATTTCTGTTGTGATGGGAATAAATTTAGCTGATGCATTTATTGTTGGAAAACTGATAGCAATAAAAACATTTTTAAATGAATTCATCGCTTATAAACAATTAAGTGATCTTTCAGCTAGTGGACAGTTTACCAGTGAAAGATCAACTGTAATTGCTATTTATGCGTTATGTGGATTTTCCAATCTTAGTGCAATGGGAATCCAAATTGGAGGGCTAAGTACCTTAGCGCCAGGCCGGAAAGGTGATCTTTCAGAATTAGCATTTAGAGCATTAATTAGTGGAAGTATGGCATGTTTTATGACAGCATGTGTAGCTGGGTTACTTGTGGATGAAATACCCCTTTACCAAGATATATTAACTAAGCAAACAATTAGCTCCGAAAACACTACTTCATAGTATATAACTTGACCAGTAGAGTCTTTTCTTATATGTTAGAAAAACTCATACTAATATGTGTGATTTAATTGTATTAATTAAACACTTCATCTTAAAAAATATTGGCCATCTCATATGCGCTTATAATGAATGACACTTCCATCTCCATTATGTTAATTGAATATAAATTTCAATGTTTGATTTTCTATATAAAAACACATTTAAATAAATTATTCTCTATGATCAATTCTTATGTTGTGGTGTTACGATATTTGATATTTTATTTCTATGTTGAATTTGATTACTCAATACAGATTTAATGATTTACAAAAGAGAAAAATATTCTAACAGAACATTAAATGACCTCTCCAATTTTAGTTATATTTCTCAAGCTTACATAAGAACCTGAAATAGAGTAGAAAAAAAATAAATATTTATGGCTGAGATCATGTGTTGTTTTATTGGTATTATAACAATTCTGGCTAAAGAATATAATTAAGGCTTTACTTCATTAGTGTATGAAATCAATTAATATATATATATATGCTCTGCGCACAGATAATAAAGCTATTAAACATAAATAAAATTATCAAAAGTTACCGCCTAGCACTTTCAGGACAAGTAGCCATGAATATGGGACTATAAACTGTCCCAAAAGTTCTTGGTGGTAACTTTTGATAATTTTACTTACGTTTAATAGCTTCAATATCTGTGCACAGAGCATATATATATATACTAAAGAATATAGATATATATTGTTATTAGAAACTTTAAAACATTCAAATATATAAATACTAAACTGGGTCAGGCTATACAATTTTTCAAGCAAATTAGTTTAGATTCAAAAAAGTGGTTTTGAATTTCAAACTGATAGCTTGATAGTGAAAAGAGTAATGATGGTTATCTAAAGGAAAGATGCATTAGCCCCCAAAAAATTCTAATGCACCAGATTTAGATCCAAACTCTTCATTGATGAAAGTCATAAGAGAGAAATTAGTTTAGGACAATGAATAAGGTAGTTGCAGACAAATTTATTAAGTACTACCATTTATTAACTAATCAAGCTTATGCAAGGTGGCAAAAATGGAATAAGATCATAAAATAAAGGTACTATTAATTGATTTTTATTTATGGTAAAGCTAATATTGATATCATATGTCATGCATATTGATGAACTAAATTTGTTATGCATATTCGTCCATGGGTTTATATACATCTGGACTAGGAATGCTATGATAATCTCTAGTTGATTAATAATAATAATTAGTATTATTATCTAAATTGGATGATGTCAGAGATGTGAGTGCAAGAAGTTTGGTACCTATTGATCAAATTATACAAATATATATATATATATATATATATATATATATATATATATATATATATATATATATATATATACTGATTTATCATTAAAATAATTGTTTATATATATATATCATTAAAAAACAGTCAATGCTTAGACAATCCCAATAACAATCTCAAATGATTGTCAAGGCAACCTGCTTTTAACAATAAAGGTGGAATCCCACCTTTATTTATAATCCAATAGATTTATATAGATAGTAAAGATTGCAATGTAGCCACTGAGATTGAAATTATTGATATAAAGAAGTTTAAATGAACTTCTTTAAACAGGTAAATAAAACCTATACCAAATGCAGACTAATAAATAGTCAGTTTTAACATTACAAACTGCAATTATAAATTTCAAATTGCATTCAAAGTATTAGTTAAATAATAAATGTAATAATCCTCAAGGCTAAATGGATTTATGAGTAATCATTAAAAACCAATCAACACTTAGACAATCCCAATATCAATAACAATCAACAATTTCAGACTGTTGTCAAGGCAACCTCCTTTTAACAATAAAGGTATAATGGTCTAATATACTTATATAGACACTAAAGATTGCATCTCGACCATAGAGATTGAAATTATAGATACAAAGAAATTTAAATAAAGCTCCTTAAAAAGGTAAATATAACCTGTTCTAAATGCAGACTAAGAAATAATCAATTATAACATTCACATTTCAGAAATAAATAGAGCATTTTTTACAAGTTAGTTAAAATGATTCTAAGTCTGACTTTCAAATTATTATTATTGTATATACATTTGAAGTTTCTTTTCTCATTTCAGGCAAGTTAGTATAAATATTATTATATATTGATAGTACTAGATATTTAATAGCCCTTGCTTATTTGTGGGATTACTAAAATTGTTAGATACATATAACTAAATATAACTATTAGAATATATCAAAAATTATTTTTATTGTTGTGAATACATTTAATTTCATTCCTCCAAGTTTCCGATGACTGCATTTGTTTTTATATATAACATTAATTGGCTAACAAAAATGACCATCTTTTGTTGACCAAAAAGAATGATTTGAGTATTAGCATTTGTGAAACTTTACTATGCTGTTCTTATTGAAGATTTTAACATATGAACTAGTAGTTACTTCCAATCATTTTGAACTGTAAGTTATTATTTATCCCTAAATAAATATTGGAGGTAGGTAATTAAATAGGTGGGGACAATGTAGAAAGGTAGAAGTAAGATAGGTACGAAGGTGGGTAGATAGGTAGATAGATAAGCAGGCATGTAGATAAATTTATAGACATAGTTAAAAATGCATAAATAGGCATAAATCACAATACATTCAGACATGCATGCCTATATGTCACTAATAAGTATTTTAAAAAAAACTGTAATCAAAGTTAAAATACACAAAAATGGATCACCCATTCATTCATAATTATATAATAATCATACACACAACTGAGAAATAAAGATTTACATCTAAGAAAACTAATGCAGAAAAAAAACATTTATTATAGACTTGTTAATAAGTGGATGTATAGGTTTGAACTGTGTTCTTCACAGAAGGTGTAAATTTTACTCCATTATTTGTCATATCTTTACAATTATAATCTATATAAAATTCTAAATAGGATGATTGCAAAGTATATCCATTTCTTATCTCCATCTATTGCTGCTTTGAATATGGATTCTTTTAAATATTTATTAATAACAAGTAGCTATGATTGATAGGGTGTGTTTAAATTTATATATATATTGTAACGGGTCCACCCCTTTGCCTATCTTGCTTGAAGTACTCGTCTTTACGTGAGTAAGAGCGTATATAATACGCGTATGAACAAAAAAAAACCAAAAATACACAATCAAAAGCGAATCGTATTATTATCTGTTTATAAAATCCGATCTTTATATTATCGCTTTGATTTTAGAATATCCTATATAGATATAATTTTCTTCGATATCATACAACAGTATATTTATGGACGTCTAAATAAAAACTCCAAGCGCCAAACCCACCCGCAGGGGTAATAATTATACTGGATAATATGGAAGTATAATAGGTTGATAAAATGACCCCGCCTGCGTTTATCTTTCTCAGGGCTGGTGGTAAAATTACCAGGAGTAGATCTAACCTATTTTAAACTTAATAAAAAAATAACTCAAAAAAAAAAAACATTCATCATTTAATACGTATTTATTTGTAATAATATTTACGTAAGTTAATATCAATTCTATTTTTTATTATTTATTAAATATTCCTATCGGTTTTCCTTTTGTTAGCGCAAATACACGATATTCAGTAAACCCATTTTAAAATTCATTTATTATAGACATATTATACAATAGATTGATTTCTCTTTTCTTTTTTTTTTATAACTCAGTATTTCCGGGATTTCCTATTTTCTTTCACTTCTTCGTCAGTTTACTCTTTTTTTCTTTACCAAAACCCACACACAAATACGCTATAACATGTATTACAACAAGGGTTTAATCACGGAAGAATTAATACGATAATAATGACGGTGCAAATTAATTTAAACTCTCCGTGCAAGTAAACAAAAAAAAGTTCACAATTAAGTCAACCAACAGTATTTTCCTGAATTACGTGGAGTTTAATTGAGTAAGCTTACTAAGAAGTCACACATATATGCAAACAGAAAAAGGTACCTGTGTTTCCCCGGGGAACTGATTGAATTCACCTGGTGAAAGAGAATCTCCGGTCCTTGGACAATGAACTTAATTTTCGAAGTTCGATTCAAATTGGCTGAATTTTATTTATTTATTTTTTTGACACATATCATGACGGTCCAACATTATTGTTTATTTAGGCGATCCTTCAGACTTGACACCTCTTCTCAGATACTGGCAGCTACTATACATTCATGAGAAGGATTTGGACACCTCGCACGTTGAAGTTTCTACTCCAGCATAATCATATTTTACCAATGTATAAAGCTGATCTCTGGATTTTTCTCTATATATAAGACTAAAGCCTGCTTTCTTCACGACTCCAAAACTTATAATTTTTTTAAAAAATTTATCTTTTTTTTTTTTTAAATCAGGAATTGCCGACTCCACCCCTTCTATTAATTCTTTCTTTTCATTCATTTTTCTTTTTTTTTTCTATTTCCATTAACATTCCATGTGCCTTCGTTGGAATGCACTGTAAAAGCTTTTTATTCTTTTTTTTAATTAGTATTCAATTAGAACTCAACATTTCAAGATTTTGCAACAGTCACTTTCATTATTCTGTAAATTAATGTCTTCCATCTTGGCATTTATAGTTCTAATATATTTAAAAGTTTATCAAACAAAATGTTTTTATTTTTTTTATTTTATGAATTTTCATATTCCATTGATTGAAAACACACTCATACATATACATAGCGATGTGCGTAGCTGGATTTGGCAAAAGGTAAAAAATCAGAGCACGTGTACACCCCCCCCCCCCATATAAATGACCGTTGGTAATACATCAACTTGTAAATTTTAGTTTTGTTAGTAAAGTAATAATTTTTTTTTTTTTTATAATAATACATTAAGTATACGAATACGTATTTGTCTATTTATCGCGACAGGGTTTGATTATACCGGCCCTGTTGCAATATAAGCAATTCCATGTCTACATTTTTCACTTTATATATTGTAAGAATACATGAAACCAATCACACACACACATCAATCTTAAATATCATTGCCACCAACAATAATCAAAAACATATTGTTAATGATAGACTAATAACTTTGGGTAAATTTGTCATTCAAAATTATATTTTTAACTATTCTTGAAATACTAACTTATAGATAGTTAAACTTCAAAAAAAAAAAGCAAGCAATTCCAAAATTATCATAGGAAAGAAACAATAATTAAACTTTAATACCTATTAATCCATTACATTATTCAAGTAACATCACAAATTTAAAAAAAAATGTGAACTCAAATTGATGTGAAAAAACAATATATAAAAAAGAACGTGATGGAACAGCTAGCAGAAAGATAAAATGAAAGACTTCTTTGCTTTAAAAAAAATGACATTTGAACATAACAGTATCTAATTAAGACATAGCTTAACAAAATCTAAATTCAAATCCACTATTTTTTTTCATATGTCATAGCATCGGCCGGGACGCGAACCCACAACCGTCTGCAACCAACTACTTACTTGCATGGCAGCTGCGATACCTCTCGGCTACTCTATTTAAAACCAATATAGCGCTAAAAACACAATAACCGTAAAGCTAAAGATGTGTAGTATTTTTATTAAATCATACGCTGAGTGCTTTCAAGAGACACGGCTCTCAAATTCATAGCTCTTTTTGTACGATGACTGTTATTTTAATTATATGCAAATATATGCAACTTTTAAGCATTGCATATCTTGGATACTGAGTAACATGATTCCTTCCAGTTGATGGCACTAAAATCCATTGCGATATATTGAAAGACTAGGAAGAGGGATAGAGATCCCATTAATGGGTCGCAAGGGAGTATATATTTTGCTGGGTCTTTTTTCTTTTGTGGATGATATTTTTTGTATGCAGAAAGAAGAGATGATATGGAAGTTATGCTAAGAACATCTGCAAGGGTGGGTAAAGAGATGGGGGTTAAATTTAGTGAAGAAAAATCAAATATAATTATGATTAATAATGGGAAAAGAGAAGATGTAGAATTTTTATTGGGGGATATAAAGTTAAATGTGGTGGATAGATATATTTGTTTGGGAATCATCTTAAGTAATCATGAAAATTGCTTGGTTGAATAGGAGAAAAAAATTGGTAAATGAAGCAAAGAAAAGAAGGGGTTTAGTAAAGAATTTAATAGTGTTTTCATATAATAAATATGATGTAACTAGAATTGTATGAAAGGGAGTTGTAGTAGCAGGGTTAACATATGGTAATGATGTGTTATGTGTTAGTAAAAGGGTATTAGATTACTTAGAAAAAGTACAAAATGAAGTAAGAAGACATGCATTAGATGCAGAGGTATGGATAGCAAAGAAGGCAATTCAAGGAGAAATGGGATGGTCAAGTTTTTATATGAGAGATACAAAAAGTAAAATGAAAATGTTTGGTAGGTTGCAGTTTATGGATAATAAAAGAATAGCCAAAATAGTATTCAATTGGGTTATAAGTATAGGGCAGGCAACAAGATGGGTGTGAAAGGTAATGTGGTATGCAAAGGATTTGGATAAAGAATTTATATCAGTATACTTGTATAAAAGATGGGATGATTGTGTTAGGAGGATTGTTGAGTGTTATAGTGGTAAGTAATGGGATAAAAGAATAGATGCATTGATAAAGAATAGGGAGTTGGAGAGATGGAGAATTAGTATGGAGAGTAAAAAGAGTTTAAACATATATAGAAGTAAATGGAACATTGGGTGTGAGTTAATTTATAATAATAGTAAGGAAAGTAGCTTATTGTTTAAGGCTCGAATGGGATCTTTAGCAACAAGAGAATATACATGTAAATGGAAAAATATGGGTGATTTAGTCTGCAAATTGTGTAAGGAAGATATAGAAAATATTAGGCATCTGTTGATTGAATGTAAATGCTTAAAAGCAGAAAGGGTACAAATAATGAAGTTGTGGAAAAATAAATATGAACAAAGTGATTATACAGAAAGTGGCTTAGTGGTTTTTATGCTGGGTTTGGGAAAAGATAATGGGGATTTAGATATAAAGGCCATAGGGTTGACAAAGATTATGTTGTGGAAATGGGATGGAGCAGATTATGGGAAAGCTTAGGGTGGGGAATGGAAGGGGAAGGTGAAGTGACTAACAGGTTTCTTTGGGCATAGTTGCTGAGAGATTCCTGACTTTGTTTAAGGAAAAGTCACAGTACATCACATCACATCATCACAGGCCTCTTTCGCTTTGTGTTTTACATTATTTGTCTCCCTGCAAACCAAGCTGATTGTCTGTGGTTCACGTGAATGTCCTGTATTCTTTTGGTGTTGCATGAAGATGGAATTATATGCTGGATCTGATTGTGCCTTGGTGTATAAGTATTTATGCTGGAACAGTCTAGTTTCTAATGATGCCTTGGTCTCCCCATAATATGAAGATTTTCAGTGCCATCAACCGGAAGAAATCATGTTACTCAGCATCCAAGAAATGCAATGCTTAAAAGTTGCATATATTTGCATATAATTAAAATAATGGCCATTGTACAAAAAGAGCTATGAATATGAGAGCCATGTCTCTTGAAAGTGCTCAGCATATAATTTAATAAAAATACTACACATCTTTAGCTTTGCAGTTATTGTGTTTTTAGTGCTATATTGATTTACTATAATAATCCAACATGAAAAGTTTTAAAAAAACTAAATTCGTATTTAAAACCATGTAATAACAGTCATTGAATTACCATATCTCCAAAGATGAAAATATTATCGTGAAATAGAGAGAAAACTATGTGAAAGTATACGAATAAACTAAATATTTTATAAAATTACTTTACAAATTGTAGAATCAACAGTATTCATAATAATACTGAATTTTAGCATTAAAAGTAAGAAATCACTTGAAGCTTATTTTGAAAATTTGTAAAATTATAAATCCACTATTAATGCTTAACAAAAGCAGAAACATCAAGTAAATGAATCAACATGGTTACATAGTTATGTCTGGCTAAATGAAAGTAAACATCGTAGAGATAAAGTAATTGCCATACAACTATGATGTTAGATTTGGGTGTTAATGGAAATCAGCTTCTACCTATCAATGCTGACTATAACTGTCATATCTGACCCTGCCTTCAGAAGTGGACTATTCCAGATTGCTTACCTGATTGGCTAGCACCCAGTTGCTAGCCAACAGGATTAAAAACCTTCACTGGGGTTCACGCACCGAATCCGCATGTTTCCAGTAAGGTAGGGAATCTGCCTTTAAATAGTCAGCCTTTTGAAGGCAAGGAAAGAGCAATTACTTATGGTAACCTGAATGACAGAATGTGCTCTCCATTAAACCTTCTGCCATCAGCAAGGGTATTTATCTAGTCATTATTGAGATGTCTACGCAGTGAGGCAAGTCCATATATGGACTGGAAACTGCTACATCTGAACTAGAGCCGACTTGAGGCAAGCTAACTACATAGCTGGAAGAGCTGGAAGAGTCTTACCAGAACTCATGACACAGGCTAATCATTATCTGGAAGCGAGTTCCTTACTCCGCACAACTATCTCAGGATTGAAGCATATCAACTATATTTGTTCATTTGTTAATTAACATGTGTATATATTTTGTACTAATAAATTATACATATTTATTGCTGAATAGTTGTGCATTTTGTATCTGTTGGTTTGGAAACGAACCTGCAAGCCTAACCAAACAACACAATACCACTAGAATATATTGCAATAAATCAAGGACAATATTAGATCAAAAGGAATACTGTAGGTGAAAGATTGGAATCAACATCAGAATATTCTAATAACATTTCAACATGGAAAAGTGTATTTAAATGAGGAAAAGGGAAAATTCATGAGAATAGAATTTATTGAATATTTATCAATATGAAATGTCACTAATTTAAACTTCGACTTGACTACACAAAGTTAACATTATATATATATTATAACGATCCGGAGATAAAGGAGACTTAATGTAATCTACACTACAGGGCACCATCTAGGCATTTGAACCTAGAAAAATTTATAAAGTAGGCAGATCATCATCATCATCAACCATTATCAATCCACTGCAGGATGAAGGTCTCTCCAAGTTTAATCCATCTTCTCTGATCTTTAGCTTCTCTTCTCCACAACACCCCTGCACATTTTCTTATTTCATCCATCCATCTCACATGTGGACTCTTTCTGGGTCTTTTACAATCTCTTGGAATCCAGTTTAAAATTTCAATTGTCCATCTATTATCCATTTCCTCTAGCAATATGTCCAGATCAACTCCATTTCAATCAGTAACACCTGTTTGTTGTCTTACCCATACATTGCGTTTTCGATCTCTTCGTGTTACTCCCAACATACATCTCTCCATACTCCTTTGAGTGGTCTGAAGTCTCTGTATTGCTCTTCTATTAAGTGTCCAAGTCTCAGATCCATAAGTAAGAACTGGTAAAACACATTTGTTAAAAACCATCCTTTTCAAACACATAGGCATATTTCCTTTTAGTATCAAGTTATTTCTACCAAAAGCACTCCAACCAAGTTTAATTCTATGATTAATTTCCTCCATTATGTTTCCATCTGTATTAATAATCTGACCAAGGTATTTGTAACTGTTAACTTCTTCTAATTTTTCATAATCAATCTTTATTTTCATATTTTGAGCAAATCGATTAAACATTACTTTAGTCTTTTCAACATTTATCTTTAGTCCTACTTTTCTACTTTCATCTGCTAACTCCTGCAACATTTCCTGCAGCTCTAAAGCATTATTTGCAAAAACAACATCATCTGCGAAATCTAAATGACTTAAATACTCTCCATTTACTTTCACTCATATGGAGTCACCTTGTCTTACACCTTTCCCAATGTTGATTTTTCCAGTATCATTATGTAATCTAATTGTTGCTGTTGCATTTTTATAAATATTCTTTAAAATATGACAATATCCTGGATCTATACCTTGATGATCCAATGCTTTAATCACTGAAGAAATGTGTATAGAATCGAATGCCTTTTCATAATCTACAAATCCAAAACATAATGACAACTCATATTTATTTGCTCTTTCTATGACTTCTCTCAATATCTGGATATGATCTATTGTACTAAAACCACTTTTAAATCCAGCTTGTTCTCTTGGTTGGTGGAAATCCAAAGTTCTCTGTAGACGAGTTGTAATTATCTTGGTAAAAATTTTATATAAAACTGACAAAAGGCTGATAGGTCTGTAATTTCCAATATCTTCTTTATCACCTTTTTTAAATATTAATATTATTACTGCATTCTTCCAATCTTCCGGTACATCTTTATCATTTAGACATTTGGTATATAACTTTGCTAAAATTGTTTCTATTTCTTCACCTGCTTCTTTTAGTATATCAATTATAATTCCATCATTTCCTGGAGCCTTTCCTTTCTTCATATATTTAATTGCATGTCTCACTTTTTCATTTAAAATTCTGGGCAATTCGGAAGATGTAATAGATATAGAAGGTACTTGTTCTTTATTACTATATAATTCTTGATAAAAATCTTCTACCAATTTCATGATGTCATCTATCTTTTTAGTAATAATTCCATCTTTTTTTCTTATTGCAGATATAAATTTTCTACCAATACCAAAATGTTGTTTAACATTCTTGAGACTTTTATTTTCTTCTACAGCTTTCCTTGCTATTTCACAGTTATACTTTCTTATATCATTTTCAACTCTTTTCTGTACCATTTTACAAAATTCGAGATATTCAATTCTTTTTAATACATCATTTTTGTATATCTTCACAATCCATCTTTTCTTCATAAATTCTCTAGTCTTAGTAGAAATTTTATTAGTCAATTGCTGCTTTTTCTACCAGCTATCTTTGTTGCAGTTTTTAAAAGTGTATCAGTTATTTTCATATTAATTTCATTCAAATCTGAATCATGTTCAAAATCTCCTAACACTTGAAACCTATTTGTAAGTTCTAATTTAAATTCATTAGAATGTTTCTGAAGATTAGGAATATCAACTGTAAATATTGTTTTTCTTAATATTTTTTGTCTCTCTAGTTTTACATTAACACGTAACTTACACCTTACTAATCGATGATCACTTCCTGTGTTAAATTTATTAAGAACATTACAATCTTGAAATATGTATTTCCTGTTAGTCAAAATATAATCCAATTCTGCTGTACCTTCATTTGGATGCTTCCATGTCCATTTCCTTTTAACATTTTTCTCAAAAAATGAATTCATAATATAAAGTTTTTCTTTTTCTGCAAACTCCACAAGTCTATGTCCTCTCTCATTTCTATTACCATAACCAAAATTACCTACAGCAATTTCATCTTTCATTTGTCTACCAATTCTAGCATTAAAGTCTCCCATAACAATTTTAAAATGGTGTTTACTCTGATCAAAAGCCTTTTGTACATCCATATAAAAATCTTCTACTACTTCATCACTATAAGAACTTGTTGGGGCATAAACCTGAATTATCTGCATTTGGTATCTGCTATTAAGTTGTATAACTAATCTTGCCACTCTGTCAGATACACCATCAATCTCCACAATATTGTTCTTCCACTTTTTATTTATAATGAATCCTACTCCACTTGTATTTCCAATATGTGTGCCTTTATAATAGAGTATATGTCCACTTTTTAAATCAATTGTTTCATCACCTTTTCTTCTAACTTCACAAAGTCCAATAATGTCCCATTTAATATAAGACAGTTCTTCTTCTAATTCTTGCAATCTTCCTTCACTTGAAAGTGATCTGCAGTTGTAAGTACCTAAATAAAAAGTCATCATCAAATGGCAGCCTGGGTCTGCAATCAGGGAATTCTTAGCAGCCTCCACCTTCGGCCACCAACCGCTGCCTTGGTTGGTGACTTTACAGCCTCCTGGGAATAAGGGCCATGCTTTATTTTTGTCTGTCATAATTGTATATATGTATTGGAAAAATATTTATCATTTACACAAACATTCATTCTGCCTTATCAGGCACTGAGAAGAAAGACCATGGTGTTTTTTGATCTTAAACTCAGAGGTAAAAAGCCAATAAACTCACCACATTGGCTAATGCGTGTTGGTGAGCAGCCATTTATGTTCGTATACTATATGAATAATCACATAGTAATAACAGCTGCAATGACAAGAACGTATGGAGTGGACATTAGGAATTTGCCCTGCTCGGTTCCTTTAAGGCCTCCAAGAGGAATCAAAGTAGGCAGATACGTAAGTCAAAAAAAAATTATTATTTTTTTAAGTATATTTTGATTCCCGTCATTAGCCCAATGTCACTAGCTCAGTGGAATAGCAGAGATTTATATTTTATAATAAATTCTTATCTAAGAATATATAAAAAAGGAATAAAATAAGCCACTGCCAGTAATTATACATACAAACATTTATTTATGCACATATATATAAGATTTAAAATTATTTTAGTATTAGTTTTACATTTTAAAATTTAACTTATTTTTGACTTGGATTTAATTTTTATAAATTTACATTTTAATTTTTATAAGTTCGCACAGATGAGTTTATAAAAGTTTGTTTATAATGTTGAGTATAGATCGGATACATAGATTACACGGTTAAAAACATTTCAAAATAAACATAAACAATCAAAATATAAAATCATTGGTGAAATTGCAGAAGGAAATTTATAAGAAACCCAATGGCATTCATCATAAGATGCCTGCATTGATCAATAACTAAAAGACATCCGAATAAATACATTTTAGATACTCACCATAAGGTATCATTATTTATCAAATGTCTGTATATTTTGATCAAATATGAAAACCCAAAACATAATTAATCATTAACAAATCCATGCAAGCGTCTATAAACAACTTAAATTTAATGCATTTTTATTTAGAGTGTCGAGTATGAATAGACTACATAGATTTGCATTTGAAAATAAAACATTCTATCCCTATTTAACCTTAGGCTAAAAGTTCACAGTCAAACTGGCGTCAATCCATCTGATATATCGATGTATTCAATATAACACGAATACGGCAGCACAACAAAGGTTAAGAGAAGAAATTGACTTTTGCCAGATAGGAATACGACATCTATCTGATGATAAGAGCAATAAAAAAAACTCCATAAGAAAAGACTGCGGTCATTTTGCCGACTTACGATCGCATTCCCTAGGCAAAAGGAAGTGAGCAGCGTATACTAGCGATTCTGCCCGTAGTGAATCTCATACTACTTCTACTAACTACATCAATATATCCAATCTATTGACCCAATTCAACAACGACACAAATAACCTAAGATTACCCTCCCCTAATATAACTTTACAAATCTATACAACCATTCATGCCCGACTTAAGTTTAACATTTATATAATTTAGTCTAACGAAAAACAAAAATCATAATAAAAACTTAAAAGAACAAAAAAAATAAATGGAAATGATTTTAAATAAAAAAAAATACATCAAATAACATTATTAATAAAGAATTTAGTTTGGTCAGATAGGATTCTATTTCTATAAATTAAATAGTGGAAAAGTTTATATTTTAAAGTTCTTAGTGTTTTCAAATTAATATTGTTCATTAGATTTTATAAACTTCTTATGGTTTTAACATGTCTGTAGTTTCTAATTTCTTGCAGTTGCTTGTCATTTGGAGCCAGCATTAATTCCCTCAATGTTCTATGGTCCTCAATCTAGGAAAACGATGTCATTTCTCTTTCCTTTTTTTAACGAGACACATATAGTCACATCTCATAATAACTAACCTAATAATTTCCAAACTTTTCCTTTTATATTAATTTTTAAGGATTCAATTGACATTATGTCATTGATGATGATGATCCTTCTATTGAGGTCCGATTTCCCCGATGGATTTCTTTCATTGGCCATTCTGTTCCTATTGTTTTTCCTCTCCTATCTTACCATTGCTTATACATTTGAAATGCCCAAGGGCTAGCTTACTAATTAAAATAATCATTTCCATTTTACAAAAAATTAATTAATTTGTTTTCCAAACTTAAAGATATATTTTTATCTCTAAATCTTTTTAAGTTTTTGCTTTTAAAATACTTTTTCTATTTTTAATAAAGTTTTATTTTAATAATTTTTTTCATCTGTGCGATTTTATATATATACGAGTTTAAGATGATTTTTTTAATTTTCAATTTTTAATTCTTAAAAAAGTTTTTATTTGCAAACTTTTATTTTTTTCATGTTTAATAATAAAAAAACAATATAATGTTGTCTGTGCCCGTTACAATATATATATATTATATATATTGAACCAACCTTCTCCGAAACAACCAATAAATAAAAATAAGGACTACTACTACTATTTAACACTTACTACCTTCAAATCTCTTAATGATATAAAACTTACAATTTAAAATTTACTACTTAAACTTACGGAAAACAACAAACACCAAGCATCGACCAATAAAATATTAACTAATATTTCTATTATATTTTGTCCTCCTAAATTTCCCTTTCAGAAAATGGTTGGTTTTCAGGTAAAGTGTCAACTATTATCAATAGCGAATTATCAATAACATTCAACACTCGACTATCAAATATACACTGACCAAATAAACACTCTATTTTTATTTTTAAAAGAAGAAAGAAAAATCCCTTAGGTGTTAGCTAATTACATCAGAATTAGCATGTCCATTTGATCAGCACAATTTGATACCTGAAAATCCCTGCTAGCTCAACCGGTTCCAACCACCCACTAATAAAAAAACAAAAGGTATCTTAAACACTGCCTCTTCTAAGTTACTACTATTTTTTTAAAAAAACTAAAATAATTTTCCCCGAACCATTCTAAATAATACTTCTTTAAAACTATTAATACAACATTATACTAAATGCCAAAACATTTATAGATTCAAATTAGCGAATATTTTCTGAAATACTATTATTAATGATTAGATTTTTCCCCTCCTACTCTTATTAAGAAAATAAATATTTATACTTACCCGCACGTATCAGAAATAAACATAAATGTTTTAAGAAAAATGATTTAAGTGTTCTTTTATATTATTTTAAAATAAATTAATCATTTTATCTTATAATGAGACACACACACTTTTTTTTTTAAAGATTAAAATAAGCATTTTAATATATTACTTTAGCAAATAAATTATACATGTTTCATCATATTTTATCTTTTTTTTAAGTTTAAAAAAAAATCAAATCACACATATGTGCATGCCATTGTTTCAAAAATATTATTTAATAGAAGCTTCTTTTACTTATTTTATCATTGCAAATATTAACTTTTTGAAGTTTATAGTTTATTCTTTTTCTTTAGTTTAATTCAAAAAGTTCAAAGTTCTTTTAATAAAGTCTATCTTTATTTTAAAAAGAAATTGGGAATGTTAGATATCAAAGTGAAATAATTACCTAGGTTTTAAAATACAACAGAAACAGCATAATGGAATTATTTCTTAACTCATCGACGACTGGTAAAATGATTCTTCCATAGATCCTGTGACTTGGTATGATTTTCATGGATGGTTTGGCGTTCCCGCACTCCACTGTTCATGTAGTCTATTTCAACATGATTACTTTCCAAACTAATCGCAGATCTTAGATGCATAGAGAGTGGCTTTTGGTCAACTGCAAATATGTTGGTTTTAACAGTGCAACATTTTTTGGAAATATTACTTCAAGAAATATTTATTAAAATGAGAAAGTCAGACCAAGAATGAACAAAAGTTGAGCTATTTATACTGTTTTTAAACAATGGAAAACTTTATTTAGCAGCAGTGTTCATCTCTTAAAATAAAATCAGCTTCTGCGTCTACTTTTTATTAAAAATTACATACACACACATATATATTTATTTATTTTATTATAAGATAAAATGAAATTTCTTTATTATTTATTAAAAATTCATTTAAAGCATATTAAATTATTTTTATTACAATACTTTTTTTTCTTCTTTTAAACAAAAAAATATTTTATTTTAAACAGCTTATTATTGTAAAGTGTTTACAGTTTATTTTATTTAATACAAATTCCCCCTCCCCCCTGCTCTTTAGTTTTTACATTTTATTCTCTTAATATTAAATTTTTATATTTTTAAAACATGGGACTCATACAATTACTTTAATATCAATGTACTTTGGTACAATATATATGTATTTTTTATATTTAATTTCTTTCTTTTGATAATAGGTTAAATTTCACCCAATCCTGATTTAAAACTATATAGAGGTGAGATTGGGAATATTAGTATTCTCATGTTATTAATAAAAGATATATATAGAAATCCCAAGCTTTCTTAACAATACAAGTTTAACTATTTACAAAGAAAAAGGTAAGATTCTATTACTCTACTTAATATTAGATACCTACACTACGACAATTATAATGTTTAATCATAAATGTAAAATGTGTGTAACAATTCATTTATTAGTTAGATCTTTGTTATTTGGAATATATAACTAAAATTTCTGTATAATTGATCTTTACTATCATATTTTCATATCGTTAGGAAGAGATTCCCAAAATATAAAATAATGCTTACAAAATCTTATTTCTGGGATATACTTACTAAGGATAGGAATGTTAGTTAGTGTGTACATACTATTTGTATGAAGATTTAAATTTAGTTTGCATTGTAAAGTTTAAGTATTGTGAGTAGATTACCCGATATTGAAAAGAGGGGACATAGGATGATCATGCTTAGCCAATTGTTCATTTAATAATTGTACAACACATATATTGAAATATAATTATAAACAAATTTTGTTATTGTTAATGATTTTATTAAATAATTATCATAATCAAAGTCAGTGTTATTTATCTGTTCCATGATTTATCACATCATATCATATATATATATAATTTTATATAAGCATGATCCAATCATGCTCTGAGGTAGAATACATGCATATCCTCCCTGGGTTTGAGTACCAGGGCATAATGTGAGCAGATTAGAGGGAAAATGGAAGGTATATTAACTCGAAGTTTCTTCCATCTAAGTATTAATACTTTCACGATTATATTGATTGAAATAAATGACTTCAATGATCATGACAAGATATATGCTTTCAATAAAAAAAGGGCTTGTCCAGTTACAAATACTGCCCAAATCTGTAGGGCTGTTAAATAAGAGCTTAGAATATATATCATCCCATTACATATGGCACATCTAATTGTTGGCATGAATCACATATATTATTATGATTTTCATCATCCAGTTGCATATGGCATCTAACAATTGAGCTATTTTATTGCCCATTGCACATTTTCAATCTGGTATGCCTGCTCATCCTGTTATAATATATTGTATCCATTTATTTTGCATAAAAAATAAATACATGTACATTCTATTATCTTAAAAAAATCTTATTATAATTCTAAAAGGTTAACTAATACTATCTCTATTGAATACCTTAATGCTCTATTTTATATATTTAAAGCTTTATAATTGTATTTTTATTTATTCAAGAATATGTTAACACCTAGGTTGCTATCTACCCAACCACTAACTTTGAAAAGTTAAGCCTAACTTTTATAAATTTATCTGTTAACTTTCTATTTAACAAAAAGTATAATTTTTTCTTCCCTTTTATTACTAATTGAGGTTAGATATTTTTTCTTCACTTTTATTACTAATTGAGGTTAGATATCTTTAATTTCAAATGTTTTGATGAGCAAATAACTGTATTTTAAAAAGGAGAAAATATATTTTTACTATTAAAAAAACACTTAAAATCACTTTTCTCTGTATTTATTTAAATTATATATAAATCATTTCCGGTGAAAATCTTTTAAATTCCTGTCAATTATAACCCCCCCCCCTTCTGTTAATTTCCCTAATTGGAATCAAGTTACTCTCAAAGGAATATAAGAGGCAATTTTAAAAGCATAATGGTACTTCATCATCACTATCAAATGATCACACTAATATTATTTTGCTTGCTAAATTCTACAATCAAGTTAATTAAGTTTTATTTTAGTACTGCTAAAAGGAGGCTTATCCAAGCAATGAACCTCCTTTCAAGTTACCGCTCTTTTGCTTTAATCTCTTTAAATTTCTACACAGTAAAAGAAAGAGATTTGCCTGTAGAAAGGAGTTGAAACTTCAATAATACAATCAGAGATATTATATGTCTTATTATTTTGCAAACTTTTTCAATTTTACTCACTCATATTATAATATGCTATCTGAAGCTAGAAACTTATTGCACTATTTTACCATGAACTATATTGATTTTATTTGATTAATCTATAGCTAAGATGTTTATAACTCACTGTAAAATATAATTATGGATTTATATTTATTATATCTTGCTTATTTTACATCTGCATTTGAATATATGCTTAACTTTATAATACCTTTTTATAATTATAAATTTTATTAAAAGCACATTATTATATTAAGTAATATTTACCTTAGGAATAAGCGTCTGAAAAATTCGAAGGTAGGGACCTCTACAGGTCTTAGCCACAACCTTTTTATGGAAATAATTACATTTAGATATAAGTATTGGTTTATAATGAACTTCTTATAATAATGCACCTGCTTTGATATATACATTTACAACCTACCTTATTTAATTCATTTATATTATGCATTTATAACTTATCCGCCATGATTATAGTATGCCTATATAAAGTATATAAGTCATTTTGTTTGAATATAACTTTGGTATTTGTAAAGTATTAACTGTGCAGCTTTTGGTGGCGCTGTTTCTAGTTAAAAACAGAGCGATGTAACATTACCGGGCCGCTAGATTTTTTTTTATCTAATAGATCATATTTTGACATGCGGCTGTAATTTCTTTTCTTTTTAATATATTGTTGTTGTTTGTTTTGGACATAATTATTTTTTTTTTGTTTTTCATTTGATAAATTTAAAACTATAATGGACACTTTGACCCTTTTTTTTGGATCTCAAAAGTACATAATTTTTGACATACGCCTTTTTTTTTGGGGGGGGGGGGGTATTTCCATTCTAAATCTACTGTTTTTTTTTTACAGACGACTTTTTTTTTTTTGGTTTGGATTCGATACATTTCAAAGTATAAGGGACAGTTTTAACTTTTTTTGGGAATATCTCAAATATATTCAATTTGCTTTACATACGACTTTCTTTTTTTTTTTTGGTTATTTAAAATTAGAATCGACACTTTCTTTTTGAATTTGTTAAAAATGTGGGGAGTTGGTGTTGATTGATTTAGCAAAAAAAATTCAAACCTGTCCGACAAACTCCACCTCAGATGTCCGTATTTGCTTATAAACGAAAAGAATTGTTTGGTATTTTATCTTACATTTATAAATACGTAAGAGTTTTTTTTGGGCGGCGGATTTTGATTTTTTTTTTTTGGTAATAATAACAAATAAAACAGGGATTTGATTTTTTTGATTTTTTTAATAAGAACAAATAAAACGGGGTTTTGATTTTTTTGTTTTTTTTTAAATAATAATAAATAAAATGGGACTTCCTTTTTTTCTCTTAGATTTATAAATACGGGGGGGGGTTTGGCGGCGGGTTTTGATTTTTTTTTTATTTTAATAATAACAAACAAAACATCAAAAACAAAAAGTCAATCGCAGTATTGTTTTTTTAACCCCAAAAATATGTATGTTAACCGGTTTTGTTACACTTTCACAAAACACATTTTCAAGCCTTCAAACCATGTACCGTTGCAAATAGACACGGTTCGCATGCAGGCACACGAGTAGCATACAAACTGCCAAGTCTGCTGTGTGAGATTCATCGATTTGCCACATTCACATGTAATTGCATGTGGCAGGATGTTTTGGGCTTGCAGAAATGCAACCGCCTCACTTTGTCAGTTTGGGACATCCCACAAATTTAAGAACATGGAAGACATTTTGTTATTCTTTTTTAACCCTCGTCAGAGTCACGATAAAAACGATATCTTTTCACAAACAACTACAATCGTCTGCCAGAGATTGACATACTTTTTTTAACCTTATTTACCAAAAATAAAAAACCAAATTAGCCAAAAAAAAAAATTTACACAAATATAAAGAATACGCTGATAATTACTAATCTGCAAAAACCTTTCAGTTGGGAAAGACAGAAAATCATATACATCAATCAATAAACACTTGAAAAAGATGACAATGCTCACACTCTCATCTGAAATTCTAGCGACAATACAAATTCTGTCAATATGCATAGTAATTCAACCCGCAATGAAATCAACGGCAAACTATATGATCATAGTATTGTTAGTAGACATAGTGTTATTGAACGTGGAAGAATTGGCCATGTATTATAACCACTACATACGATCTATTCATATATTAGCCATAGGTTCAACCAACGAAAGCGGTATAATTCTGTGTTTTTACACAGAAACAGTGCCAACACAGGCTGTATAGTGAATAGTTTACAAATACCATAACTTTAATATATGTTTGCATTGTGAGATATATTCAATTTGTTCTTTAATTTAAACAATAACTTTACTTTTTGCAACTTGGGGCATGCAGATAAAAGCTCCTTCCATTATAAAGTCAACATGAATTTTTTTAATCTCTCAAAAAAAATTGCCATCTTGTTGTATTGTTATCTAATGAGAACTCATTATTATAGAAAACCCTCCAATCTCCTAATTTGGACATATATGATCATTCTTGAAAATGTGCTCTTAAATAAGAAACAAGATAAACAGTCAAAGCAATCAAAAATTACTTTCATTCCGGAGAAGAAAAAACCATTTAAGGTTTTTTTGTCTTTTATATTTTATTATGATGTTTGAAATGTTATGTTCACATAATATTATGTTCATTTCATTTTGTTCTTTATGCGGGTATATCTAATATATATAATCATGTAGGTGAAGTATATAAATGTTTTTATTTGTGGTTATTGTGTTTTGAGAAACCACAGTAAGGAACTTATGCATGCTTTATAAATGTTTATAAGGGTAGGGCTGCTACTTTGATGTATATTTTGCTTTGGATTGGAGTATAGTTTTTATTATGATGATTATAAGTTTAAAAATAACTATTTATTTATTTTTCATAAAAATGTTTGTATCGGTCTTTTGATTATATTTTTCTATATATGTGTCATATATATGAGATATGGTTTAATATTTGTCATTTAATTATTATCTCAATGCCTTTCCTTTTATTATTGGTATTCCTACTTTTAATCAGGTATTTATTGTGGTAATTGTGTTACTGACTTTTCAATTGCTCTAATATTATTTATTAGGCCTTTCCTTATGTTAGCTGAGACAGTATTGCTCAGCCCTCTTTAGTGTAGGCTTGTTTTCTCATCATCGTTGCTCATAAATACTGAAGTATTATTTAATCTTTGCTAACTAATATTATGTTTAACCTTATCTTTAGATAAATCTGTATTTCATTATAAAGGAAGAAAGTGTCGAAATGATGTTAAGAAAATAAGTCTCATTGTTATTATTACTGCTAATTAGTTAAAAGAACCTCAATTATTTTTGGATTATCATTACCACGTTAGTATTCTTTCCAACTGAATTATTCAATATTTAAGAACCTGAGATTGCTTTTCATTATTATTGTTTGTAAAACGTAACCATGAATTATCAATCAACTATTGGTCTATTGACTTCTTGTAAAATAATGTATTAATTACTGTACGTACTCCGTGAAAGGACTTCAGTTCTTGTTCGCTTAGTTTATAAAAGAACTTCTCTGAGGTTATATGTTTATTTAATGCATTAGAGGTCCTGTACTGATTTAGGCCTGTGTTTAGACCCATACTTTACTTTACGGTTACTTGGTCACTCTCTGGAAGGTTACAATATATATATATATAATATTCAGACTTTTATTTTGAATAATAAAATGGAGTTAAAGATGTTCCTAGATGCAAAACTGCATTTCTTCCAGTTTTGAATCTCAAATCGAATTGATAAAAGGCAAAAGCCAAAAGCCAGTCTGGGAAAAAGAATTTAACTGCTCTATTATCTAATATTACAAATCACTCAGACTAACCATAGATAACTTTTAATCTTATTATAGATAACACTAGAATAAATATCTGCTCTTATTTTTGCAGTTTATAGTTATTAAACAACAGTGAATATTAAATTATGTAGTTATTGATCTGGACTCGATCTATATAACTATTCAAATAGGTTGATTTGGATTCAAACAATTAGGATGTTTTGAATTTTTAGATTTTTAGCTTGAATAGTAAAATGGTGCTAATGTGGTTGCTATGTATTGTTTTGTAAAATGGCAGACTTGTTTGTGCACTCCAGAAAAAACTAGAATTTATTCGTAAGGCTGTTTTAGATCGCGCTCTGATAGCTGAGGAATTTAATTAGTGCATTGACGTAATGGCGATCGACAATTCCTAGAAATATTTGCTAATTACAAATGTTTCTAGATAAGAGACATTACCTCATTGGTCAGTGCATTGATTGATCGTTGCAATTGTCAGAGAGTGATAAGAAGACTGGGTAACATGGAGCAGTGTAACATCGGGAGTAGTAGAGAGCAGTCACGCAGTAGCAAGTTGCAGACCATGGGTTTGGAGAGCATCCGTTTGCAGACCATTCACAGGAGAGCAGTCGGTGCAGACCATTCCTTGGAGAGCATCCATAGCTGAGCTTCGTTGCAGACCAATTCATTGGAGAGCTCCGTTGCAGACCAATTCATTTGGAGAGCTTTGTGGCAGACCAATTCGTTGGAGAGCTTCATTGGAAAAGAACAGCAAGGGAATTGTATAACATTATTTGCTGACCGCACAGTATGACTTGCAGTTATAACCTTGACACAGTCGTAAGTGCGGATAGTACAGCTAGATAATACCAAAGCCAGAAATTGCTCTAGAAGTTAAGATGCACTGCCATCTAGTAATTACCGATTACCTAAACATGCTATAGATGGCACCACATCACATCATCATTATCATATATTGTGTTAAGAATTAAATGATTCATTAACCAGAGGGTACAGTTGTCTATAGCTAATAAACAACTCAGAATACTAAAATATATAGTTACTGATCTGAAATCAGACCTACAGATTGGTTTGAGTTCGTAAAATATTTTTGAAAGTGTCGGGGGCTTTAGTTTAAATAATAAAGTTAAATGTTGTTGGTTAATGCATAAATACATTGCTTCCAGCCTTGACATCTAAACTTTATTGACAAAGATAAGTGATAAGCTGAACTGAGATTGGTGATTTAAATTCCTCAAAATTTTTTATAGGTGGCATAGATTGTAGAACTGTTCGTTTATCATATACTGTGTAAGGTAAAAAATTAAGTAATTTAATATAAGAATATTTTTAAATTTTTCAGTTTTTATTAATACCGCTCTATTTAAAGTCCACGATATTGCAAATATCCACCAGCATGAAAACTCAGCTCAACTTTCCTCATTATGGACACATTTTATGAACAATTTTCATCCGGTGATTTAACGATATGAAATAATTGAATCCTCATACATGTTGGCAGATCATATTTTCCATCACACTTTTCTCACACAAGGTAAGGAGTAGTTTCTATCCACTTTTAACATCATATGGAAAAGGAGACAATCATTATGATATATATTTTTTCAAATTTTTGGTTTTAGCAATACTTCCTCTCAACTCTATTGCACTGCAACCATCCATTAGAATAGGAACTCAGATAATACTTTCCTATTAGGCACACATTTCACAAACAACTTTTGCTCCTCAGGCAAGCCAGATGCACTAAACACCTGAATATACCCATATTAATAATTCAATATCTCACTTTACATGATTCTGCCACAAGATAGTGCTCAGAGCCCATCATTTCAACACACACCCATATATATATATTCAAATAATAATACGTAGTAAAAAATGTTTTAACAGCTCCTCATAAAAGAACAGTGAAAGAATGAAAAAAAAACAATATTTGCTCAGCTTGTTAATTAATGGGATCAAAGATTTGAACCATTTTTACTGTTTTACTTTCTGATTAAAAATAGCTAAATACCCAGATAGTGAATGATTATTTGAATTGGTTTATTGGCTGGCTGAGGAAAAAGAAAATTCTCAGCCCCTGGAGAAAAAAAAAGGATACTTACTTCACTTGATTCACATTACAAGCATAGCAAATTACCATTTCACTTCATATTATATATAATATTTAAATACAAGTATATTTTCTATGTTGAACTTAATGTAATAGAAGGGATTTGAACTCAGACTTTCACACTCCCTACAGCTATCCATTTCATCTTATACAACTGATACGTGGATCACTATAAGGAGCTTGAAAATCTGAGTTCAAATAACAGAGAAATGTAGAACAATGTGCACAAAAAATGAAGAGACAAAATCACACAGTAAATATTTAAAATATAATAAAAGATTAAATCTATTTCGACAATAAAGATTTTGGTGTACTATAAGGAAACACATTTTAGAAAAATTTAATTTGAAAATGAAATACAGGCTAATCAATAATTATTACATAAGTGTTGGGGACGGTTTACAGTTTTAAGTGGGTTGTGCTAATTTTGTATAATAGTTCATTTATGAAATGCATTTACAGTCTTGTAAAAGAAAATATGCCTATGTGTTAGAAAAGGAAGTTTTTTAATAAATGTGTTTTACCAGTTCTTACTTATGGATCGGAGATTTGGACATTTAATAAAAGAGCAATACAAAGACTTCAGACCACTCAAAGAAGTATTGAGAGATGCATGTTGGGTGTAACAAGAAGAGGATTGAAAACGCAATATATGGATAAGAGAACAAACAGGTGTTACTGACCTCATTGAAACAATTAAAAGACCAAAGTGAAGTTGGGCTGGATATATCACTAGAAGAGATGATAATAGATAGACAATTGAAATCTTAAACTGGATTCCAAGAGATTGTAAATGATCCAGAATGAGACCGCTTGTGAGATGGATGGATAAAATAAGAGTGTGCAGGGATAATGTGGAGAAGATAAGCAAAAGATTGGAGTAGATGGATTGAACTTGAAGGGACCTTCATCCTGCAGTGGATTGATAATGGTTGATGAAGATATTGATATACTCATGGAACTCAAAACAGCTAATTGAAAAAAGTTTGAAAATATTTGAAAGTTTTCAAATTTAAATTGTCTTTACAAATAAGTTGAGTGGGTGGTGATTAAAATATTAGTGTAGTAATGATAAAATCCAATTTCGGTTGTGGTATGAAGTAAAGAATAGAAGTTGCATAACTTTTTAAATGAACAATTCATCATTGATGGTGAAAGAAAAATAATCGTTTATGTATTTCACGAATGGCAATCATATGTATTGGTAATTAAATATTGATGTAATTAATTTTTTAAAGCCACTATTGACAGTTTTGATTGTTCCAGCAATCTTCTTCAGAACTTCTTATATTTTCAATAGCGGGGTGAAAAAAGCATTGTAAAAAGTAATAAAAAAAAACATGAATATTAAAATTAGTTAACCAAAATATTTCAATATGCTAGCATTAATTTAACAATAGAATTTGTAAAATGTATATTTATATATTAAATAATGTACACTTTTACTTTTAAAAAATCATTTTAACTAATTTTACATAAATCCCAGGTAATTTTTTGCAACATGTTGGTATATTTTTGAGATTGAAAAGGATTAAATGAGTGAACCTTCCAGAAATATACCTAAATAGACACATTATACAGAAATATATGTATTTCTATATGGATGTAATATCGTTTTTACATTTCAAATTTCTTTGCCATTTTCTTAATTTATTTATTGAATTTAACCATAATAGTCATGTCCATCTTTATGCTAACTCTGCTTTCACTATATTATAACATGACTGGAAGTCATCTGAGACCTAAGTTTCCAATCATTCCATTTAAACAAATACTTAAAGAGTAAAGATAATCAAATCAGTTATTAAAACCTTTAGATGGAACCAGAAATGTATAGAAGCATTCTAAATCTAAAAACAAATACATCCGATTTGTATTTACTAATATTTTTAGAGTCATTCCTGATTAATGTTATTTTTGCTAGATAAATGTGATTTAATTAATGCATTATTTCATTGAAATCCTATTTTGAGTAATTAAACTATGTAAACAGATGGTGATGGCTAGTTCTTGCAATGACCTGTTTACTGATTAATGTTGGTCTCGATGAATTTTTATTATGATTAAAAAGGAAAATGTCAATATAGTTTGTCATTTTCCTGCCAATATATAAAAATATACTAACATATAGAGTTGGTGATTCTACACGTGATCATCTGCTATATATATTGTAAGGTATCGAGTTCAAACCCTACATTACAAACCCCAAAGACCTCAGAAGGAAAGAGGAATATTTTTTCTCTACTCAATTGACTTTTATTAGTCAAAGGGGACAATGTAGGTATTTTGAATAGTTTAATGTATATTTAAGAATTAAAGATAAAGCGGATATAAAGTTGTCTGTAGTTGTAAATTCTATAAATCATTTTTCTAAGTCTACTTAATAACTTTCTACATTTAATTTATATCTAACAAATTATAATGTTCTTTCATTATTAAGTGTCATAATCTGTAGCTGGGGGGGGGGGTCATTTAGTTTACTAGCAATGGGCAAGTTTTACAAATATGAGATGTGTGTGTATGTACAAACAATAAAATTTAAACATTTACAGATATATCAAAAGGTTTTAAAATAATTTCGTATTTTCTGCTTAAAAAGGTTTTCTTTTTTATATTATTTAAATCCATTTTTTATTTTATTTAAGTGTTAAAACTGAGAAAGGTGATCAATTCTAAAGATTTCAATCTAGTGTGAAAACTTGAGAGAAGGATAAAGTCCATTTTAACATAACTTCAGTGTTAGAAAAGTGGGAATGAGAAAAATAACTCATTAGTAAGCAATTAGCATTACAAAGAGATCGCAGATAGTTTTGTACCACACCAAATAATAAATTTTGAAAAAATATAAAGATCAGATTGGTATCGCAGCTGCACTGATACGGTATATTTTATGGATAACCTGGTATCCTGTGATGTCATCAAAAAGCCAGCTCATAGTCTGAAAAAAAGATTGAGGGGTCTGATTGCTTCTTGGATCCAGAGCATCATTATTATATATATCTTGAAAGATTCTACAGCAGAATGAAGGATTAAAAAAACAATATTTGTTTGGACAGTTCTACTGACTGATCCAAAGAACTTTAGCACATCTGAAGAGTTGAATCTGAAAAGTAGTTAAAACATTCTATGGCTGATCTCCAAAGACCAAAGATGAGTTTCAACCTTGCTATTGCTTCAGCTATGCCATTGGTGGATCACAACCAAGCATAAAGCAAAATGCTAAAAATATATTAAAAGCAGAAAATATCCATTTATCTATCAAAGTACCCATATCCAGAACAGAAAAAAGAACCATCCTAATACTAAGTGTCCTTAAAGATATAGTATGTAAAAACAGAAAGAATTACAAGCCTAAGCTTCAAATTGAACTTTCCCAATAAAACCACTGTAATTCCTATCTACGTGTGTCAAACATTGATATGTGGCCGAATTCAAAATTTTACCTTGGACAAGCCGACTTTAAAATGAAATTCTCTACATCGGAAATAAAAGAAGAGCCTAGTAATATCAACTTTATTTTCTCAATGACTCTTAACAATTTTCTCCAAAGTATTAAAATAAGAATCAATTATTAGAAAAGGGTTTTTTTTTTTGCCAATAATGATCAATATATTATATATTTGATTACCATTACATGTAACCATTTATATATATTTTTTTATTATTTTTTTATGTATTAATTCAGGTATCATGAAAAATATTATTCTTATCATATATAAAGGTTAAACCAAAGATTTATTAATAATGGGAAGTAACACACACATACCTAGTGAAATATATGCTTACATGAATGTGTTGAGTATGAATCTACAAATCCAGAGAGGGTGAGGATAGAAATTTAGTATAGTTTTTTTTTTCTACTTTAGTATAGTTAGAAATAGATTTTAATGTAATTACCAACCTACATTAATGGAAATTGAGATGAATAACTAGAAACAGATCTCTTTTAAAAAAAAAATTTCTATCTTTATAATTAAACTAAACATTTCTCTACTTATTTCTCGATTATTTTAAGATTATATGCATAAATTTTATGTTCAATGTGGGTGTGTGCATCCGGTGTTTATTTATAAAATTAAAATTTTCCATAGGAGACTTCTATTCACCCACTAGAGATATGAACATATACTTATCACGCTATATGATATCAACGATTGACTTTAAATTACATTGGGGGGGGGGGGGATTTTTGGTTATTATTATTATTATTTGAATGTAACTATTTTTTATTATTATGTAAATTTTTCTATTTGTATATTGATGACTAACCAATAATAAAATTTACTTTTTTGATTAAAAGGAGTTTGAGTTTCTTAGAATTAATTATTGTCTTGTGAGAATTAGTTTAGTCATCGTCATCACGGGTGAATTTCAATCATAAAACAGTTTAAATATGCAACAATATTTTGGTAAATAATTATAGATTGATAACAGACAAGATTTGTATTGCGAGTTAGATATAAAGCTGTGGCTGGAAGAATCATTGCCATCATCATCATCATCATTTTATTAATTAATAAATAGTCTAAAGTTATATTAAATGGTCATACAAATGATGGTTTTCACTTTTTATTTGTGAGCCAGCATAAGGAATATAACTACAATCAATGATCTCTAAATATGAGCTAGTAAAACTTTATGATATATAGTATTAAATATGAGCTAGTAAAAACTTATTTTATTAAATATGAGCTTGAAAGATTTATGATGATAACTATTGAACATGATCTATATAAGAATTTGTCTGGACAAATATGGGATGTCAATGATTTATCATAAACATAAGTAAACAATATACTATTATGAAAATCCTACATACTATTATAAATAATATACTGAGGTTCAAACCAGGTATAATAAAAAATACATATCCAATGTGATGCTATCTAGGTTCGGATAGCCTAGTGGCGCTCAGATATATAAAAGGAATATAAAGTAAAATGGTTGTTTGCAGCGTGGTTTGTCCAATTGGGGTATAAAACTGTTTACACGGTTATTGGCAATTGATGTAAAACAATTGATTCATTGCAAATGGCTATGGTAAGAGATTTTTCATTCTGTTAAAAATGGTCTAGATTCTTTTCCGTTACAATATACATGTAAATAAAATCCTTAAATGGTAGTGAAATGTAAAATTATATTCCACAAGAATATGTGGACATTTTTTTTTTTTTTGCTAAACATCTTTATCAAAATTAGACTATTTTAGCAAATCTCTTACAAATTATCAGTTCTAGCTCAGAGCTCTTACATTAATGGAATGATTTGCATTATCTGCCAAACTTTATTTTTTTAAAAAATAAATTTAAAAAATTGTCAATAACGTCTTAACAAATGAAAAGTCTTCTCATAATCAAAAATTGCATTAGCATATGCACTTATATTTAATTCTACCTTTAATTCTTTAATAGATGCATGTGTGATATTCTAGATTTCAAAGTTTGTTTCCCAAGACAAACTATGCAATCCAAGACAAATCGTTTTCTCATTATTTTCAAACACATATATTAATATCATCTACATTCTTTATTACTTTTTATAATGCTTTTTACAACCCACTATTGATGATTTTGATTGCTCCAGCAATAGATATATCAATTTGACAATGCAATAAGATAATCATTTTCAAACTTCTTAGTATTGTCATTTAGTCTATTTAAAGATAAATATTGAAAATCCATATTAAATTCTTTAATCATAAGAAAAATTATTATACGACACATCAACCCATAGTTTCTTAGTAGACATTCTACCATTTTGATGATTGAATTTTTTATTCGCTTATCAAGCATAATTTTTAGCCCATCCAATTATGATTAAATCATTCTTATAATTTCCTTTATTTTTCCTACCAGTCTCAAATTTGCAAAATTTTAAATAAAAAGGCTTACCTATATCTTCTTTCACCTATATAATTTTAGGAATTTAAATTGTTAAATGTCAACTGAATAAGTTTATGAGCAACATCTATAACACCATATCCAATATACATAACGTCCTTATTAATATTTATTAAATTGAATACTTTTTCAATAGAAGCAACAGCTAAATTAAGATAATAGACAACTCCAAGAACGAGTTTGTAGTTATTACAAGGTATTCCCAATATATGTAGAACACAAATTATTTATCCAATATAAAATATCCATTATGAAATTGAACTCTTTTACTATCCATAGTATATTTCAAAAGATCCTGAATGACATTATGGAATAAATTCTATTTACTGAATTCAGGAATGTCAATGGGAAATCATTTTAAATTCATCGCTAATTTAAGATCCACTATAACATTAAGTCAAAAATGATTTTATTGTCAAGCTTCTAAAAGAAAATTATTTCTGGATCCATTCTGCAACTATAATTAGCTACTAGTTTTATTTTTTCTACCATAATTCAATAATTCTGTTTCACTTATGATCAACTGATCTAATTAAAATTACTGAATAAGTTTTTCAAAATCTTTTTTTAATTTTTGAATAAGAAAAATTCACGTTTATATTGGTGTAGGTCAATTTTAGATTTTTGTATTAAAACGGAAAAAGTATAGCTAAGTCAAAATTATCATTTGATATATTATTAATTAGATTTGAATATAACAATTTCTATAGTCATTTTAGAAATGAAAGAAATTATTAAATAAGTTGACCTACATTTTAAACAAGTAAAAAAGTGAAAAGTAATATATTAATATAATTATTTCTATATAAAAAAATTATAAGTATAATCAATATTTTAGGGTTGTTATTAAATAAATTACATAATAGACAAAGTACAAATAAATAAGCAAATCTAGGTAGTAAAATAAATTTATATCAGAAATGTTTGGTACTATGATCACTGAAAGGTGTAGACCGTAGTATATAGCATCATTAACTCGGCTTTTTTATATGCTATATTCTACTTTAATTTCCATAATAACAGTAGTGATTCTGTATTTATTTTGCTTCCGGGATAAAAGAACTTGTGACATGGGACTTCTTTATGTCAAACATATTTTAATTTGAAATGTACTTATAAAAATGAAATATATTTTATTACTGAAGTTGCATTTTTATGATAGTAAAGAAGACATTTTTTTTTACATTATTATATTATGTCAAAAGAACTATGTGTTTTTTTTTTCACAGAACTTTGCTGACTTAAAAGTATTTGTTTGTAAAGTTATTTTTAATATGATGAAATTTTTTTGTTGCCAAATTAAACGTTTATATACACCCAATTCTCTTTTTACATGAATTTTTTTTGCATGATTTTAAAATAACACGAATTTAAAATATATTTCTCTTTCTACACAAGTGGTTTTAAAATAACATGATCAATTAAAAAAAAAAAAAACAGGACTGCGACATATTCATGATTGGAATGAAGAAACAAATATAATTTGCAAGTCTTAAAAAAATCATCTTACATTCTCAAAGTAATTTTTACATTATTGTAAGTTATTAAATATTCTTTAAAATTCTAAATAACTTCATGTAATATAAAATAATTTCTTTTTCTTTTTAAAAGATTGTAAATGTTTTTGATTCAATGTTTATTTACAGATATGTTTCTGAGGCCAAGTTCTTCATGATTACGTCACTGAACTAAAAAAAAAAAAAAATTTAATTTTTTAAAAAAGTTTCATCTCTATTTCTCATTATTTTAAAAGCAAAAATATTACTGCAAACAGAAATTTTTTTTGTTTACATTGTAATGTTTTTGACATTTTGTTTTGAAAGGATACCTTTTTAATATTGACGCATTATTTACCTTTTGAAAAATTGTAAATGGTTTAATTCAGTGTTTATTTATAATTTGTTTCTGAGGTCAAGTTCACGATTATCACTAAACTAAAAAAAAAAAAAATTGTACCATCTAATTTTTTTTAAAAAGTTTCATCTTACTTCTCATTATTTTAAAAGCAAAAATCCTTTTTTCAACAATATTACCGCAAACGGAGACATTTGTTTGTCTACATTATAACATTTTTGTCAATCTGTTTTGAAAGGGAAGTAACTTTTTGGTATTGATGCATTTTGACATTTGGTTTTAAAAAAAGAATCCTTCTTGATATTGATGTTAAAAAAATTTAATTTTAACTTGAATTAATTTATATTTATTAATTTTGCCAAAAATCAATAGATAAGTTACACAAGTTTTATTGATAGCAATGGTATTCCGATCATGTGTAAACATGTATTTAACAGACAATGACAAATAAAATCTTGGGTACTTTTCTGTTTTACAAATAAGCAAGACATAGCCTGTACTTTTTATAAATGTACTTCTAGGGAGCTACAATTTCTCTTTTCAAATGTGTTAGTTGTTAAATTTTAAAAAAATTAATAAGTTAAATGAAATAAAAGTAATAAATTCCAATAAATTACATTAGTAATCTTTATTTTGATTTTTTTTTTTCTTATAATGAAGTGACGATATGCTTTTTCGATGGCTTGTGTAAAGAAACCAATGAGTGTTTCGTTGTGTTATCATTTTCAAGTTTTATTTTTCAAATGAAATTTATGTTCTTATAACTCTTTTATTTATGTTCAATGTGTATAAAGTAAAATTTCATAGCATCCAAAAAATATAATATTCTAACAAAATTTTTCATATGGTTTATTAAATTTTCATTGATTTCTTAGATTGAGAACCAATCTCATTTTCCATATATACGTCTTTTTATACAAATTTCTTTTATATATAATTTTTGAGAACCGATCTACCATGTAATAAGAGAATTAGTTGTATATAAAAAACTTTAATTTTACAGATTGAGCCTTAATATATCTGCATTAGCAAAAAAATTTAAAAAGCATGTTAATAATGAGGCAAAAGATTTGTTATTGCTATTATTTTAATATTTTGCAGTTGAAGTCCCCTATTGATTGTTCTATAAATTAAAAACATAAAATTTTAAAAAGTATTTTTTAGAAATCACTGTTTACTGAAAATGCAAATATAAAAATTATGGATATAAAAACTTATATATTGCTTATAATAACTCCTCTCATATACACTTTAATGCAAAAAAATGTTTTAATAAAACTTTTATTTTCCTGATAGTTTCGACTGTTCAGCAGTCTTCATCAGAGCTCAATTTCCTTTACCTTTTAAATAACTGTCGAAACTGTCAGGAAAATAAAGAAGTTTTATTAAAAAATTTTTTTGCACTAAAATATATATGAGATATGAATATATGAAGAAATGCAAAGAAAGTAAAGGAGAAGAATAAATGATATAAAGACTTCTGTGGTTTATTCTTTATGTTGAAGAATTGTTTCTTCCCTCCTCCACAAATTCATTACTGCATATCTCCTCTGTTGTATTCAAGAGTAATTTAAAGATAATGCAATTAATTATATGTTGGTAATTCTTTAAAACAAATTCAACAAAAATTTTTAATATGCTTCCAATGAGGTTCTCTTCAAATATTTATTATTAATAAACACTCAAGAATTACATATAAAAATAATTTAGATAATTAATGCTCAGCTTCAAATGGAAGTTGATAATGCAAGAACTGATATTCAATTACAATATAAACTTACCAGAATACATCCAAATTATAAGATAAATGAGTTACAATTGTAATATACATAATGGATGAAAAAAATGCAGAGGAACTTTGGAAAAGCTCTGATGAAGACTGCTGGACAGTCGAAACTGTCAGGAAAATAAAGTTTTATTAAAAAAGTTTTTTGCATTAAAGTGTATATGAAAGAAAAGTATAGAATGTTTAAAAATATGAATGGATGTGTTAGTTTCAAGTTTTTAATTCAACTTCTAACGGTTTGTTTTAAGCTATAATGTTGTTTCCTCTTTGATGAAAGTACTCAAGCTGTTATATGTTCTTTAATATATCATAGTATACTATGACTCTTCGACAACTATAATTTCTAGTTTTTGTTAAAGGTATTTTCATCATCTAGTTGAATTGTTAAATGTTTTCAGAAAAATTCAAACTTTATAATTTTCCAAATACATTTGCTGTTATGAATAAACACAAGTATAGTCTACATTTTCAGTGATATTGCTTCCCTCTCCACATCTTCTTGATCTTACCAATGATGATCTAACTTGAAGATTGAACCAGTTACTTTTAGATTCATGAAAATAATAAATTTAAAGTAATGCCCTAACACTAGATTATAGTGCCAAAATCAATGAGAGTTCTCTTGAATTCTCCAATTTTTCATTTTAAAGGCAAGGATAATAATTAGTTTCTAACTATTATGGATAAATGATTGACTCACAAGATTAATTTAATTATGATTGCCATGTAAATAGCTTAAATTTTCTTATTTTTTCTCTCTGGCCAATGCTGTTTTCCCAAACAAATCCATTCATGTGTATGTGTGTAATCTGCAGCTATAGGCACATCTGGTGTTCTTTACCCTCATTCAATCTCTACATTAGTCTGTCACTGGTCAGGCTAACACTTTAAAAAGAGAGAATAAAAATATCATTCAAATCAAGTGTTCCATACTAACCTACATTACTATTATCAAGTTTAATGTAATTGGGAAGGCAGAAATAAAATTTGAATTTTTAAAATTTTTTTTAATAATTTAATGATGTAAATAGTTCAACCGATAATAATTTAAAGTCATCACAAATATTCAAACATTCAATACTGTTTTCACTGTTTTTTTATATTTCAGTGATTAGATTGATTACTTCTGGATTGTCTTTTCTGTAAAGAGTTTGGACTAATGTTTTTTGTCATGACAAAATCTTGATTTTGTGTTAAAGATGTGAAACAACTATTACTGGTTTGAAAAATGAGTCTCTTCATCTTGTTCTCCTAAGTATTAAAGAGTATTTCAGTTAGTATTTTACCTGCAATAGAGCTGAAAATGATATGAAGGATAGTAGCTTTCTAATTAAGCATGTATATCATCTTTCTAAAATATTTTTACTTAGTATTCTTTTGTTTCTTGTATCATTTCAGCTTACACATTAATTTCAAGATGGAAAGTGGTGTAAAAATCTGCTCACTATTATTACATGAACAGCAAGACTTTGAACTTGGATAATATGAATATTGGCCTTGTATCACATGAATATTGTTGGCCTTGTTTCACATAAGTTTTGGGGGTCATGGCAAGAGTATCAAATAGTTTAACTAAGATTGTCATAGACACTACAGCATGCAATAATGATATATTGATCATTCAAACCATTTTTTAAAAAAAGCATCAAAAACATTAGCAATAGTAAGGACTAATATCTATGAAAGAATGTGGAATCTAGATTGAAGACCATCTGGTCAGGCCAAATAGTGGATTTTAATTTCAGTCAATATAATTTATGTTGTCAGGCATCATTTACAATTATATATCGATTCAATATCAGAAACTGCACCCCAACACTATGCATATATCTGAGCCAACATTTCATTCTAGCAGGATCAAGATTATGCCAAAAGTTCAACAATTTGATGTGACCACTACAGGGGGTAAACATCTTAAAATCCCATAATAGAGACATGCTTACCCCTCATGTGTTGTTTCTTTATGTCAAGTATTTAAAATTTATACAGCACATTTCTTTCATTGACAAAATGGTGGACATAAGTTACAAAATAATTCGTGCTATAATTATGGCTTTTGCCTTGTTTAAAATATTTTGCTTGTAATTTTAATATAAGTTTCTTTCAAATGAAAAATATTAAAAAATGAATAAAATAGACTTCAAATCATACAAATAAATATTAATATATATATAAATTAAGAATAATAAAAATAAACAAGAGTGGGTCTTTATTTTAGCATCATCTATTGCAAACTTGAGTAACTAGTAGTTACCATACTAAATTAAAGTTAAATTGAAGATGGCTGCTAAATACACAGTGGCCTTGACTCCAGCTCTGAATTCCAAGTTCTAACTAGTAAAGACAAAAGACAGAAATTGGTATGGGGATGGGTTAAATTGTAGTTATTACCATCTGGTAAATACTGATTACTAAAGCTTATATTTAGATGGTCCAAAGTAGAGAGCTATAATTTAATAAAATGAAATAAGTGATGCATTGATAATAGTAAAGATAGGTGGGAAAATGATTTAAGCCTAGACTGGCATTAACTATTATAAAAAGTATAAAAACCTAAACGGAAATGAACTGAATACACATTAAAAAGAAAGGATTCACCACAAAATGAAAACACGAGTAATGAACTAAGCAGCTTTTGTTTGAAGATAAAGTGAGATCATGTAATCAAAAATGATTGTTATGCACATTTGTAAAAGACAAATGTAAAATCTTACCCCTTCAATGAATTATAACAAAATTAGTGGCTACTTTTCTAAACTATCATAGAATTTTTAAAACACTGGAAAAACTAACTAAAAATCACTCATTTTTTAATAAGTTAGACAATTAATTCATTTTAAAAAGTAAAACTTGACAGCCATATACTGAATTTTATTTCATAAATTACTTTTATCGAGTGTATACCTTAAAGAAATTTCTGAACTGCTGGCTGCCATAACTTTTCACAAAATCTAATTTTAAACAAGTAAAAATTAATTGTACATTTTTTTGAAAATGAATTAGAAAAATTTGCTTTTGAATGAAGTTCGCTTCAAAATCATATATATTATTCTTGTCATATCTTACACAATTTTCTTTTGAAAGAATATTTTGATCAAAATTTGATAAAAAGTATTTTAACATACCAATACATAACAACAAATCAAAAATTAATATTTATTTTTAATTCAAAAATTAACAAGTTCCCACAATAAAGGAAACAAATATCTATACTATATATAAATTGTACTAAAACTGGTTTCTTTTTCAATAATCACCTATAATGTGTGTATATAAAAATATAGGTATTAAGAGTTTCATGGTATAAATTAGGATAGATGTCTATCAAATCCATTAGCTAGTTTTTAACTACAAAGAAAAAGTGAAAAATTGTTACATTTCAAATAACTTTATACCAAATCCATATAGTATCATCTATGTTCTTTATAACTTTTTATAATGCTTTTTCACAACCCACTATTGACAGTTTTGATTACCCTAACAATCTTCTTCAGAACTAAAGTAGAAGTTCTGAAGAAGATCGTTGGGGCAATCAAAACTGTCAATATTTGGGTTGTAAAAAAGCATTGTAAAAAGTAATAAAGAACATAGATGATATTA
The DNA here is from genome assembly GCA_028023455.1 of Epiperipatus broadwayi. Classification (NCBI taxonomy): domain Eukaryota; kingdom Metazoa; phylum Onychophora; class Udeonychophora; order Euonychophora; family Peripatidae; genus Epiperipatus; species Epiperipatus broadwayi. The sequence continues at coordinate 1,278,783 of JAQFVV010012436.1, read as the reverse complement.
ATATTACACATTTCAAATAAATTAAAGATTTGTCTTTCAAACAGCCAAACCAACTAAATCAATTATTTGATTATAAATAACTATATAAGTATTCTTAGCTGGATTAAAATAAAAATATTAACCTATAAACTCTTACGATTCAGCATTTGAGCGAGTTAATAAACATTAACTTATTCCTTACCGTTACTCTATATATAGGCCATTACCTTGTAGAAAATCATTCAAAGACTGTATTACATGGATGAAATTGAAACTATTGTCTCAATGACATAACAGATACATAATACCACTCCACTAAGATTAATTGCTTGTTTCAGAATTCGTATATTTTCTGTGAACACAACTTTTATGTATATATTTTAAGATTTTAATGCAAATAGATATAATAGTGGTTGTCTTGGGTTACTACATTTATATGTTATTCGATCATCATTTTCAATCATTACTAATCTATTGAAAGATAAGAGTTCTTCCAAACTTAAGCCAGTTTTTTCAGTCCATATCTTCTCTTCACAACATTTTGGCAAATTTACCAAATACATATTTTATCCCTGTCTATTAAGAAATATGAATGAGTTAAATAACTTATAATATGTATACAAAAATGTGAGGCAAATCTGAAGGATTTGATTGGTTAAAAATATTTATCAGATGCATTTGTTTACTTATAATGTGTAGTTCCACTCACGTATATATCAGAAACTTACTTATTTCACGAGGCAAAACTCTCCATATAGTAGCGCACTCAGTACAAGCCAGAGTAACCAATGGTTTAATTTACTTATTTTATATAAAAATTACTTTTGATTTAATTATAGTAAAAACACACATCTCTCAAAAAATAATATTGGTGAAAAATAAAGCAGTATTTAAATTGCTCTCGACAAAACAAAAACTTCTCTGTCAGTCTCTCGCAAAAAGAAGAATAAAATGGCACTACTCACTAACTTTTATAATTTATGAATAAATAAGTACTCAGTTTTATTCTCACTCTAATTTAAAATTAGCTAGATACGTATTTCGCTATTATATGAAAAATTAGAAGCAAAGAAGATTTTCACCTTCTGCTCAGCCTGGATCTGAACCCAAGTCATACAAATCAAAAATATGCATTACCGCCATATCACAAAGATTCACATATATAGTACACGTTTAAAAACCAGCAAAACACATCAATATTTTAATTTCTTCAGCTTTATCACTATGTCTTGTTCTTGATACTTGTACTTAGAACAAGTCTCCATTGTTATCTTGTTATTTTAGAAAAAGATAATTTTGATTTCTTTCCTTTCGGGTTACTTTTCTTTGCTTTCTAAAATTAAAAAAATAAATACATTTAAAATAAATAAACATAAAAATATAGGCTTGTAAAATATATATGTGTGTTTATATATATATTACTACATGTGCCTGCATGCAGAAAATTTATACAATTATTATTGTCATTAATAATTAACAACATATTACTATCCTTCCCAGATTACACAATTTGTTAAGACAAGAGCAGTTCTACAATCTAACATCATCAGATGTAGCTTCATCAAATAGTACCCACTAGATGTATACAAAATCCCTAAATTCTGATCCTCGGATCAGTTTCTGTTTTTGTATTTTTCAGTTAAGTAGTTGCTGAAAGGGATCTGAAATCTTTCCAGCCTTAGCACCCAAATCTCACTAATAAAGGCAAATGTCAGAAACTAATCTGAGAATGGGAATTTAAATACTAAAAATAGAGATATTATATGCATTCAATAATCACTAATTACTTAAGCTTATAGCAAAATGGGGAGTTGTTATAGACTTATTTTTGTTCATTGAAAGTGACAAATTCTCCATACAATAGAGCTATTCAATGCAAACCAGAGTAATCAATTGATACAAGAAAGTACCTACTCATATTAATATCCCCAACTAGTTTCTAGCTTATGGTTTCATCAGTGAGTAGCTTTGGATCTGAGAGCACTGCATCTAGATTTTAGGATCTAATGCAACCCTCCAGCAGCCATCTTTTATCTTTTTAGTTAATGATAAAGCTTTGAGTCCAAAATGAAAACATAATAATGTTTCAATTCAAGCTCATTTACTTGTATAGTCATATAGATTTGAACTCAGTTCAGCAGCTATACATTTTGATGTCTTGGGTTTTTAACAACCGCAATCATCTTAATCCTATTTAGCAGGATTGCCATTAAACCACTAAACAACACATGATTACCATTCCCTATGCTTACACAAAGTGTTATCATCAAGGCAAAACTTTCCACACAGTAGCACTACTCAGTGCAAGCCAGAATAATCAGTGAATGCAGAGACTTGTGCATAAAATCCCTATCTAGTGCCTACTCATCCAAAATTCCCAGACTAGTTTCTAGCTCACGTCTTTTCATCAGTGACCAGCTTTGGATCTGAGAGCACTGCATCTAGATTTTAGGATCTAATGCAATGCTCCGGCAACCACTTTTTACCTTTTTAAGTAACTATAAAGCTACAAAGAGGCATTAGATAGTAATTTTATGCACAAATTTTCTTGCATCCATTAATTACTCTCGCTTCCACTGGTGGCAGTCCTGTATGAAGAGTGTAATGCCTGGAAACAGAAAGGGTACAAATAATGAAGTTGTGAAAGAATATATATAAACAAAGTGATTATACAGAAAGTGCATTGTTTTTTAGGCTGGGTTTGGGAAAAGCTAAGGGGGATTTAGATATAAAGGTCATGGAGTTGACAAAGATTATGTTATGGAAATGGAATGGAGCAGAAGAGAGAATATGGGAAAAACTTAGGATGAGAAATGGAAAGGTAAGATAAAGTGGCTGACAGGTTTCTTTGGGCATAGCGGCTGAGAGATTCCTGATTCTGTATAAGGAGAAGTCGCAGTGCATCGCATTGCATTGTTTTAACAGTTTGTGTAAGGACCGAAAATGGTGATCATGTGATGTTTAGTGGTTTAATATTATTTCATGTTTTTAAAAAATATGTAATTAATAATAAACATGTATTACTAGAATAACTACCCCTTTTTTTAACTACGAGCATTTCAACTAATTCAGTCTCTAATTTACTTAGTTGAAAATAAATAAATATCAGTCATCAAACATATATTAATTAAATGTTGTTGCTTTTTAATTAAAAGGGTAAGAAGAAAATTTTAAAAAAATTTTAAAGAAATGCTTTTTATTCACTTAAATGCACTAAAAAAAAAAACTTTCTTCAGCCTTCATAACATGGGGGCGCTCATGTTTAGAAATTATATCAATGCCAATCTATCCATCATATCACCTACAATTAATGCCCTCTTGGCATTGATACAAGAAAATGGGTGTTAGTTCCTACTTCTAAGTCATTTTACAAATACATTGGCATTGATACAATTTCTAAATATGATCGTCCCAAGCATTTATTTGTGAAACTGAAGAAAATTTATTCTTTATTTTATATAATTTCAGAAAATATGAATGAAAAAAATTTAGATATAATTTAAGATTACTAGATGATAATTTTATATAAAATTAAAAAGTTACATTTTTCACGATTTTTTTTTTTTTTTGCTAAAATTGTTTGCAAACTTTTAAAAATATGTAATTATCACCAGAAATATATATGTATGCAAAGTTTCAACTAGATCAGAAATTAGGAAGTGGATGAAAATTTGGATTGCAAAAGATCTGACACATGGATAAAAAAAAGAGTAATTTAAATAAAAACAATAATTTACATTTTATCTATTAAAAAAAAGAGAATTGAACTGTACTACGTTTTCTTTCTTATTTTTTGAAAAAGTCGTACCATTTATACAAATCAAGAAATGGAAAGAAATAAGGAAATAGTGTTATTTGTATTACAAGCAATTAATTCAATATATTTCATTCCAGAGCTATCTAGTGTAAATTTGAACAATCAGCTTTTAAAAAAAATTTCAAAATATTAATGGGGCAACAAGATAGTTAAATGGGGATGCCAAATATATTTTTCCCAAACTCATATCCAAGCAATTCATTACTGATCATGGGCTGAAAAACTGTGAGCCAGGTAATCCTATATACAATAATAATAATAAATATTAAAAATAGAACTGATGCATCTATAATTAAAGAATGAAAATCTGGATGCACAACATGCAATTATATTGTCACAATTCATGCGAGATAACTCCTGGCATGAAAAGCTAAAGACAATTATATCAATAAATGTGACTAAAGATCTTAAACTAAAAAAAAGACAAAAAATAACAGAATAACCATAGCTAAAAAGAATGTATATACAAACTGATGAACCAAGATTATATTAATTAAATAAATCACTCCTTCAAGAAATTTTTTCTTTCTTTCTAAAATGATCATTAATGCAATTGTATACATTTTTAACATAGTTTTAAACCACTTTTATGTAAGTTAGAACACTCTGTTTGTTTGTTTAGGATGAATATTGAAATCAAGGTTTAACATATTTCTATCAAATGTATTTCCTTAAATTTTGCACATGCTAAAAATCACTGCCATTATGATGTGGCAATAAAATATTCCAGAATTATCGAGTGGTTTATATAAACCAAGACTATGGATGGACCAAATTTCAAACATGTTGATATCGTTTTCAGTAAGATGTCAGTAATGCATATGAGGGGGCAATATATTTAAAATAAAATAAAAACTAAAAATGAAACGCATTTACCATAAATTCAAATAGAAATCAAATCTTACTTTCTCTTGACTGGAAGTCTGTCTCCGATAATGCGCTATTTCTTAAGTATTATAAATTTCCATGCACTCACTGTGTGGAAATTTATAATATTTAAAAAATAGCACATTATCGGAGATTGACTTCCATTTGAATAATTTCAAAGTTTTCAGTGCTTTATAATAATAGATTTTCTCTTGATTGGAAAAAGTTAATTTAAATTTTAATATCCCTTAATTATAAAAGATTATTTTTTAGAAATGCTTCTTTCATAAACAAAATAATATAGGAATCTATTCCTTTTTATAAAATAAACTTTTTAAATAGCAAATTATATATAAGTATTAAGATATACATAAAAAGTAAATTTATGTTACATAATATTTACTACACTATATATAAAAACACAAGCAAAACTAGGAAAACAAGGAACAATTTGGGATAAAGAAAGCAATAGCTTATGTACATAATGTATACTTCATTCTATAGTTTAAAACTCCATCAAAAAACTAAGCTTACATACCAACAGAGCAAAAAGATAGATTGGTATCATTCTATCTTCTCATAGTTAACATTACATGAAACGGAAGTAGTTACTTTTATTTTAATTAAATGTACACACTTATATATAATTGCATAAAAGGGTAAGTTTGCTTTGGAAATTAATAATATTGTGAATTAATGCTTACATAATGTAGAACTCATAAAAAATATTATGCTGGCAAATTCTGTTTATAGTTTTTCTAGATAAGAACTCGAGAGCATTTAAGTATGTATTAAACTATTCTTTAGCATTTTTTTAAGAGCACTGTATTTCTTGTTATCAAATATGATACAATATAATTCAAGCCATATGGTTCTAGGAATTGGCTTTAATGAGCAATTTTCTTTCAAACTCTTAGTTTTAATTAAAATTGGAATAATTATGAAAATCCCAATAATAATAAATTAAAAATAATATATATAAAAAACTAACCAAAAATAATTATTTTCTTTAGCCACAATTGGGGATTTTATATTTAACTTGAAATAAAAGCATGGGGTGTCCAGAAATTAAGTCAATCGCTAATTTTCATAATAAGTGATCGAATTAATTAATATGTGGGCATTCCATGTCTTTTGTTTCAAATTAAATGTAAAAATTCCAATTATAATTAAAGAAAAGTCAATCGCTAATTTGCATAATAAGTGATCGAATTAATTAATATGTGAGCATTCCATGTCTTTTGTTTCAAATTAAATGTAAAAATTCCAATTATAATTAAAGAAAACAATTATTTTTGAATATTTTTTTTTAGATGTATTATTTTTCTTTATAAATCTTGTTTATTTTATAAACTATTTTTTTTCCATACCATCTCCTATGTTCATTTTCAAAGTTTATTCCTATAAGTATGTAGATATATATATAACATGTAAAAACAAATATAGATCTGTATATATTTATAAGAATAAATCTTATATATATATAGAGAGAGATATATTTATATTTACACTAGCTGTCCCTAGGGTTTTGCTCTCATTAAAAGAAAATTATCAAATTCTTTAAAACAATTAAGTACCATAAAGCATGTCATAGCCTAGTAATTCTCCAGAAAAAAGTGTGCAAAATTCTTCAAGATTGATGCAACATATACTGAATTATTAAGTAACAAATAAACAAACTTTTCAAATTTATATGTAAGAATAAAGGAAAGAATAAAAGATAAATGATAAAAGATTACTGATAAATTACACACAATAGAGCTGTCTTTAATTTAAATATCCCTGAATTATTTTAGAACTCTAGTATTTATCTTCATTTGACGGCAAATTCTTTTATCCTTATTGAAATATTTGAATTATACTATAACACTTATTGCTCATGCTCACTTTTGTGTATAATTCATTTAAAATATTTGTCAAATTTAAAACGTGCAGATGATCAAATCAATCCGTCAGACAGTTTTTCTAAATTACTTACTTTTAAAAATAATACCGTAAACTATCATTTATTAAGTATTTTATATATTATTTTAAACAATATTAAAAATTATCCACTACAATATTTTAAATAATCCTTTAAATATATTTTCATTAGTGTTATATATCTAAATTTGAAAGTTTGTTTGTTTGTTACTTAATAATTCCACAAATATTGCCCCAGTCGTCTTAGTACATTTTTTGTTTTTCCAATAAAATAATATATTTATAATTTTTGAATTTGCTAGAAAATATTTCTTTTAGGCAACAAAAACTTCCGTAAGGGTCACTAAGAACCATTAAGCAAAAATCCTGAGCACATGAAATTCTCCAAAAAAAAAAAAGAAAAAAAATCATGCAAGATTTAAGAATTGTGCAATATTAAGTTAATTATACAGTTTCAGTTTAGAATTGGTCTACGCATGCACATTTCACATCATTGGATCCATCTTTAACGTATCTTTCGGAAAATGTAAGTTGTATTTTTGTATCTCAAAAATTGACAATTTTATGATAATTTTTGTACTCAAGTAGCTGTAATTTTTTTGTCTTTTTTTCAGTTTCTTCAATATAACAGAAATTTTTTCACCGTAAAACTAAAATGGAAAAATATGCAAGACTTAACTGATTCCAGCGATGACAGCAATTTTTTCATAGGTGAGCTTTGGAACTTCTTCTTACAACTCATTTGAGGAATTATCTAAGTCAGATGCGGTACTAAAAAAAAGTGTTTGAATAGAAGTGCTCTAGATATGTCTACTCCAGCTCAGCCTACTCCAGGCCCATCTTCCCGACCAGATTTGAATGTGTTGCCGATTAACTTTAACATTAGCGGTTCATCAAATTTTATAAAGTCTCCTGGGCTCAAGTTTTCCATCACAAGTGAGTATGCAATTTTAGACTATTTACAATTATTATTCAATAAAAAAAATTTTGAAAAAATAATTCTTGAAACGAATATATACACTGAACCGAAAAAAGCTTATGACTCGGTAAATTTGTCATATCACGAATTATCTGCATTTTTTGGCATGATAATAGGCATTTCCTCCATATGTCCAGTACATGAATTAGATGACATATGGAGTTCTGATTTGAGAGTTAGACAACCCTATTTTACAAAGATTATGACACGAAGTCGATTTTATTCAATTTTATCTTGTCTACATTTTAATAATAATAAAACCATAACAAATGCTAAAAGTAAAGATTTTGACAGAATATATAAACTTAGGCCAATTTTAGATTACTGCAATGTAAATTTTAAGGCTGCATATCAAATGCATAGAAAGGTAGCAGTTAATGAAGCTATTACCAAATTTACTGGTCATAATAGCATGAAACAATTTGAGCCCTCAAAACCGAGGGTTCAAATGGTGGATGTGTGCAGACAGCCATAATGGATATGTGTCCCATATGGAGTTGTATACAGGTAAAAATACAACTTCAGATGCTGGCCAAGGTTTGGGTACTCAAGCTGTGCTTTCAGTAGTTTTGCCATATCTATCCAAACAGCATCACATTATTTTTTGTGATAGATATTTTACAAGTGTATAGTTAACAAAAGGGCTATCTGCAAACAAACTCTAATGTTGCGGCACACTAAATGCAAATAGAAGAGGTATCCCAGACAGTATCAAAGAACTGTATAAAAATTACAACAAAAAAAATGAATAAGGGAGACTCAAATTTTGTAATTGATCAAAATAGTGGTCTTCAGTTTTTAATTTGTTTGGATAAGAAGCCAATTCTAAAGCTTACCAATGCTTATCCACTTTCTGGGGATGATGCTATTAAAAGAAGACACAAAGATGGGACATGTTAGTCATATCCATGCCCACCTGCAATAAAAATGTACGACTGCTACATGGGTGGAGACTTGGCCAATCGGAAACGACTTCAATATAGTTGGAAGAAGAGAAAATCTGTCCGATGGCAAATGCGTCCTTTCTGGCACTGATTTGACACAGCTGTCACAAATGCATATATTCTGTATACGGAATATATGACTGAGACAGAAGAAAGTCGAAACTCTTTTAACTTTTCGGAGAGCCTTATCAGAGAGTCTCATTGATGGGTTTTCTTTAAGAGTGACTAGCCATACAGCTTATCATGTTGTACCACATCTGGCTCAATATACCGGTGGAAATTGTTGACCTTCACCAACACAATATTTGTAAAGGATGTGTTGTCTGCCTAAAAAAGAAGCAAAGGCATGAAAGCTTCGTTGGCTGCATGGAGTGTGGACCTGTCACTCTCCGTCAAAGTGCTTTGAGGAACTGTTTTGCTATGTATCACAGTGAGAATGTGATAGGTGCCACACCTGACACCACTACAATCAACTTCTGCAGGAGGGTCAACTAGCATGCCAGCTCAGTCAAGATCTCCCCCTACAGATGATCAGCAGCAGCTTAAATCGATAAATTGTATTTGCATTTGGTTGCAGAATTATTTTAATTGTAAGTTATCATTTTGTAGTAATCACTTGATTTTATATTTTAGGTAAATTCCATCTAACAAGATGAAATGTTTGTTTGCCACAAGCTGCTGACAGGTAGGATAAATAATAAAGTGTATTATTATTATTAATCTACTACATAGCACTGACTCTACTCCCCCCTTTTTGTTTAGCTGCATCGTGTATGGAATCGGAATCTGTCCTAAGCTTTCATCATCACTAACTATAATGAATTTAGCATATATTATTTTGGTTTTCTTTTTACCCTACCAATTTTATGTATAATTTTACTTTTGTTTAATTTTTTTAATAATTTTATGTATAATTTTAATTTTGTTTGCCTTTTTTAATAATTTTATGTATAATTTAATTTTATGTATATCTTTTTTAGTTTATATATGTTGTTTTTATTGTTTTGGTTTATTATTTTATTTTGTATATACATTGATTATCACATCATTAATAAATTTAAAAAATTATTTACAATAAAAAATGGTTTTTTTTTTTTTACTCATATTTTCCTCCAATATAAAAATTAATGACTAATTTTTTAATAAATTACAAACTTTGTTGAAGTTCTTTATTATAATATTTAAATTACACTAATTATTGATCACTATTAACTACTTGTTATTAGGAATGACATATTCGTTGCAAACTCCTGTATGGAAAAACACTTTGAGGGACTACCAGGAAAAATTGAAAGTTACAATGTCGTTATTTCTTGAAGTATTGGAGTGATGGATTACCTTAGGTAAGTCATATTACATATTAATCTTTTGGAAATTTACTAAGGAATGCAATGGAGATATTAACAAAAACATAGATTTAAAATTTAAGCAGGAAAATTTTGAATTTATAAAATAATATGAAAATAATTTTTAGAAATAATTTTTTTCCCTTTTTTTAATTACTTTGAATATCAATGGCTATATTTTTTCAACTTCATTCCATTCTTTTATGTTCTATGTTTCAAATAATATATATTCTGTCATTTTCCAACAACACAAATTTAAATTATTATAAAATTTGTGGTGTAACATAATTTTTTTAATATTTAATGTGGCCGCTTCAGCAGTCAATAAGTAACAAATTTTCAAATGTATATATATAATAGATGTTATGAATATAGATCTGCTTATATTTATAGAAATAAACCTTGAAAATGATTATAGAAGATGGTCAACAAGTAGATGGAGAGATAAATTTGGAAAAGAAATGGTTTATAAAATGGATTTACGAAAAAAAAAAATGTGATAATATTATATTGTATAAAGCAGCAGGAGATATTCCAGATTAAGCATTGATTTCATATATAAAGGTTATTCCTTCATCCACTAATCATAGAATATGTCAGTAGTTCAGATCCAACATCATCATTATCATTAAGAATTATAATTAGACTAAATCAAAATAATCAAATAAATACATTAAACTATAAATAAAAAATTCAATATTAAAAATTATTACTTTTAAAGATTAAAAATGTTTTGATAGTTTATTGATTTAATAAATACATATTAATTTTACCTGAAATTGTTTAATCTTATCTTTGAAAACCTTGATATCAAGATCAGCTGAAAAATTGCAAATAAATAAAATATTTATAAACTAATAATGATAGTAATAATATGAAAAAAATTATTTAACAAATATTCTATGTAAATAAGCTTCATTAAAAATTTATAGAATTACTAAATATACATAAATTGAATTGTTAATCACTCAGAAGTTGTATAACATAAACAAAAGATTGTGTTTCAATCCACAAAGTTTCAATCCTTACTTTACCTCAGAAAAAAATCATACACAAGAATATTATCCCTTACTTTACCTCAGCAAAAAACCACACACAGAAGTATTAGTAATAATTGTTTTGCCCTTCTCAGTGTAAACATTATAACCAAGTTAGACTAGGAATTCAAGAAACATTTTACGTAACAGTTCTAATCAGCATATGCTGTAACTCCTTTCCCAAAACTTTGATTCTTTATTTTATTTTTTATAAAATATATTAAAAAAACTTTATACCATATTTTTCTACACATAATATGTAATATGTAAAGAGCCTGCTACTAGCTCTAAACAAGCTTAATTTTTTTTTTTTGTATGATAAATGCTACAAGAGAAAATACATGAAGCCTTTATCTGTGATGCTCCCCATCCCCAGTCCGGTTTCGAGGTATGGCTCTCATCAGTGAGGAGCTAGGACATAAGATTCAAAATATTAACTCAAGCAAAGCATTTATCTAATTCTTAAATATTAAGAAAAAGATCCAAATCTTCAGACATCTACATGTCTTCAAACTCAGCTCTTGTGATGTACAAAGATATGATAATTCCAAATGAAAAAATACAGTTAATGATAAGTAATGAAAGAAAATAAATATATGATTACAATTATGTTGTCAAATTTTTCATATTAATAATTAATCAAAAATAAGTAGTTTTCTTCATTCTACGCAGAGGCATCTAATTGTAAGCTTTAGTAATCAACATCTCATGTTTGGTTCTTAAGATCTTTATCAATAAAGACTCATAAAATAAAGCATTACTGAGTGGACATTTTTTATTTCTTTTGTATTATCAAACAACCTACCTGAAATTGAAAATCATCTTACAGTTTTGAATCCAAGCAAACTTGCTCCTAATGTTAGATAGATCTGACATGGGTCCAATAAATATATATTTTAGTAGCCTCAATTTTATGTTAACAGTAGATGTTAATCACACTTCAGCTATGGAATAATATGATCAAAAATATGTCACATGAATTTTTCTATTCATATTCAAACAGTTCTCTTAACTCTATTTCCAGAATTATTTCTTTATAAATATCTACATTTCAGCATTATCTTAAATAAAGCCATTAATGAATGCATATTTACTGAAGCTTAGCGCTTTCAAAGGCAAAGTATGTCCTCATATTCATAGCCCTGACATTTGCATGATTGGGCGCATATATATAATAGACAGTAAATTTATTTAAATAAATGTAAATTATATTGCTCATTTCTTCAACTGGAGGAAGCAGGATCCCTTCATATTCATGGTATTATAATTGTTGCTATATGACACACCTCTTTTAATTTTCCCATTGGAGTCATTTCACTCAATGCAAGCAATGTTGGTGGCTATGAGTTTGAATATATGACTCATTAAGTTTTGGTGATTGAGAAAGATTTATGTTCAGGATTGCTTGTGGATCTTTTGTGGAGGTATTTGTGTTGAAAGATCCTTGTAGAAGCATGTTCAAGATTCTCCATAGTAGATAGCATTGCATCCTGCTTGGAGGGCATGCAATTTGATATACAGTGTGTGGAGTTTGATCAGTATGGAGTCTATCCTTAGAATTATTTATCAGTCTGTTTATTGTGGGAGGAATACAATAACTCACTTGATGTGTTTGTGAGCAAATTTTATTTGCCTCTTCGGCTACACGTGGTATGTATAGGAGCAGTATCCAAGGTTTGCCATTTTGGGGTGGGTATTGTTTGATGTTGGCTTTACGAGCGGCTTTAGCAATTGTCGATCACCAGGCTAGTTTCCGAATCATAGACTTTATCAGTAAATATTTGTCGACATCTTTTTGTTATATATTATTCTAATAAAAGAATGAAAGAGAGTTATACATAACATAAAACTCAGATTCCTAAAATATAGTTTACAAGATCAATTCTCTTTGCTCTCATCCAGAGCCATCTACTATAAACTTGAGTAATCACTGGATACCAGATCGAAAAGCACTATAAAATCCGATCTCCAGAGTAGCCCATTTCTGGTTTTTGCTTTATATTAAATCTGGAACTAATGCGCTTAGCAGCTACATGTACTCCTTTATACAATTTAAGCTAATAATCTGAAATTTAAAAAAAACAATTGAAGTTTCAAAACCAACTAACTTATGCAGATCTGAAACCAGGTCCATTTCTGTATATTTTTGAGACTTCACTCGTATAACAAAGGTCAATACCTACAATATCACAATGATTTCTCGTTTGATTCCAAGAACGGCAGTTAAAAAATATCTTCTAAATACATAAGTGCATTAATTCCAGATTTGAATTCTAGTTTTCACTGATGAAGGCAAGAGTCAGATAATGGTTTGAGATGGATATTTTATAGCATGATGTCCATTGATTAGTCAAACTTAAAATAGATGGATTTAAAGAGTAAGGGGGGGGGGATAAGTGCTCTTGGAAGCAAATGAGCAAGCATAGAAGAGATCGGATAATGTGGTTTGGTAACATAGATTAATTCAGCTATTCACTTTTTATCATTTTAATCCAAATCAATTCTTAAATCACAAACTATTTTGGCATTTTTAAAACTGATAGATAATATAGAAAATATTGTTTTAAAATTGCAAAACCAGTTGTTGATTTAAGAATTAATAAAATATAATATAGTTAATAGATGATACAATTATCCAAATAAGATGACTTCAATTATAAACTTGGGAGTGTTTTCAATTTCAGGTTGTTAGCTTCATAGCATAAAAGAAATAAAATGTGGTTGTTTTTATATATCTTATACCCGATGTCAATCAATTATTAAAGCTTATTATAAATGACTAAAGTAAAGCACATAACCAGTGAAAAGATGATTGGTTCTCCCTTCATCAGACGTGTTACATAGCAACAATTTAACCTATTCACCACAATAAACATTAATACATTAACATGTCTGGTTCAAGAGTTACTGGATAAAAGGTGACAGTGTGCTTTATGTCCTCATAGATCATTGTCAACGTTCTCTCTGCCATCACAAAATCTTGAAACATTCTTGAAACTCGTGATGTCATTAACAAACACAAAGTGAATCATTTCAAATATATCGGTATCAACTTGCTCAATTCAAAACTCAATTTAAAAGTAGCATTTTGCTCCATTGCGGGTTAAGGTACGAAGTATATTGGTTATATTAACTCATAATTCTAGTATGCTAGCATCTTAAATTCTTTATAATGAATAGCTAAACTATGCCTCTACATAACGGATACGTTTATTCAGAGGTGGCGCTGCAGGCAGCTTGGTGAAAGAACCAGTCACCATTCTGGAACATACTATGTATTTTGAATTTTCCATATATTGTTTATTAAAACTTACTATTATATAATTTAGTTTAAATGTGTTCACAATCTTTTATAAATATTCTGTAAATATTTATGCAATTCTCTTTCAAATATGACAATATTTATTTTTTCAAATTCATATCTTATTTATTCCTAATAATTGTATGTTTATGGAAAAGCATAATTACTTTCAAGATAACACCTAAACATCTTATCAATACCTAAGCTAATCAGTATTGCAGGCTGATAATCAGAGATACACATTATATCTTTATAGCTATAAACCCTCTATTATACATTGTGTAAGTGATCAAACTCTTTAATCAAACTTCATAATTAAATCCATTATCATCATGAGTTTAAAAATCACAAACCAAAGTCAATCCTGTGATCCTTTCCAATTCTTTCTGTTTATTGCTCTAACCTTCAAACGCTTGTAATGATTTCTTTCCTTAATTCATTAATCATCTTTTTTATTCTCCAACTTCTCACTTCTTCTTACCATAATTCTCTTTTCATTTACTCTCTTCAACAGTTCAACATTAAGAATCATATTCTTGCAATCTGTAACTCAAAAGATTCCAATATTTTCAAATACCTTTTTCTAATCATCCAAGTCTTGTTCTTTGTAAAATCATATCCCAAGCAAATATTTAACAAGAAATTTTTCGTAACTACAACATTAACAACTATCAAAAGAATCTCCTGACCTTATTACACGTATGTAATACTTATATCATCATTTCCATTCTTGAAGAAGCAACTTCCTCAATATTTAAAAGCATTGATCTGCTCCTAAACTTTCTATCTAAATGTCACTCTTAATTTTTATCACCTCTACATTCACGTGGATTGATTTTCTTTCTAATCTTTTCTATAAATTTCATCAACTTTAATTAACATTTGGTTAAGGTCAGCAAACAATCTCATGTTGCCCAAAAAACTGAAAAATATGAATCCATTAACTCTCCTCCCCTTTCATAACTGCAATCTTGTCAAAACCATTCAATAAAAAGTTAATTTAAGTAAATACTAAATAAAAACTATAGATAGACAGCTCATTTATCTTAACCTCATGCCAATAAATAAGAAGATAATTTAAATATATTTATATCTATTTATTTCACATGTATTTTAATCACATAAATAAAAGCATCTGAAAAGAGACTCCCAAGATGCAGTTCACGTACACAACACTCTTCAGTTGACCCGGGTCACAGCCTCTTGCATTTCTTTATTGTTGTCCTTGCTCACTATTTATCAATACCAAATTATTACAATTTAACTTAAGGATGCCAAAGTTTCCACAATAACAACTATGATATTTCCCTTCCTCAAATAAATACTTTAATAACTATTACTGTTCATTTATTTTTCATCATTATCATATGATAAAAGTGTATAATGGAACGTTAAAAGTATATTTAAGATAATACATATGGAAAAAAAAGATGAAATTGAACTAACTGGATTAAAAATGTTATAATTTCTAGCCTAATAAATGATTAATAATAATTATTAAGGCATTTATCAGGTGGACATGATATCCTGGTTTTGAATGTAGAAATAAATTTATCTCAAAAAAAGGGTTTTCATTCATGCTTAAATATTCTAATACGGTTAACACTTTCTCATTCATACCTTTTTTCTTCAATATGGCCACCAAAATAATCAAGGCAAAACTCTCCCTGTGCCAACCAGAGTAATCAATGGATGCCAGAAGACTTGTGCATAAAATCCCTATCTAATGCCTACTCATCCAATATCCCCAGACTAGTTTCTGGCTTGTGGCCTTCGTCAGTGAGGAGCTTTTGAATCTGAGAGCACTGCACCTAGATCTTAGGATCTAATGCAATCCTCCAGCAACCATCTTTTATCTCTACTTATATACAATTATGTGCTAGTATAAGAGATGGTGATCATGTGATGCTTAATGGTTTAACACCAAAATAATCCAATTTCCTCGATTAAAAAACTTTATCAGCATCAATAAAATATTTAACTTTCCTTATTCCTGCTACATATCTCTTTAACAATAGCTTTTACTATTTCACTGAATTTCTTTTTCATCCACATTTTTTCTAAACCTAATTACTCTTTCAGAACAAACATGTACTTAATATTCTCGCCTAATACGTAAAGTTATTACAATTTAAAACAATAGGCTTTTTTTTCTAATGGAATCACAACTGTTGCTGGCCCCTATCATGAGTCATAAACTACCTTCTCTTAATCTGGGCATGTTCAATTCACATGGGAACAAATGAAACGAGGTGTATATTAACAAAATAATTTTATGACCATGTATTTGTGGACAAACATAACAAACTTTATGAAGACAAAGCAACTATAAATCCGAATGTTATTTTCAAGTGAATCCTTGTTATCCACTATTAGATATAATTATAAATTAAAACCACCGACATTTCAAAGAATAAAACAAAACACTTACTAATATCTTCACACTCTCATTTCCAAATTCTTAAGATTTGCCCATACTTAAACATTTGGGTTGAAAGGATAGATGGATTCATTTTATCTTTTCACAAAGAGTTTATCTTATGTTTGGAAAAATGAGAGTATTCATTTATAGTCATGTGCATTAGCTTAATGCTAATTATTATTACAGTTTAAAAACATCGCACTATATAAAATAAATATCTTATTTATATATTTTCTTTTATATTTATGAAAACATTATTCTCTTTGCCTGAAAATGATAAAACAAGCAAAAAATTTCTACAAAAACTAATTATTCTACAAAGCTTATTTTATGGTCAATGTATATTAACAATTTATTTAAAAGTGAATTTGCAAATATGATACGATTGCTGATTTGTTAAACTTAATTATCATAAAAGAAAGATTTAATAACATCCTCATTTAAAGAAATTTGCAATACAATAATGCCTTTTTTGACTATTCCCATGACTATAGAGGGCGCTGAATGAACATTTTTTTAAACCAAAGGTAATAAAAAATTCAATATTCAAGAATCTAAAGGTGTAAGTTTGACTCTTAAGCTAGAATTATCACTGTCAGGCCAGCAACATCTGAAGAGCAGAGAATAATACTTAAAACATGGTACACCTGTGATATCTACTAACTTGTGTGTTTTACTAACAGTTGTTTGTAACATTTTAAAAACTGTAAAAATTATTTTAGAAGATTTGAACCCAAATTTGATTTAACATTTTAAATATATTATCTGTTGAAAGTAAAATCATTAAATCTTTAGATATAGAAAATATTATACATTTATTTTCTAACATGAAAGTTAAAAACAAATACATTTAAAATAAGTACGATATTTTAATTTTGTGTTATTTTTTTTCTTTTTAATCAAGATGATATGATAGGATAGGTTTACAGCTTAATATTTCATCATATAAATAACTTACATATCTTCTTACTCATCTATCCAATCTAATAATAATGTAATGTTTGCTTTAATCAGTATTGTACTTTCACAATATTAAATCAAATTTACCTTTATTTTATAAATCTATTTCATTCAATAAATCAAATTTTTTAATTTTCTAATTGTTTCCGCTGATTAGCAGCCTTCTTCAGAGATCGACAAGATTTCTAATGAAGGGAAAGCGTAAGCTTGTGGTTAAGACCTGTAGAGGTCCCTACTATCGCATTTTCATGTGCACATTATTGAGGTTACAGCCTTAGTAAATATTACGGACAATTAAAATAAAATAAAAACTGCTTTAAAAAGTATGCAAGATAGTTAGCAATTAAGAGAAGTGCAGACATTAATTTGTAATTCTATAATACTTTTACCTAGTACATAATTTAGACTTTTCTATCTTCTCTCTTATTAAATGACTAATTAAGACACCATTTAAGTATTTTTAATGTATTCCCTTCTCTTTCAGCATTCTTGCCTGGAAAAAGTTGTGGAAACCCAAAGTTACTTCATATAAATAACATTCCCAAAGAAAATCATGATTAACTATTTATCTACCATTATAAATAGCAATCATTTTCAAGTCAAGCACAAAATACAAATTCCAAAGCAATCTTTTATTCCAAAATGAGGTAGTTATATATATATTTATTTACAGATGCAGAAAAGGAATCAAGTTCTAAAAACAAAAACAAGATCAAAGAATAAACCAAGTTGACAGTCTGCTAATATAAAAGAAACTGAAGATAAAATTAGACACCAGAGCAATATAATGCATTGACTGAACCCATCTTTAAAATTCCAATCCTAAGATTATTAATTAAATTAATAAATTAACTTAATTTAAGATGACTTTATGTTAATTATAATAATGCATAAAAAGAACATTTCTTGATAACATTTTTCAAAGAACTAAATATTATAAATGATGAAGAAAAGTAATATAAGGTGATGAGTTTTCCATACAAGCTGTATGAGAGAAGACGATTAGTAGAATTTGAAAGTATGATGAGTATCAAGATGAACAGGTAAGTTAAAGAATAAATTGAATACTTTGTTTAATCTGAGGAGAGAAGGGAAGTTATCATACAAATTTTGATAGACAGTCACCATGTTAATATCTGTAGAAATGACAAAAATCAAAAACAAAATGATAGTAAGAAAGTCAAGCGTTGGTGGCCGAGTGGTCAGTACAGCTGCTTTACAAGTAGTTGTCCCTGGTTCGTTTCCCGGCCGATCCTTTGACACATGGAAAAAAAAAGAAAAAAATGATAGTAAGAAAGCGACTAAAGAAAAGATGCAGAGATGAACCTAGCAGCTGAAAATAGAACTGTAGCAAATCATATGAGAAATTATTGCTTGTTCAGCGTGTTCTTTGTATAAAAACTGAGCATGGGGAAGAGAATTTAACACACATATAAACATATTATCATCCATTAGCTTATCATGTGGAATGTAAGACCACAACAAATTTTATTCTTATAGTTTGACTTTAATCTTATCGACATCACAATAATTTTCAGGATATAAAACATGTAAAAGTTGTAAATTATCATGTTAATGTAAAAGTTTCATCTTTTATTTGTAAAAAAATTTAATTTTGATAATATTTCTAGGCTTTTTAAAATCCTCCGACAATCTTCAGCCAGCATAAAACAAGCGAATAAATCAATATTTACAAAACTGCTACAATTTGAGAAAATGTTCATGTAATTCAATCTACAAGAATGAAGAGCAGCCATATACAGCAACATAACCATTAAACAAAACAATTTTTGATATTGCAACTTTTTTTTAAAAAAGTATATTTTTAATATCCCAATGCTGATATTTTGAGCAATAATCAATTAAGTAATACATTTAATATGAATCCAACAAATGATGGAGTCATGTAGGAAGTTATAAACCAAGTGAAGTATGATTGGTTCAGCATGAAATGCATCTTGGGAGTTATTTACCTTTTCCTGATTTCTTTATTCATATATTTCAAAAATATATGGTAAAATGGATGTTTTTTAGCAGATCCAAAAAAAAAATTAAGTAATCAAAAAGGTGAAATCCTTACTTTAAATCAATTTCATTTTAAAATGAAAAAAGTCAAAACTGCTATTGTTATTCATGATCTAAACTAATTTTTTTTTCAAAGAATGGATGTACATTAAGTATTCTAAGTTTTAAATTGTGCTTTACGCAAAAAAATGAAGCTTATTATTAGCAAAGAATTATACGGCTGAGCGCTTTCAGAGAACTTAAGTCTCCATATTCATAGCCTACTTTAAGTAAAGTTTAGCCCTAATTTATGCAAAATTTATGCAAAGTTTGAAAATGGTCTTTATGAAAGAAAACTTTACATAAATTACCGCTAAACTTTGCTTAAAGTAGGCTATGAATATGGAGACTTAAGTTCTCTGAAAGCTTAGCTGTATAATTCTTTGCTAATAATAAGCTTCACTTTTTTGCGTAAAGTGCAATTTAAAACTTACCACCCAAAGGCGAAGTATAAAACAAGTATTTTATTAAGTATTCTATTAGAAGCTAATTGGGAAATTAGACAAAACGATCCAATGGACAATTGTCAATAGTTCATCATGATCATTGGCAGTTTGCACTGCATCCATACTTTATATTCTAATGAAACTCTTTATATCACCAAAAAAATTTATCACTACCAACAAACACATAAACGAATAAGTACATTAATATTTACAATTGTTCCCTCATAAAATAAACAGGTAACTTAAAAGTATGAGTTTACCATGTTTAAATACGAAATAATTCTGAGTAATCAGAAGAAAAAAAATATAGCGACTTTAATAAGCATGCTTACCTGGCTTTTCACTTTTCTCAGTTGTAAATGGTTTTTCTTCAGGCGGAATGAAAGCTTTACTACGTTTTTCATGATATCTAGCTTTCGATGCAGCTTCTCTTGCCTGTAATAGACATAATATTCTCAGAGTAACAATTTTCATCAGCCATTAGCTGCATATCATTGAACATATTATTATATCAAAAAAAAAAAGTCATATTTTTACCTGTCTTTCTTGCATAGTTTTCCGTTTGTGATCCCTTTCAGAAAGAAAGTACTCACCAGATGCCAATTGCTTATCAATCTAAAAAAAAAAATTAATAAAAATAAAACAGCAGAAAAAATAAATAAATAATTCAAGAGTTTATCTCTTGGGATCACTGAAAATGATTGTATTGAACTTCAAACAGGGATCTTTAGCTCTTCACTCTATCACTGCACCAAACCAAGCACACATAAATTTAAAGACATGATAAAAATATGATTTATTACCATTACTAAGAGTTATCTTCTAAAATGCAAGTCTCTCACCAAACCAAATAATCAATTGCTTGATTATACTTACAATTGCTTCCTTCCTTAACATCATTTATCAGCTTTATTTTTCTTCTTTTTTTTTAATTGCCTACAGTACCTCCTACATTCCCAGTTTTGAAGTATGGGTTCTATCTAACATCTCTTTTGATTCACAATTCTCAATAAATAACCTTTTTTGATGTATTCTTCACAAAAGACTGTTAATCTTACCTTCCCAATATTTCTTTCATTCCTCTGCAAATCCATACCTCTAAAGCCTCCAAATCCCTGTTTCCTATGTCCATATAGAGTAACAAAATATTGCATTTTAAGAAGTTTCTTTCTTATATCTCAATTCAGTGCATAACCAAATATTTTCAATTAGCATAAAGTATCATTTATAAAATAACACATGACCTTCTCACCTTAGATTTAACATATGTTAATAGGAACAAGTCACTTCATCCTACTACAGAGCCATCTATTGTAAGGTTAACTAATCAATAGACACTAGGCAATACTTTTTCGAATTATGGCTTTCTTTACTAAGAAGTTCGAACCTAAATAAATCTATTCATTATTCAAGTTAATAATTAAATAAGATAATTAATTTAATTAGAAAACTCAGAGTAGTCTATGTTACATTCAGTTTTTAATAATTTACACATTTTATTTTTAAAAATTCAGTGTGGAAAAATAAAGGCATACAACAGAAGCAACCAAAATAAAAATAGTATATCTTCTACTAGTACTGCTATTGAAAACATATCCATAAACATCTGAAAGAAGAAATTGTCAGATATAATAGATTATTATTAATATAATTAATGAAATAATTTAGCAGTATTTTTTATGCTTAAAAAATAGTTGATAGTTTTGATTAGCCCTCTTCAGAACTTAGAAATATTTTTAAAAACTGTATTTCCCAAAAGTAAGAAGAAAATGGCAATCTCTTTACTTCTGAAATTGGCCAATTTTAGATATTATTTGTAAAACGTTTTTTTTTCTGTCAAGAAAAAGGTCGTAAGCTAATCCAATTATCGATCCAAAGTAATTAATAAATAAATATAAAAATGAGCATCTAACAATTCTAAGTGTAAAGATCACGAATTAACCTGGATTAGTACTGTAACAGTAAATATAAAGACTACGATTGTATTATATAACTTAAGATACTTATAGTAATGATTCAATCTTTGAACACAATATATAGTAATTTGGCTTCAAAATTTTGGACCAGCATTTTGAAGTAATAATAGTATGTTCTTAAGATTTTAAAGAATTATAAGAAAATCTTTAGTCAGAATAAGAAATATACAAGCCCAAATTATAAAAGTGGTCATTTGTGTATACTTATTTATTTATTTAGCTTATGGATGCTGCTTTAGATAGTTTTTCCACTAAGACATTAACTATATGTTACACAATTTGTGTTTGTACATATCTATATATATATCAGAAGATGTTAAATTCCAGTTATGAAGCAAATGAATAATGATTCTGGATTGTTCTGAACTATTGATAAAATTCTCGGTTAACCATCCAGAAAAGGGAATTGTGCGATTTGAGACAAATTTTACTTGGTGAAATTATAACTTGAATTATTGGCAAATCTGATCTACTTAAAACCTTTTTATACATTTTCTTCGAGGCAATTTCTCTTCTGTTACCTTACAGAGAAATATATAAAAGAACACAAAACCACTGCAAACATGTAGGCTTGAAAGTGTCATTAATATTTCTCTTGATAGTTTTTAATGGTGCACCATAGAGAATATGTTAGTGTTAAGAAAGCTGCTCATTGCATCGTAAACCAAAGTAATACCAATCAGCTTACCAAGGAGGTTATTCCTAACAACTAATTTCAATCTAACCTTCAATAAGAGCAAAATAAGTTAGGCACGATCCAAGATTACTACTTTTAAGTAACATGGGTAAGATTATGTTTCATTCTAATATTGCAAAAGGTTATATTCAAATTATGAAATATTTCTCTATTATTTAGATTAAAAGTTCTATAGTGACTTCATTGGATTAAAGATAAGGTTCTATAGTGACTTCATTGGATTAAAGATAAGATTTCAGCCTTTGAAAATATCATCAATAAAATGAATTTCCTCCATTTTGTTTCTGGAAGATTTAATGAATGTGTTAAATAAAGCAGGTAAGAGACCAGAACTGTGTAGCAAATCATTCAATAAAATTTTGTATCTACATTAACTATCATTTAGTAATTCACTTCAATTTTTTTTATTAGAGAGCATTTTGTCAGGTGAGTTAACAGTTTTCCTTTACTTCAAGAACTTTAAAAACTTTTAGAGACCATTTTTCCAAACAGAATCATAAGCTGAGGTTAGATCAATAAAAATAACATCAGTTTTTATTTTATTTTGAAAGCCTTTTTCAATTAAAGATAAAACTTGTTTACCACAGTTTCTTCCTAGTATACACCCAACCTGCCCTAAATTTAGGCAGATGTTCCTAACTATTGGGAAAATTCTATTTAATATTATTCCTTCAAACACCTGTTATATAACTCATAATACTGTTAATTTTGGGGAACATTGTTGGATTTATTTGGTTTTAAGACTGGTACAGTTTAGCTGTTATGCCAAATTTTTGGAATAGCTTCTGTATGAATAATGCTAATGGATAACATTGTCTACTATATTTTGGTTTCAAGTGCTAAGCATTTTAGAAATTCTTGAAATATAGTATCTGCTTCTGAGATATTTTAAATATAAGACAATGTGAGGCAAATTCAAATTCATCTACATATCTACAAGTTTTATCAGATTAATGTTGTAGAAATACTGTGAAAGAGAAGCTTACAGTTTTGCTCTAATGATGCTTTTTCTTTAGCAAACTTAGATTTAGAAATCAGATTAGCAGTGACATTAGTAATTCTTTTAATGGCACTTTTTCAACCACCAAGCTTGACCAAACTTTTCCAGCTAACCATATAAAGTTTTATTTTTTCATGTTTTCTCATGATTTTTTTCTTCTGTTATCATCAAGTAATTTTTGCCAGCAATTTCCAGAGCTATAAAAAGCACTACTAGTTTTGTTCCAATTTTAAAAGAATTGCTTTTGATATCCTTGAGAAATGAACTCCTTAGCAACTAACTGTTAAGAGTTTGCAAAACCTATCATAGCAAGAAGGAATTGGAGAGATTCCATTAATATTCCATTCAAGGCATCGAATATATCAACTCTATTTAGCTTTCCTAAATCCATCTCAGAACAAAATAAGTTAAAATTATAGAAATGTGGATTCCAAGATTGTTTAGATTTGGT
Source organism: Epiperipatus broadwayi (assembly GCA_028023455.1). Lineage (NCBI taxonomy): Eukaryota > Metazoa > Onychophora > Udeonychophora > Euonychophora > Peripatidae > Epiperipatus > Epiperipatus broadwayi. The sequence goes on along the minus strand of JAQFVV010012436.1, from coordinate 1,254,574 downwards.
TTATGATGGCCATGGGAGAAATGATCCAATGTCAGTAGTTCAACAAGTAATGGTGAACTATTATTGTTGAAACAAAACAAAATCAGGCACTGTCTCTGTTCCTCAACTGCCTGAACGGAATGTCCTTTCTTGCTTGGTACCATGAAGTGCATGTTGATTAAACCTATTTATTCTAAAAGTTGACAATATGTTTGATCTTCATTTACATCCCCAATGGCTATTATGAGAACTGATTTCTCCTATAATTACAGATGTAGAAGGATCTGAAAGAGGAGAGTAAAGCCAGTTTGTAAATATTTCATATATAAAAAATATTTATCTGAATAATAAATTGCAATATTTGAATTATTTCCCATGAGAAGTTGTTTGCTTTTTGGCATGGTTTAAAACAAAAGTAGCCATATTATGCTTAGAATGCATTCTATTAAGAAATAGTATATTAGAAATTTTAAGATGCACTTTATTAAAAGAATGATCAATCTTGTGAAATGCAATTATATTAATACTATGCAGAATAATTAATTTATAGAGAATCTCCATTTTGGATTTTGATGTACCCTTAATGTTATATTGAAATAATTGTGTGTTTTCTAAGTAAAGAGAATATTAATTTGTAGGGGATATACCTGGAATACATAGATCATAGGCTACTGGTAGCCCATCCTGCAAGTAGCATTCATTAGTTTATGCAACAAATACTTAAACCTTAAGGAAATATAAAATTAGATTCCACAAGAATGCCCAAACAATTAAGAATTATTATGACCATTAAAATTTAAAATTGTTTAGTCAGACTTGTTGTCTGAATGGTGAATGAATGTTTGTCCGATGACATCACAACCATTATATTTATGCGAAGGAAGTAATTCCACCATTAAATAAAAAACACTGAAAAAAAAAGTCAGTATGAGTGCTTTTATTTATAGAGTTATAATATATATTTCATGGTTAAGGTTCCCATGCAGCTACAGAAACAGTCGCAAATGCCCGTTATATAATTTGAGATTAAGGCGTTCCATGCTTTCATGGTCTGTGAATCCCCTAATATACTTCAGATGAACGACATACTTAGCAATTTTAATTTAAAATGTAATGAACTTATATAAATTAGCAATGTTTGATAAAAAAAACATATTTACATTAAATCTTAAAAAAAAAATTGTTAAAGCAATTTTAAAAAATATTACAAATATTATATTAATAAAAAAATACATTAATAAACAGTAAATATTAATAAAGCTAAAAAAACTTATGATTAGTCGGACGCTAACGAAAAAAATAATTTTTTTATTCAAAGGGTGCTCCAGTAAAAGTCAAATACAACGGGTATATTAAAAAATGTAAATTTTAATTTAACTTTATTAAAATTCTGAAATTTATTTATATAATATTTAAATGTTTTGTTTAATTTACATTAAATCTCAAAAAAAATTTATTAAAGCAACCAATGAAAAAAAAATACCGGGATTTATCTAACCCAATGCAGTCTGGTATAATATATTTGTTGATTTATTTTCTGCAATCAAAGTATACCATAAATAACACTCAATACTTAATACACTCAATATATATCGGTTACAATTTTTTGATTAACTTTCCTTGAGATGTCAAAATAGTCTGTTGGCATGTGCTAAAGATGTTCTAATTTTAATTATTTTGGCTTTTGAAAATGGAGCTTTAGGGAACCAATTCTGAAAAAATCAGATTATTTGATTTTGGCATTTTGGTATAGATATAAATTAACATAATAAACCTAAATAGCATAGCATAAATAATAAAAACAGTTGGCACAGGGAATAACATAAAGAAAAGAAGTATGGTTGGATACTACAAAAGAGAGAAGAGACATTCTGAAAAGTTTGGGGCAAAAAAAGTATGGAAAAGAATTTTAGCATAGAAGCAATAAAGATGAAGCTAGAAAATACGAAAAGAAGAGGAAACAAGGGAAATAAGCCCAGAGACTGAGGAGATATGATGGGAAGAAAATAGCCCTGTGGTAATATTTAAGGGAAAAGATAAGCATGTGGAAAAGAAAAATCAAGAGAAAATAAATCTCAAAGATTTCATATACTAAATAATGCAGAAAATAGAGTAAAGTCAGCATTTGCCAGAAAAAATAGTGGAAGAAATGAAACAAGAATTTCAGCAAAATTAACAGAAAGTAATAGAGTAGATTCAGCAGGAAATGGGAGAGAATTATACTAAGATTCAAACTGAAATGACAGAAATTAGAGATATCATAGACAAAGTTAAAAAAGAAATACTGTGAGAAAGAGTAAAAGTGGATAATATGGAAAAAAAGACTCAAATAAAAGGGTATGAGAAGATAACAAAAAAGTTCAAGAAACTTTAGAACCCTAACTGAAAATGCAGGTAAAGTACATAGTTCTTAGTGAGAAGCTGCAAAGATAGATCAATGATCAAATGGAAAGTATAAATAAAAAACTTAATGGTATGTACATTAGTATGAGGGATGAAGTGAAAAAAAAAATGAATGTACCTGAAAATAGAAATGATGCAGATGTCTTTTGAGCTGAAGAAAGACATCAAGAAAAGAAATGAAAAAATAGAAATCAAATCCTTCTGTACTGAGTGTCATGAAAATAAGATCTAAGGGGGAATGGGAAGGTACTAAATATGAAGATGTAGAATCTCCAGAAAAAGAAACAAAAACAAGAGTAAGAAAAATGATGCTGTACAAACCAAACAGATTGTGTCCAAAAACATCCAAATCAGCACATTCAAAGCAAATAGTGGAGAAAGCCCTCTGTTATATTTAAAAACCTTGAAAGAATGGTTTCATTTCCACAACTGTAGAGAAAAAAAAATAGTTATTAGTAGTAATTATCTTCATTGAGTAGGTCAAAGAATGATGATATGCATTAGAGATAAAGCCTAAGACTTTTTGGGATATATCGGCATGCAATCTTACATAGCTTCTAGAGCAAAAATGGGTAAGATGAAGTGTCACAGGAGAGCTACTCTTTAGTAGCAAGTGAAAGTTGTACCTGGTTTTTCTATAAACAGGTTTCTAAACTGAAGTTTCTTATGGCCTTTTCCCGATCTCAAGACCAGATTATACATACCATACATTACAATACACCACCAAAGAATAAAACAGATTTATTCATGCTCAACCAAAATAAAAGATCTATTGAAAAAATGGCCAGTTATTAACAGAACCATCTGATAAATGAGGATAAATCAACCAAGTTTCCAGGCAGCAACAATTCAATGTATCCCATTAAAAGACTTTTCACACAAAGGCTAAATCATAGAAGAGGAAAGTGGAAGAGATAACCAAATACACCAAGAGATACCCTCCATAAAATCAAATAAGTGAAGATCCAAATCCTGTCAGACCATCCAATACAGCATGGCAACATGCACAGGAAGATCAATTTGGAAATAGGGGATATTGTCGAAACAATATAGCCTAATAAATAATATAATAGGTCCATCATGGCACTATGAACTTTTTACTGGCATGCGAACTATTTACAGATCATAATTTTCTCTGCTTTAAAATAAATTTTACAATTTTATTTTGTTCTTGCTAAAACCTGTACTAATAAAAATTTACTATAAACTAAAGTAAAGATGAAATAAATAAATATAATATTATATTAGAAATTCAGTACTTATGTATTAATCCGGGTGATAATGAAAATGTTTCTTTCACTGCTAATTTTACGTTTTAAAGTATAGTATTATGACTTATTTTATAAAAAATAAAAAAAAGAAACGAGTTAAAATTATTGAGAATAATTAATTTAACATATAAAGATCTCCAAGGAATATTAATGGATATTTACGGTCGATAATAGATTTTGGTATAGATTTATTTTATAAAAAAATGATTAGTATTGAACAATTTTCGATTTAAAAAAAAAAGGAAGTATGTGTGTAGAGAGGTATTATTTCCATTAAAACTGTTCCCAAATCTTTTTTTTTAAATATTTAATTTAGATAATTTTGTTTGCTATGAACTTAACAGGGATTTTTAAAAAATAATATCTCCTTTTCTATGCCTATCCAAAACTTCGCTATCTGAAACAGGCATCTCCACACATCATGACCTCTCTACATACATACTTCCTTTCCTTTTAATCAAAAATTGTTCAAACTTAACAGTAAATATTTCACTGATTTCTTGGTTTTTTTATAAAATAAATCATTACACGGTAATAGTAATGCAACATTTTCGTCACCACTCGGACTAAGTACCTATAATTCAATTTATAATTAAATTCTGATTAGAAACAATAAATAAAAAATATGAAAAAAATATATGTAGGAATGGTATATAAATAAGTCAAATAAAGTGGGATGATATTCTTTAAACTTGTCAAATGATTCCAATAAAACTATGAAGTAAACTCAGTAAAATATTTTCTAACTCTTTGATGTGAATCCTGTCACATCCGTCATAATCTTTTTTGATTTAAATGTGGTTTACTCCATTCTTTTTTTAAAGTAATCGAAATCACAAATAAGGAAATGAAAAACGTGATCAATGCCATCAAAAATAATTTAAATACCAACTGTAACGAGCATAGACGTTCGTTACATTGTTTTGTTTTTTTTTATTTATTAAACATGAAAGTAAATTAAAAAGTTCGCATTTAAAAATTTTCTTTTAGAATTAAAAATTGAAATTAAATATCATCTTAAACTCTTATATATTAAATCGCACAGATAATGAAAAATTATTAAAATAAAACTTTATTAAAGAAAAAGTATTTTAAAACTAAATTTTAAAAAGATTTGGAGATGAAATTATATCTTTAAATTTATCTTTAAATATATTTTGATTTGGAAAACAGGTTAATTAATCAGAAATGGAAATGATTGTTAATTAGTTAAATGTAAACCAGCCTTCGGCATTTAAATATAAAAACACCGGTCAGATAAGAAAACAATAGAAACTGTTAGCAAATAAGAAGAAATCCCTATGGAATCGGACCTCAACGAAAAGGATCATCTCATCGATGACGTAATGTTAAGTCAATCCTTCGAATACGTATAAAAGGAAAATTTGGAAATTATTAATTAGTGACTAGTGAATGATTATTACGATGTGAGAGATATGTGGTAGTGCGGAAGTGTAGAAGGGATTGAAACAGACGCACGGTTCAATCCCTTCAGCTTTGCTAAGTAAAGAAAGAGAAATGAACTATCGTTTTTCTACATGGAGGACCAGTTAAAGCAAAAACCTCCGGATGAATAAATAAAACAACGGCTAAATGGATACCAATCTTAGGACGGCGTGGGAATTCACGTTCATGGCAAGCAACTGTAAAAGATGAACATTTTAAACCGTAAGAACTTTATAAAAAATGAACATTAAATTAAACTTTCCAGAGTTAAATGATTGCAATCTTATCCTATCTGACCAACTTAATTTATTAATAATGTTATTTGATGTATTTCTTTTTTTTATATATATTTAAAATCATTTCCATTTATTTATTTACTTTTTTGTTCTTTAAGTTTTATTATGATTTCTGTTTTCCGTTAAGTTAAATTATATAAATGTTAAACTTAAGTCGGGCGTGAATGGCTGTATAGATTTGTAAAGTTATATTAGGGGAGGGTAATCTTAGGTTATTTGTTTCGTGGTTAGATTGGGTCAATGGATTGGATATATTGATGTGATTAGTAGATGTAATATTGATTCGCTACGGGCAGAATCGCTTCATACGCCGCACACTTCCGTTTGCCTATGGAAGGAATTATAAGTCGGATACCGCAGTTCCTTTCTATGGAGTTTTTTGTTTTATTGCTCTTCTTTGCAGATAGATGTAATATTCCTATCTCATAAGAGGCAATTTCTTCTTTTAACCTTTTGTGCTGCCGTATTTTATTACATTGAATACATCGATGTATCAGATGAATTGATGCCAGTTTGACTACGAATTTTAGCCTAAGATTAAATAGGGATAGAATATTTTAATTTCAATGCAAATCTATGTAGTATTCATACTCGACCCTAAATAAAAATGCATTAAATTTAAGTTGTTTATAGACGCTTGCATGGATTGTTTATCGGTTAACTATGTTTTGCGTTTTCATATTTGATCAAAATATATAGACATTCGATAAATAATGATACCTTACGGTGAGTATCTAAAAATGTATTTATTCGGATGTCTTTTAAGTTATTGGTGACAATGCAAGTATCTTATGGTGAATACTATTGGGTTACGTATAAATTTCCCTCCGCAATTGTCAGTAATCAATGATTTTATATTTTGATCGTTTATGTTTACTTTGAAATGTTTTTAACCGTGTAATCTATGTAACCGATCTATAGCAACATATTAAAACAAGCTTTTATAATCCCATCTGTGCGAACTTAATTAAAATGTAAACTTATAATATAATAGAAATTAAAATGTAAATTAAAATCTAAGGTAAAGTTAAAAATAATGTTAAAATGTAAAATTAACACTAAAATAATTTTAAATCTTATATATATGTGCATAAATAAATGTTTGTATGTTAATTACTGGCAGTGGCTTATTTTATTCTTTTTTTATATATATGCTCTTAGATTATCTTATTAAATCTCTGCTATTCCACTGAGCTAGTGACATGGGCTAACGACCGGAACCAAAATATTTAAAAAAAAAAAAATTTTTTTTTTTTTTTGACTTACGTATCTGCCTACTTTATAAATTTTTCTAGGTTCAAATGCCTAGATGGCGCCCCGTAGTGCAGATTACGTAAGTCACATTCTCCGGATCGTTACACAACAGAGTTGGTAAGCAATACATATATAGTTGTTAGGCTGAATTAACTTTCTCACAAAAAAATAAACTGAGGTTTTCTTTTTTGTTTGAGGTTTTAATATAAAAGTGAAGTATAAGGATAATAATATAATTTAACATATAAATCTTTGCTTTATAAAATTATTAAAGTTCATTTAATTTTACTTTTAAATAAATGTGTTATCAATTTATTAATATGACTAGTAAAAATAAATAAAAATTATCAAGCAATAGAGAAAATTGGTAGACTGATGAGTATAGAATGATTAACAAAGGCAACAAGACAGTGTGTGTTTTATGTTACAAAACAGTTTGTATTGAGAACATAATCAATAAAACAGCATTATAAGACCAATCATAAATTGCTTTTTGAAAAAAATAAAGACAAACAAAAAGAATATATTGCCTGAGCATTTAAAAATAAAAATATTCAATCAACATCTTTAATGAAATTTAATGAAAATAGTTCAAATATAGCTGCTACTAGTTTTTTTTTTGTCTCAAATATAATTGCCAAAGGGAAACCTTTTAATGATGGAGAATTTATGAAAAAAGCATGGATGAAATGTGCACCAATTCTTTTTGAAGATTTTGAAAACAAAGAAAAAATTGTTTAGAAAATAAAAGATTTAATACTGGCCAGAAAGATGGTTAAAGAAAAAATCCTACAAATGGCTAACAACATAACTTACCAACAAAAAAGAGATATAAAATCTAATTTAATTTCTCTCTGCCCTAATAAAAGTACAGACATAAGTGGATTCATTTGTTTGGCTATTTTTATTCACTATTGTGTTGGGAATAATATCAAGAAGAATTGATCAGTTTAACCTTATTAGTAACAATAACAAAAAAAATAGATATTTATAAAGAAGTTTTAAAAATACTCACTGAAAAAGAAATAAATATTGGCAAAGTTGTATCAGTAACAACAGATGGTGCTCGCTGTAAGACTGGAAAAAAAAATGGTTTTCTCCATTTATTTACCGACTGTATCGGACATTCAATTTTGGGTTTTCTTTGCATTAGACATCAACAGGTTTTATGCACAAAGGCCAGCTTTAATCCACTAGATGAGATTTATGAATGTTGTGACTAAATCATCCATTTCATATCTGCACATGCTCTAAATAAATGAAAATTTCTAAACTTATTGAGTGAGGTGAAGTCAGTATATAATGGTTTACTTATGTACAACAATGTCTGATGGTTAAGTCGAGGAAAAGTTCTTCAAAGATTCATTAAGTGTTTGGATGAAAATAGATTTGTTTTTTTACAAAATGAGAAAATCTTTGAAAAATATTATCAATTAATGGATGCTAAATGGCTTTCAAAATTAATGTTTTTTATTGATATGCTGCAAGGTTATATTAAGACAGTTGTTTTTATGTTTGATTTGATCAAGGCATTTGAAGCTATATTATAAATTTTCAACCATATTACTTCTTACACTTTCAAATATTTTCCAAATAATACAAGTCTTGACTGATTTAGAATCTCATGAGAGCAAGATCAAATATAACTAATATAAGAGTTTTGTGCTGTTATTCATATTGATAATTGACAAATTTTCTTCAAGATTTACACAGTTCCGACAATTTACAGAAATATCAAAATTTATTTTATACTCAGACACAATATCAATGAATACACCTGGGTCTCGTTTTATGCAAAACGCGCACAAAAGAAATTGCACAAAAATAAACGTTACTTACCTTGAAAAATGGGGGATAGGTTCCCATAATTTTCAGAAATTGGCATAAAAGCAAAGCAACAAGGAAAAATTACTTTAAAATTTGCAAAAATTTCAAATATATGAAAAAAATTAATATAAGACAAACTTTTTTTATTAACTACAGTATTCAATTTTAAATTTTTTCATACATATTTTAATCATTACCGTTAATTTACAATATGCGTTCGTTTGTGAACTAGTAAGAAATCAGAATCGTGATGTGTTGTACAACTAGCGCCACTTCCAGTCTTGTGCTGTTTCTATATTAAAAAAAATGAGATCTCAATCAAAACAAAAAAATTAGACATTATCATTCGAAAGATTATTTTCAGTTTATAAAATCAATAAAATCCTCGTTATTATTTATTTTAAAAATCTAAAAAAATATTTATTTCTATTAATATCTAACAAAAAATTTTTAAAAGTTTACTCATTAGTATAAGTAGGTTATTTACATAGAAGCTAAGATTCTAAATACAGCTTATGGCCATATTAATGTAAGCTGCTAATATAACGTTATATTTTTGAAAGAAAAAAAAAAGTATCTCAAGTCAAAATAAGTTATTAATAATTTAAATTTCTTGATATCTAATAAATATAGTGAAATATGGAGGATATTCATTCTGCCTTATCAGGCACTGAGAAGAAAGACCATGGTGTTTCTTGATCTTAAACTCAGAGGTAAAAAGCATATGGCCCTTATTCCCAGGAGGCTGTAAAGTCACCAACCAAGGCAGCGGTTGGTGGCCGAAGGCGGAGGGTGCTAAGAATCCCCTGATTGCGGACCCAGGCTGCCATTTGATGACGACTTTTTATTTAGGTACTTACAACTGCAGATCACTTTCAAGTGAAGGAAGATTGCAAGAATTAGAAGAAGAACTGTCTTATATTAAATGGGACATTATTGGACTTTGTGAAGTTAGAAGAAAAGGTGAAGAAACAATTGATTTAAAAAGTGGACATATTCTCTATTATAAAGGCACAAATATTGGAAATACAAGTGGAGTAGGATTCATTATAAATAAAAAGTGGAAGAACAATATTGTGGAGATTGATGGTGTATCGGACAGAGTGGCAAGATTAGTTATACAACTTAATAGCAGATACCAAATGCAGATAATTCAGGTTTATGCCCCAACAAGTTCTCATAGTGATGAAGTAGTAGAAGATTTTTATATGGATGTACAAAAGGCCTTTGATCAGAGTAAACAACATTTTAAAATTGTTATGGGAGACTTTAATGCTCGAATTGGTAGACAAATGAAAGATGAAATTGCTGTAGGTAATTTTGGTTATGGTAATAGAAATGAGAGAGGACATAGACTTGTGGAGTTTGCAGAAAAAGAAAAACTTTATATTATGAATTCATTTTTTGAGAAAAATGTTAAAAGGAAATGGACATGGAAGCATCCAAATGAAGGTACAGCAGAATTGGATTATATTTTGACTAACAGAAAATACATATTTCAAGATTGTAATGTTCTTAATAAATTTAACACAGGAAGTGATCATCGATTAGTAAGGTGTAAGTTACGTGTTAATGTAAAACTAGAGAGACAAAAATTATTAAGAAAAACAATATTTACAGTGGATATTCCTAATCTTCAGAAACATTCTAATGAATTTAAATTAGAACTTACAAATAGGTTTCAAGTGTTAGGAGATTTTGAACATGATTCAGATTTGAATGAAATTAATATGAAAATAACTGATACACTTTTAAAAACTGCAACAAAGATAGCTGGTAGAAAAAAGCAGCAATTGACTAATAAAATTTCTACTGAGACTAGAGAATTTATGAAGAAAAGAAGGAATATGAAGATATACAAAAGTGATGTATTAAAAAGAATTGAATATCTCGAATTTTGTAAAATGGTACGGAAAAGAGTTGAAAATGATGTAAGAAAGTATAACTGTGAAATAGCAAGGAAAGCTGTAGAAGAAAATAAAAGTCTCAAGAATGTTAAACAACATTTCGGTATTGGTAGGAAATTTATATCTGCAATAAGAAAAAAAGATGGAATTATTACTAAAAAGAGAGATGACATCATGAAATTGGTAGAAGATTTTTATCAAGAATTATATAGTAATAAAGAACAGGTACCTCCTATATCTATTACATCTTCTGAATTGCCCAGAATTTTAAATGAAGAAGTGAGACATGCAATTAAATGTATGAAGAAAGGAAAGGCTCCAGGAAATGATGGAATTATAATTGATATATTAAAAGAAGCAGGTGAAGAAATAGAAACAATTTTAGCAAAGTTATATACCAAATGTCTAAATGATAAAGATGTACCAGAAGATTGGAAGAATGCAGTAATAATATTAATATTTAAAAAAGGTGATAAAGAAGATATTAGAAATTACAGACCTATCAGCCTTTTATCAGTTTTATATAAAATTTTTACCAAGATAATTACAACTCGTCTACAGAGAACTTTGGATTTCCACCAACCAAGAGAACAAGCTGGATTTAAAAGTGGTTTTAGTACAATAGATCATATCCAGGTATTGAGAGAAGTCATAGAAAGGACAAATGAATATGAGTTGTCATTATGTTTTGGATTTGTAGATTATGAAAAGGCATTCGATTCTATACACATTTCTTCAGTGATTAAAGCATTGGATCATCAAGGTATAGATCCAGGATATTGTCATATTCTAAAGAATATTTATAAAAATGCAACAGCAACAATTAGATTACATAATGATACTGGAAAAATCAACATTGAGAAAGGTGTAAGACAAGGTGACTCCATATCTCCAAAACTTTTTACAGCAGTGCTGCAAGAAGTATTTTGTGGATTAAAATGGGAAACTAAAGGAGTGAAAGTAAATGGAGAGTATTTAAGTCATTTAGATTTCGCAGATGATGTAGTTATTTTTGCAAATAATGCTTCATAGCTGCAGGAAATGTTGCAGGAGTTAGCAGATGAAAGTAGAAAAGTGGGACTAAAGATAAATGTTAAAAAGACAAAAGTAATGTTTAATCGATTTGCTCAAAATATGAAAATAAAGATTGATTATGAAGAATTAGAAGAAGTTAACAGTTACAAATACCTTGGTCAGATTATTAATACAGATGGAAACATAATGGATGAAATTAATCATAGAATTAAACTTGGTTGGAGTGCTTTTGGTAGAAATAACTTGATACTAAAAGGAAATATGCCTATGTGTTTGAAAAGGATGGTTTTTAACAAATGTGTTTTACCAGTTCTTACTTATGGATCTGAGACTTGGACACTTAATAGAAGAGCAATACAGAGACTTCAGACCACTCAAAGGAGTATGGAGAGATGTATGTTGGGAGTAACAAGAAGAGATCGAAAACGCAATGTATGGGTAAGACAACAAACAGGTGTTACTGACCTTATTGAAAAAATTAAAAGATTGAAATGGAGTTGGGCTGGACATAGTGCTAGAAGAGATGATAATAGATGGACAATTGAAATTTTAAACTGGATTCCAAGAGATTGTAAAAGACCCAGAAAGAGACCACATGTGAGATGGATGGATGAAATAAGAAAATGTGCAGGGGTGTTGTGGAGAAGAGAAGCTAAAGATCGGAGAAGATGGTTTAAACTTGGAGAGACCTTCATCCTGCAGTGGATTGATAATGGTTGATGATAATGATGATGAAGGATATTAAGAAGAAATATGAATCACATAACTTCAAAATCGCATTAAAATAATCCGCATAAAACGAGACCCAAGTGTAGTCTCAATTTAGAAAGTTTCCTTTATATCTCATATTTAGTTCCAATCATTAACAATAGCATTTATAGTTATAGTGTTACCACTGAGATATGGAAATACAATTTAGTTGATTTTCGATCCAGTTCTATAAGGAAACAAAATTTTGTTGATTTGAAAAAAGAGTTAGAAATAATTAAAAATGATCGCTCATTGGGCATATTTACAAATAATGCTGAAGAGGAATTATTGATAGCTGAGAATGCTATTCCTGAAACATTTGATAGTTTAAAAAAATTAGCAACTGCTATATTATCAATGTTCCTCTACATATACATGTAATTGTTTTTTGAAATAGGTTTAATTAAAGACAGTTCAAAAAATAGAATGACAGATGAATGGCATATACATTATTAAAAGTGACAAAATATGAACCAGATATAAAACATTTGGTATCCAATGTACAACAGCAAAAATCTCATTAAATATTATCAATTTATGTTGATTTTTATATGTTTATTTTCAAAATTATTTACTATTAAATTTCGTTCAACTTGTGCTCTTCTAAATAAATATCGTTCACTTGTTGTATTTTTATATTGGACTATTTCCATCATCTAATATGTGTGTTGAATGTCTTTAGAAAAGTTTAATTTTAGTTAAATATTCCAAATGCATTCAACACACATATTAGATGATGGAAATAGTCCAATATAAAAATACAGCTAGAACACCATCATCACAAACCTTCAGAAAAACATCGTTCACTTGTATTTAACTTATTTAGATATTTTGTTTAATTATTATTATTATTGAGAATTTTGTAAATCTATGAAATTTGGACAGAAATAAATTATTATTGTTATTATTATTATTATTTTGTTGTTCTATAAACTTTTAAAATTTGCAATAATTAAATTGTTTATATTTTGATTTAATAATTGTATGGCACGCCAATCATTCAATAAATATTTTTTGGAAATTTTTGGCACGCAGAGGTAAAAAGGTTCACCGCCATTGTATTAGGTTATATTTTAAATTTAAACATAAGTTCAAACGCACATTAAGGGTATAAGAAATTTTATGCGTGTTAGAGATAAAATATACTCTTTAGTTTTAAAAATATTCTTTAGTTTAGATTTAAATAAATAAAAAAATAAGTTAAATAATAAATATTTTACTTTCATTTTCAGAAGCAAAAGAATTAGATTTATTTAAACAAAGTTTAATTACCAAAAAAATAATAAGATATTAAATTAATTAAAAATACATGTGACATTAGAGCATCAGAAATAATAGGTTAAGCTTTTAGTTCTTGAGTCGGCCATTCTATCATGTACCAACCGACATGGAACAATATTCAAATGGTCATTGCTTATAAATTAAAAAAATTAAAATAAAGAATAATTTTTTCAATAGTATGGTTTTTTTTACCTTACTTTCTTGAAGTGGGGGAGGGAAAGGAGTGTACTCTTTTTTGACATTTTTCTTCTTTGGTTGTTTTCTTTTACTGACAGACTTGTGATGAAATTCAGGAAGAAATCGTGACCATGATTCATTTTTTAAATCAGGATTTTTAGCCAATTCAGCTTTTATCATTAGAGTCTAAACAAATTAATAAATGATAAAACTTTAAATAAATAACCGTAACTGTATACCATGAAAAAAGTGTAAATTAAATTAAATTCATATTTTAAAAATAAAACTAAAATACCAATTAATACTATAAATCTTTACAATAATAAAAAGAAACACAATGAATAAATGATGCATCCGGAAGTTAAGGTAAATTAATTATACATAAGCAAAATTACTGCATACACAAACAATCTCGAAGATTCGCATATATAAAATGCAACATTTTTTTTTTAAGTGAAATTTATCAAAATTAAACATTTAAGTTGCAACAAATTATTGTTGCATTTATTTAAAAGTTTACTGATGTCTAAGAATATCCAAATATATACGACCATATTAATTAAATATATATTGTAAATTAACAAAATAGTATAGTAAATAGAATGATATCATACATCAAAGTTTAATGGTACCATAAATACTGCAGTACGGATACTTAAGAAGTTTTGACTTTGGGAATAACTTTCATAAGATTTCCATATAATTTATTATAATGCCGTCCTATTATGATTCATGAAATATTAGTTTATCATAAGTAATCTGAAAGAGAAAATTTTTAACCTTTATCACATGCAACTTAAATATTTGTATAGTAGCCAAACAATGTAGTTTTTGATTATAGAGGGACCTCCCAAATCTCAACATGAGATAGAGACTTTATAAAAATAAGAGCAGCCATCTTATCTATAACTAAATTCTTATTTGTATAGGCCAATCTGAAGTATCTTGATTTGAGAGCATGAAGATATTTCTCTCTTCACATTTAAATCCACTATTTCTTTTCACAAATTAATTTATGTGAAATCTTCCAATTTATAAGTTAATAATTGTAAATTGCAAGATTTCACATAAGTTAATTTGTGAAAGGAAATAATGGATTTATATGTGAAAAGAGTAATATCTTCGCATTCTCAAATAAAGATGCTTCAAATTGGCTTATATAAATAAGAATTTAGATTAAGGATAAGGTGGCTGCTCTTAGCTTTATACAGTCCCTATTTGTGTTGAGGTTTGAGAGGTCCCTCTATAGTCAAAAATTACATCGTTTAGCTATTATACAAACGTTTAAGGTGGATGTGAAAAAGATTAAAGCCTTTCTTTTTCTAATTACAGACTTCCTGCGCACTTGATAAATAATCAGAATGTTTATCATAAGTATGATTTTTAATTTGGAATATGAAGCTCACGTATATATAAATATTAAAAAAAAATACAAACCATGAGCTCACAACTCATTTAAGTCTGACACACACCCCTTCTTCACCAACACTCATCTAACCAAATTTGATTGATAAAAGAACTGTAATCTTCAAGATTAACTAAAATGATTAGAAATTATTATTTTAATGTGAAAACCTAAGCTTGTTTATTATTTTATAAAAGTTCCAGCAATGATACTCAATGGTTGAATAATGAGTCATGACAAGACAGATGATCACACATTAATTATTATGTCATGAACTCCTTTCATTATATAAATAGTCACACCTTTATTAAGAATTTTTTCAAAAAAAAAAGCACAATTAAAGGGACGGTGCATGCAAATTAAATACAGTTCAGAAATTTTCCACTACACAGCTTTGATTAGAAAAGGCTGCCGTTGCACTGCAGTCAATCATGAGATAATAAGCAAGTACTTAATTTAATAAATTAATTTTTACTGTTTATAAACTGTTTTCTTTTCAATCATTAGATTTACATATGACCATAAAAAGTTATGAATAAAGAAAAAAATAGGATGCAAAAATTCAATCACAAAGCTGGACTAAGTGGCTTAGGATTGTACTGATAGCCATAAAAACTAAAATAAGCTCCAATTATTATTTTTTGTAAAAAAAACAATAAATCAGATCAAAGTTAATATTTTATATAGTCCATTTCTAAGAGCCCCTTATAGAGAAACATTGAAAGATAGTCCTCACCAGGTTTTCCAAATGCCAAAAGCTAAAAGTTTGAACGATTCCCATATACTCTAATTAAAGATAGTTAGTCTAGATATTCATTATCTGACCAAAAGTGGATGGTTATCTGGATCAAAGATGACTAACTACATAAAAAATTGAAACATCCTGAAAAAATGTTTCTCCAATTTGATCTGAATTCCAACCCAGATCACAGGCATGAAAGGCATATTATGTTCTTATTTTTCAAATTTATTTACTACATAGAATTTTTTTAAACAGTTTAACTATTAATAAAATATTATAAAAAAACCTGCAGAAATTCCAACCAAGAGATAGAATAAAAGCATTAGTGATTTTATTAAATTCTTCAATTCTTCCACTATTACCATAGAGTTGAAAGTTATTAACTATATAGTTAATGTTAAACCACTAAACATCACATGATCACCATTCTTTATGCTTACACAAGCTATTTATACAGAGGCTAAACTCTCCATACAGTAGCACCACTCAGTGCAAGCCATAGTAATCAATGGATGCAAGACCAGAGATTTATGTAAGGAGTTTAAATTTTTTATAAATAACATGCTTAGATGAATGAACATTTAACTTTAATAACAGACTAATTGGTCAAGAAAACTTAAGTTAATAAAGAGGAAATAAATATTTTATAAAAAAAATTATTATCATAATATTAAGTTTAAGAAAAGTAAGAGAAAAGTTAATATTCTGCATTTAGCTTGAAAACTAAATTAAAAATATTTTTCTTTATGAAGTGCTCAAATAACCGATGGTTATTAAATGCTAATAACACATTTTTACACTTTAATTTAACTTTTAAAGTTTTAATCTAAATGGATTTTTCGTTATGATATATTTTGAAGAAAAATTGGAGAAAATGACTGTTGAATGTTTTATATTTTTAAAAAGACTTACTATTGATAAAAATCAATAAATAAACTATACACTATAAAATGATTTTATCTGGAATAAATGAGCTATAGTATATCTGTTTCAAGATTTACATTATTTCAGTTAATTAAAGTCTTGAATGATATAACTTATTTTGCCTGAAAGATCTCTAGTTGAAATATATACATTTTAAGGATAAAAGAGAGAAATATTTACTTTTAGTTTATAAAATATGTTTCTGCTGAAAAATATACTAAATGAATAATTTTATATTATACAATGTTTTTATTAAATATAGTTTTACTTCTCACTATCCTTGAAAACGTTAAGCCGATAAACTTTAATACTAATTTATATCTTCTCTAATTAACAATTATAAATAAATGTTTTTATTATTGTTTTGACTGGTGGAAATGTAAATATTGCATGTTGTATTTATTGCAATATATCTGCTGTATACAATACCAGGAATTAAGAAAATATATACATAAGAAACATTTTCACATTAAATGGATCCTTGAATTATTACTTTATGGATATTTCATGCCTGGATAAGATTTTCAGAAAGGAATGAAATAAACATTCACCTTTTCAGGATGTTTAATATTTTTCCTATATTTTATTGGGTATTTATATATTTCATTAGAATGGTGCCAAGGAAAGAGTATGATTTTGTTCAGAACTTTCTGTCCGTAGCTAGGCAATGGGGGAGGATTTCTGACAAGTGCTCAACTTAAAAGTAGAAGGAGAAAACTTTTCCTGACTTACTGTAACTTTAAAATTTCCTCATTATTGTTTTTTTAGCGTAACGTTAGTATTTAGAATATTATTGTTTTATTTAAAACTAACCTGTTACTGTAATGTATTTTAAAAAATTTAATCTTAAAATAGATTAGTTTTATTATTATTATTACATTAAATAAAGGAAAATGGGTTTCAGAAATTAATTTTCTGATCAGGTAATTAGTAATGATAATATGATTGAATGTACAACCAAAGAAGCAGATCCCATTAAATAATTTCAATAAATCGTTGAAATTCTAGGTGTTTCACTTAATCATATTGCATTGATTTTATTATATATTTTTAAATGTTATATTTTAAAATTGGTACTTAATCTTCACATTGCTTGAACTACATAATGAATGGTTGAATAAACTGTTAATATAATTATCATCGTGTTTTTATAAAAATGATGAATGAAAGTGAGTTAAAATATCTAAGGATATTTAAAAAAAAAAACCGTTGCTTATTATAAGTGTTTGAATATGCATATCTTTTATAACATTGTTAAGCTATTAGTGTATTACCTTTATGAATGTTATCTGTTAAGATACAGAGAAATACAGCAATATTGATCTCTAAATTATATAACATAGCAACAAATAAATGTATAAAATTGATGTATGTTTTATGAAAATCATTTGTGCTTGAAAACTTTTTAAAAACCGTCTTGAAATGAATTTAGATCTTTGTTGTTTTTTTTTAGTAATGTTTGGAAATTATTTTAGAATGAGGCTTGTAGTTATTCAGTGAAGAAGATATAGGATAGTGGTCAGGAGAGTAATTGTTATATGAAATCCTAGGTGTTTAGGGATAGGCTGAAAGACTTATGTGTGAGCAGTATTGTCACACTTTGAATTATTAAATATATACAGCTAACAAAAGGCTGCATATTATTTTCCATGGACAGTTGCATTCCTTTATGGTAATGAGCAAGAAAAAGGCCATGACATGAATTTTAGGTACCTGATAAATATGGTATTATTATTATTTTGCACTGTCTTACTCATTTGAGTTATTACCTTTATTATTCCATATCCAACACTTTAATCACTATATATTACCACAAGAATCACAATATAGAGGATAGTTTTATAAGATGGTAATGAAATGGCTAAACTGTTAGAAGTTGATAGTTTATATGAAGGCAAGATGCGACATATAAAAAAATTCTATCATAAATGATATTGAAAAGTTTGATGCTCAGCATAGTATATAAAATAAGAGAAATGATTAATATTTCCATAAGTATTAGAGATCATTTAACTCAAAATAAATGCATATTTGAACTGGAATGAAAGTGAGAATAATGAAGAATGATTTGAATGCTATGATGAATGTAAAAAATGTAAAAATAAAAGGAAATACAATAATCAAGCAATATAATTTATAGTTTTTTTTATTTTGCTATAAAAAGAGAAACCTATTTAAAATAGAAAACTTATGGAATCATATTTTAAATATATTTTGCACAAGGAGATAATTTAAAGGGAGGTATTCATATTTTCTTTATTTAAATTTTTGATATTAAAGTATCAGAATGTATTAAAATATCAAGATGATATTTTGCTGAACTGCAAAGGAAATATTTTAATAATTTTTTGAAAATATCTTATTTATTGCGTTTAGATAGGTATATTTTAGACCTAAATTTATTTTTAAAAAACTACAAAATAATAAATATACTTTTACGATAGTATAAGTATATCATTAAGTTTTTTACTAGAAATTGGGAGATTTATTTTAATTATTTTCCACTACAAAAACAATAGAATATTATTGTTTTATTAAATTAGGATAATATATTGTTACTATTCACTTTTATTTGAAGTGGCTGGAGTGAAGAGTATCTTATTTTATTTCTTATTTACTTGTAAAATTTTGTAGTATAAATATTTTAATTTTAAATAATGTTTATTTTTATGGTTTTTTTTGTAAATATTTTTATCTTATAACTTTATTATATAGCTATAATGTTGTATAATCATAATAAAATTGTTACTTGTTTTTTTTAAATTAATATTCTAGTTGAGTTTTGATTTGTCTGCGTGTTATTCATTGATTTGTCATTCCACATACATAATCCATAGAAATTAATGATTTCAAACATTATTTATTTGCACAATTCATAAAGATTACTTAAAATATTATTTCTATTATATTTGATTGAATAATAAAGTATATAATTATTATTATTATTACTATAGAAGATATGATTATTGGTGATTATATAAAATGATCCAACAGCAATTTCAGATACTAGATATCACCATTATATTAATATGTTATATTTTAAGAATACCACATAAAATAAATAAAGATTGTATATTTACTTAGAATCTTATTATATTATTTATGTTTTATTGTTTAACATTAATATTAAATGGATTTAATATTAAGAGTCATTAAATTATCTTAGTTGCTTATTGTTGCAATTGTGATAAGGGTAGTTAGATATCATGTAAAATCTCTCATCATATTTAACTACAGGGTCTTAATTAATTTATTTATTTCTATTATTAAAGTTAGAAATAAACCTGAGATTACTTAGAGAATAACTGTAAAAGTTATCTTAAAAGATGATAAGTAAGAATTATTACTTGTCAGATTTTCAATTAATAAATTTTTATTCAAAGATATAGTAATTAATTTATTGTTATTTTCATAATAAATTTGCAAATTGTATTTTAGGATTATTATATGTGTGTTTAAAGATATGGGAGTAGTACATAGTAGTTTTGTCAAGTGAATTTAGTAGGGTAATAATCTTACGCGAATGGGAAATGTATCTTTAGGGATTATCCTTAATGTATAAGTCATTGTACCTTGCTGAAAGTCTCATGTGAAGAGTTTTCATAATTGTAATTGTTATTTATAATTGAACCATATTTATTTAGCATAATGACTAGTTATAAATTAAATTGGTTAGTGAAATGATTGAGTTGAGTATTCTAATTGGAACCCTAATTATTTAAGTTGAACCTAAGTGCTATTATATTTTAATACTATAAGTTTCTTATGGTATATTAATTTTATTAAGTATTATATGTTAGTAGTGTAGCTTGAGCTAGTCAGAATAGTATTTAATTTTAATAGTCATTGGTTATGTAACTTGACTATAGTATAATATAGTTATATCCTAATTAGCCGGATTCTTTAGTTCAGTTATTCTTTTAAGTAAGGATACAATATATACTATATATATAAATAATATACAATAATAGATATATAACTAACAAAGATGATAACTTAATTAAAAAATAAAAAATTATATATTAAACTAATTAAAAAATTTTAATAAAATAAGCTGCATCTACATAATACACCTGGGTCTCTTTTTACGCGGACTTATTTAACACGATTTTGAAGTTACGCGATTCAGGTTTCACCGGAAGTTGAACTCCGATAATACGCTATTACTTTAAATGATAAATTTCGCGCACTTAACGTTATATTGAAAGTACTGTAATAGCACATTACTATTGGAATTTGACTTTCATGTTAGTAATTTCAATATTTTCAGTGCTTTATAATAGTAAGATTTTATGCAATAATGAAATTAAAATCATGATTTCCACATTTTATGTATACACACATTAAATTTTACAAGATTATAATGTAAATTTGTTCAAACATTGTGCGTGTTAATTTTGCATTTTAAATCACATTCTGTTTTTGCTTTTTAAAAAAGAACGTAATCAATTATTAATCATTTAGTGTCCGCAAGTTTATTTTTAAAAGGTGAGTAATAGCAGTGGGCACAATTAAAATTGAAAATTAAAGACAAAAATAAGAATTTAATTTTTAGTTGTTAGATTAATTATGTTGTCACCAGAAAAACATTAATTAACACAACATGAGAGTGACATTGGCGCTAGTTGTATTTAATCTTGTGAAGAATCTGATTTTTTATCAGTTTGCAAACGAACTTGTTTACCGGCAAATAGCGATAATAATTAAAACGTGTATAAAAAAATATAAGTTATTGTAAATTATGCATAAAAATATATTGTTTTGAATAAAATTAAATATTATAGTTAAAAAAAGTTTGTCTTGTATCAATTTTTTTCAAATTTGAAATTTTTTATTAGTCATATTTTATTTCCTTATTTTTTTTTTTGCACAAATTTTAAAGTAAATTTTACGTTGGTGCTTTGCTTTTACGCGAGTTTTGAAAAATCACAGTCCGTATCCCCCCTTTTTCAAGGTAAGTTACGTCTATTTTTGCACGATTTCGTTTGCGCATGTTTTCTGAGGAACCTATCTATCGTGTAAAACGAGACCCAGGTGTATATATAAAACAGAAAATAAAACATTACATTACTAGCCAAAAACAAAATTTTATTACAATTCTTCCATGACCATGGATTCATATATTAACAAATAGATTTTTTCAAAGGAAATTGAACAAGATACATGCAACATATATATACAAAACAAAATAGCCATCCCATCATTCACTTCAAAAACCAACTACCTCATGAAGACATTCTTTGCTGAAATGAATGATGGGAAGACTATTTTATGTTGTATATATATATGTCGAATGTGATCTTGGTGAATTTCACCTGAAAAGGTCTATTTGTTACTAGATGAAACCAAGATCATGGACGAATTTTGGTAAAATTTTGTTTTTTGGCTAGTATTGTAATGTTATATGATTTTCTATTTTATTTATTATTACTAGTATAGTGATAAGTACTATTTAGTATATAAGGACAAGGTTGTTAATAAAACAAATCAAAAAAAGTTTAAACAAAATAAATCACAAAATTTTGATAATTTAATAATACTTTCAATTATTATATCAAATGTAATTCAGAAATGATAAATCATTATTATTGAACTGTATATAGTTATGTAATGAATTTATAATATATTGTTTAACACAGGTGTGGGCAAGATATCAATTGTGGTGCGCAATCAAGAAATTTTAGAATGACCACGTAAATTTAAAAAAAAAATAATGTTAATTGATGCTATATTATAATACAATTTTTTGCAAATATACAGCTATTATAAAGGAGAATCAGCAATTTACAAATGAGGTGGCCATGTGTAGTCGGGTAAATATTAATGAATGTGTTATATGACACACATATCGTTATTCTAAATACATGATGATGTGGATATCGATTACAAATTCATCAATTCATGTATGTTCCCAGAGCAATGCAAAAGTGACAACTGGAGCCATTAAGGATTTTATTGTGACAGATGCTCAGATTTACATAATTTATCTTGAAAAATTAGTACTATATTATATTTTAAAAGAGGGGCATAATATTGCAAAGAAAACAAAGATATATAATTTTAATACAAATTAGGAAGACAAGTTCTTCACAATGATGCACACAAAATATGTTATATATATATTGTAACCTTTTAAAATAGAGAGAGAGGGAAAGATAAGAAGAAAATGGAATAAAGGAGAGATAAGGATAAAGATAAATGATGAAAATGAAATGAGAGAGGCCAATTGTAACCTGATAGAATAAGAGGAATGTGTGAGAAAGAGAAAAGAGATAATGCTAATAAAGAAATGAAAGAGGGGGAAGGAAAAGAATTGATAGGGAAAAGAAATGGGAAAAAGTAATAGAAATGATATATATAAGGGAGAGAGAGAAGAAATGAAATGATGGGAAAGATATGAAATAAAGAGATGTAAGAAGAAGATGAAATAAAGGAGAGAGAAATGAGATGATAGAAAGATATGAGAAAAGAATGTTTTAAATGGCTATGATAGAAAGATATGAGAGAGATATAAGAAGAAGATAAAATAAAGGAGAGAGAAATGAAATGAGATGATAAAAGAAATGACATGAAAAGAAATGGAATAAAATTGAAATGAAATAAAATAAAATATAAATGAGAGACTCTAAACGACTTGGCTCAGTGGGGTTACAATAAATTTAAAGAAAAGAGATGATGATCCAGAGATGTATAATCAAATAAAGGTCAAATCCAATACTGATGAACTATAACTACTACAGCATATTGATATTTTAATAAACCATACAAAAGATTATCTAAAATCACTACTCAATGCTTACCATATTAGTCTTACCAATAAATCATACACTCTCTGAATAAGACCTATGATGCTTTACTTTATAAGATTATCTTACAGAATTATATTTACTAAAACAACAAGAGTAAATAACCTCAGGGATTTTAAAACTAAAACTCTTGTGTAAAATTAAAGTTTAAGTTAAGTTGCCTAACAAAGAATTACTGTGATTAGTAAATAAATAAGTGACATCTTAGCTGACCATAAAATAATTATAATATGTTCAATCTTAAAATAATAAACAAAACAAATATTAATTCACCAAAATTTAATGAATCAATTTAAATTTAAACTAATAATGGCCTATTATCTAAGATATTACTTGAGCAAAGAAAAGAGCAAGGGTACTTTTAATGCCTTTCCATACTCACAGACAACCACTAAAGACCTCAAATGCAAATGGATTAGAATTCTTTAAATATATAAGATTTAAGATGATGATAGATGATGTGCAGTGAATATAAGATAATGTGCAGCTTTTAAAATAATATTAATTAAAATATTCTTCTGAAGTACTAATATTGTTAATCTGATATTGCATAATCTTTAGTCTGAAAGATATACTGATAATTTAAAAAAAAAAAAAACTTTTAACTAAGTATTTAATTATGTATCTGCTATAATGCAATTATCTGTATTTGTGATTCAATATGAGAATCATTTACTTTAACATAGCTTTTTAATTTTCAAGACAATATCAACTATATTTAATTAACTTAGAATATACTTGTGAATTTCTGAATTGAAGATTCATTAACTTTAAAATTTTAAGATTTTGTGAACTTGGAACCCAAGACAATAATATATTTTCATATAAAAGTAAAACAAACAAACAAAACTTTTGAAATAATAATAATTTGATTTATTAATAATGAGAAGAAATGTTTATAAATATAGTAGAATACAAACAGTGCCAATACCGCACTAAGATTTTATATAATTATTTGGACTAATTAATAACATTATTGTGTCATCTACTAATCAGAATAACACACAGAACTATGTTTATATTGAAAACCCTAAGCTTAATTTTATACTCCTCAACTTAACAAACGCTAAGTTGGAGTAAGCATATTCAACAATACTTTTTAAAAATATCATCACTAGTTTCACGGATATAACTAATATCACAGCTAGATATAGGTTTAAATCAGATTAAGCTAATATTAAAATTAAACTAACTTAAGTGTATGGGACAATCATTCATCAGAGATCAGTTATACTTTTTTTAAATAACTTTAGTCCACATAAAATTATTCCCTCAATGTTTTAAAGATAATGATGTAACAGACTTACAAATCCAGCGGCGAAATTCTGGATGAAAATATTAAATTATTATGTGTGAATTGCCACTTATACCATATGCATATTTAATATACTTTAAAATAAATATAACTTATTGTTGGTTAGCTTGTGTGTGATAAAACTATCATAGCAACACAATTCAAACATTGATATACCTATGAGCCTTAAATTAGCTACAACTACCTGAAGAAATACATTTCCTCAAACAAGCATATCTTGTCATCACAAATCTAAAACAAATGCAACATCACCTACTGTGGTGGAATTAGCATTAAGTCATCATGAATGATAGGCAAAAATATAAAGATACTAGGCTCCTCAGAGCTGGAAAAGAATATGGTGGCTTCCAAAAATACCTAACTTCGAGGCAAAAATGACGATGTCTGGAATTCATCTTCAGTACATCTGGGAACAGGAACACCCACCAGAAAAGCACAATCCTCTCATGGGATTTCCAATGCTTATAAATGTGATCATCATCACTGAAAAATACAATACAATACCCTCTTTTTGGGGACAAGCACTATCAAATCATGGAAATACAATACAATAAGGATGGAGGATTTTCTCGACTCCATAAGGCATATTCAAAAATTATAAACTAAGCCTAACTCTTGAGGCTAACAAATTCTAACTAATAGCAAGATATATACTTCACTTAAACTAACTAAGTTATTTCCAAGAAATTTATAAAATACAAAACGTATATCCAATGTTCGAACCAACAAAGCAAACTATGTGTCAACTGACTACTGTAGAAAATACTTTAAACTTAAATGCATATAAAATTCTAGGCAAGGCACAATGCACACATAACAAAATATTAAATGCTAAAAATATAGTAACTAGTGGACTTTTAAAATTGTAAATTAAATGCAAGAATATTTACTTCTCGATGAATATAAAATATTTGTAATTATTATTAATATAACATTCATAAAACAAATGAATGGATATTCTCTGATAAACTTCTTTAGTAAATTTAAAATAAAAATTGAGTAAAACATCCCATTTATATGAAAATAAGACTGTGATATTTAAATCTCTATAATAAAATTATTAAATAGAAACTAGCTAGTGTAATGCTTGATAAATAAACTAAATCTACTTAAGAATGGCAAGAAACATTTGCTCATTCAAATAAACCTATTTCGTTTTAAAATTATAACCCTAGTTTACCTGTATATTTATGCAAAAAGTGTTACATAAAAATTTAATAGCATAAATATTTTTATGGTTTCATTCTTTTTTTTTTTAAACCAATAAAGCAGACCATAAAAAAATAATAATACATTAATTCAAGTTCATATTTCGGCTCCGTGATGATTTTTCCATTTCATAATGTGTAGACAATTTATCCAGGTTAAGATATCTATTTGAATTCGAAGCTTCAACTAATACATTTATATACATGGCAATCATTTCCAAACGAAAATGTTCAGTAGTTCTTTATATAAACACTTTCACTTTCTTTTATCTTTAAAGATAATTTTAAATATTAAAATAATAAAACATCATAAGCATAAACATAAGTTGGCTTTGGAAAATAAATTCTTCAGCTGAGTAGCATAAGTATAAGTATATATGTATAATAAGCCGGCATTGAAAAAAATAAATTCTTCAGCTGAGTACATTTTTTTATATTTATAATCCTAGGTTCAAATGCGGAATAATTATAATATATATTTTTAGTTAACTTTCACTGTTCTTCTTTAGATAAATGCATTTTTTTAAAATAGAGCTCTTTTTTTTTAAAACGTTTCTTAATATTTAAAAATGTATTTCTTTTTTTTTTAAACAAATTTCCTTTTATTTATTTTTTAAACATAAGAGTAGACTTTGTTTATAATTAAGGACGCTCCTTGGTTTATGTGCTAAGATCAACGGTCATAAAGTTACTTATAAGTACTGGCAATTATAACCAAACATTATGCATTTGATAGAGACAAGTTCATTAATAATATTTTTAAATTCTTTTAAAGTTTTGCTTCCAAACAAATTCTTTTCATACTACTAGCATAAACGAGAATTAGTATTTTAAAATACATATTGTCCACAGAAACATTATTCTGTTAAGAGCATATTTAAATGTATATATCATCTATTAAGTAATAAAGTATTAAATTTAATGTCACTTCTAATTTATAAAGACGCTAATGCATTTCCATTTTAATATTTTAAAATGTTTGAATGTCTTTTTTTTTTAATTTCTTCTTCACGTGTATTTTTAATTTGATAGGAGATATACTATAGTTTAGTGCAATAAAGTCTTTAGCCATAACAATACTTAATAATTTAAGTTTTACTTCTAAATAAAGAAAAATGAATAGATCAAAAGTAAATGAAATATGAGATGCTGTATTTTTTCTTCAAACATTTTACCGTAAATTTTAATGTCTCAATTGTAATGAAAAACTGTCAGAAAAACGGATTACCTTACTTTTAGCTTCAGCAATTCATGTTTACAAGACGATTTTTAAATAATTATTTTAAATATACTTTTATTTTTTTTAGCAAATATAAAGTTTTATAAAATTACTTTTTTATTAACAAAATTTTAAGATCCAGTCTAGTTGAATCAAAATAAGATCAGCCCTTGAATAACCCCTAGATTTTCCGTTTTATCTCACAATTTTTCATCCACCTACAATTCATTTAAAAACCAATAAAAACTATTTTTTATTAAATTTTAATATTCTGACAAACCAGCTGTGAAATCAATCTACTGACGTAATCAATATAATCTTCCCATACCACGTGACCTTCAGCTGCAAAGTCAAAATTTTATTATTAACAAATATTGTACATCAAATATTTTTTTTTTTTTTTTGTTAATGATATTTTACAACCCAATAGTAATAAATATAAAATTTAAAGTTATACCCTTTATTAAACCCATAAATATTTCATTAAAAATAATTTTATCCACACATTTGTTTTATTTACTTATTTTAAATAATATTGGAATTAAATTATATTTTTTTTATGTTTCCATGTCAATGCATGCACATTCTCACATACGAATGCAAGTTAATTGTTTAAAAGTTATTTTTAAAACTACAACAATAGAATGTTAATGAATATTTAATCTAAATAATTTTTATAACTGAAAGTTAAACTACAAAACTAATAACAAATATTCTTATTTTTTAATAAAAACTTACATATCATTTTTTTTAAATTTATTACTTACTTATTCCAACTTAATAATAATATCTTATTATTATTCTTTAAACATTAGAATAGATCATACGATAGTTATTTTAGAATACATTTAATACTATTTATCAATTCACAATTATTTTTTAACATTTGCTTATGTAAAAATTATTACTTAACATCCCTTATCAAACCAACTGACACTTTTAAAATATTTAGATTATCCTATTTTAATAATTAACTAATTTAATTTTCATTTTTATCATTATTTTTTTTTTTAAAAATCAGACAATTTCAAACCAAAAGGTTAAGCTAAGATAACCTTTGGCTCCTTTTGGAACTAAGGGAAACTTTAGTTAGGTACAATATATAAATATATATGTCATGCAAGTGTGTCATTCCTAAAAAAAAAAGAAAATGTTGAAAAACATTTTAAAACTGTGCATATAGTATATAAGGGATGGACCAAGACACTTAAAGGATGAGCCCATTCCTGATATAATATACATATTAAATGTATATATAGAGAGAGTACATTTGAAGTATATATTAATGGACAGGTATCAAGTTGTAAAATTTGTTATATATAGTTATAAATAATTCCATTAATACATATACATGTTATGTGTTCAAATATACTTATATGTTATATCTCTGAAGAAGAATGCTGGTGAGTCGAACTGTATGAAGGTTTTGTCAAGTTAAGAATAAATTTTTACATAGTAAAAAATATATACAAAAATAAGTATTTGTTTAATTATCATGTACATTCATATATACATGTGCAAACACCCACTTTTGTAAATGTACACTTATAAACCTAGAAATTAAAATTAAAAACATTACCTTGAGATTATAAATAGGATGAATATTATTCATTGTATCCTCAATTACTTTACGAACCTTATCAAAAAAAAGAAAAAAAAAATTAAATTAAAGCATTAAAACAGTTATCAAAATATTCAATTTTACAATAATCAATATTAGTTCTGATATAAAAATACTATGAGAGAATGTATTAATTGTAAAACAAAAAAAAAGAAGTTGGCTAGATGAAAAGAAAATAAATTACATAATAACAAAAAAGAAAAAATTATAAAAACAATAACTGAGGTAAGCACTGGGAATGCTCATTCTAGTGGGAATAATAAAAATTAAAAATAATAAAAAAATTGACTTTTACAATTTAATGTATTTTCAAGGGTTATATATTTTATGTCAAAAATTATGATTTCCATATAATTTTAGAAAAAGTAAAAAGATCGATAAAGAAAATGGCCTACAAACAGTCAATTTTTGAAATATAATAATATTACCAAAATCACCTTTTTCTTTATTTTTGCTATAATATCTTATATAAATCCAATTTATCCAAATCACTTCAAACACTTTTTAACAAAAACCTTTTATTGTATATATACACATATACACCTACATTTCGAGTGTCCTGCAGTCTTCTTCAGATGTTGATTAAATTAAATTGGCTCTGAAGAAGACTGCAGGACAGTCAAAGTATAGGTGTACAAGTATGTATAATAAAAGGTTTTTGCTAAAAAGTGTTTGAAGTGATTTGGATAAATTGGATTTATAGTAATAATAATAAACAACCATTTGTAAACAAGTACAACCATTCCAACTCCAAAAAAAAAGAATTTCTTTCATTGAAAAAGCTTTTTAAAAAGTAAATTGGATTACTTATTTGCATATTCTGCAAAAAGAAGATAGATCATTGCACATGAATAAGTGACATTTCAAAAATTAAATGATTTTTCGGAAAAGATTAATATATTAATTACATAAAGAGCTGTAAAACAGATATCCTTTGACAGAATAGCTCAGTTGGTAGAGCGTTTGCCTTAAATTCGATATTCAAGAATCTAAAGGTGTGAGTTCAACTTCTAAGCGAATATTGTCATTGTGCATATAGTCCAGCAATACCTGAAGAAGAGTGGAGAATAATACTACTCGAAACGTTGTGTAATTACTAACCTGTATTGTCTATTTGTGTGTTATTACTAACAAGTTGTTTGTACTTGGAAAGTTTAAATAAAGTTTAAAATTTTCTATACATTCAACATTCATTCATAAATGATGGAAATAGTCCAACATAACACATCTTATCCATTGTATGAGTTGATCAATATGTATTGTTTGATAAGGATATTGTTTGCATTAGATGTATGGGATTTATAAAATCATGTTTTCTGGGTGATAAAAAAGTATTTTGAGAAATAATAAAAATGAACATAACAGAATGCTAAAAACGATTTGAATAATTTGTAAGGAAGTTTGCTCTGATAATAAATTCAAATAAAACTAACGAAAATAAGAGAGAGGAAGGCAATAAAAGTTTAACAATATTGTAGTAAACAAAACTTATAGCACTTGAATGAGCATGAGAAGTTATTTAAATAATAATGGAATTATCTCTTAAATAATTAAAGTGAAAATTGCAAGTTGAATAAGCTTTTAATAATAATAGGAAGCTATA
The DNA here is from genome assembly GCA_028023455.1 of Epiperipatus broadwayi. Classification (NCBI taxonomy): domain Eukaryota; kingdom Metazoa; phylum Onychophora; class Udeonychophora; order Euonychophora; family Peripatidae; genus Epiperipatus; species Epiperipatus broadwayi. The sequence goes on along the minus strand of JAQFVV010012436.1, from coordinate 1,224,105 downwards.
TTTAGAGGCAAAAAAAAAAAAAAGTAAGCTATTTAATTGTACTTTTATTTATATTATATATGTCTGTTTGAGTAATCAGTGATCATATAGGATGGTCAATTATTATATATATATAAGTAGCAGGAACGAAGCGTCCAAGTATTGAACCGAATGAGTGCTTCCGTAGAAAAATTCACTAAAACTTTCAAAAGCTTTCATTAAAATTCACTTTCAATTTATTTTACCAACAGTTGAATTATTTTTATATACAGCATGAATGAATTTGACCAATGCATTACTTAATTTACAGTTAAAACTTTTCAACAATGTTAAAAGCATTTGGCAGATAAAAATATATTAATAATGTATTATCTGTATTTAAACTAATCACGATCTGATTAACATAAAAAAAAAAAGAATGAGTATTTCATATTCATTATTTTTTGTATAGAATTACCGTCGACTTTCAATTTTATACCAACAGTTGAATTATTTTTATATATGGCAAAGAATGAATTTGACTAACACATTACCTAATTTATAGTTAAAACTTTTTAAGAATATTAAAAGCATTTGGAAGATAAAAATATATTGACAATGTATTCTCTGACTTACAGATAAGAGTTTCAGATTTTTGTAGATGTGTGTAATATGTATATATTAGGCACTATTATGTAAAAAATGTTGTAGCAAGTGAAATAAAAACATTATAAAAAAAAAGATTATGTAGTGTGTTTCTGTTCATAAAAAAGTCACGCTTCATCACTGATAAGTAGCATAATTAAAAAAAAAAAAACTTGGCTTAGATTAATTAATTAGAACTGTATGTAAAATGCTCAATCTTTCCACTAGATGCTCTAAATCACATGGCTTTCTGAATAGTTTGCAACTCTGAAGGCTATTGGATAGTCAAAATTGTCAGCTATTTTTGAAAGTTAGCACTAACAAAATATTACATTTGCACTGTGTAAAGTAAATAAAAGTATTTTTATTCATATTAGAAGTAATTTTCCAAATAATCAATTTTATTTATTTAAACAACCATATTTTTAGATACAAATCACTTCTAAAAAAAATGACTCGTGGATATTTTTCTAAAAAAAAATAATCAATGAAAATAATTACTAAAACTAATTTTTTAGCATGTATACCTTTCATAAACAAAAAATAAACTTCTTTCAATATTTCTGTTTTTAGTTATTATTTACCTCTCTTAATCCTTTGTATGAACCAATAACTGCCACGGTGTTCCCTTGTATTAAAATAGAACAATTGGTTAAAAGCTCAAGGGCCTAGAAATTAAAAATATATTTTTATTATGCATTACATGAATATTTATGAATACAATGTGCATATATATATTTATTCAAATATTTTCAAAAATAAACAATGATTATAATATTCAATGAGAACAATTATTGGAATCATTTAATATTCACCGACAAATGATTTTGAAAAATGGAGATATGGATAAAGTAATTAAAAAAAGCTCTGAAAAAAACTGTTGAACTGTCAAAACTATTAAGTTTGAATATAAGAAAATATTGTATTTGTATTGTTAAGTGCAAAGAAAATTGTACTGACATCTTTATAATAATAATAAAAAATTTAAACAAACACATTTTTATAATATAAGAAAAAGAACAATTCTGAAGAAAGTATGTTGTGATAGCCCCGAAATTTCTGCTAATATTCTAATTAATTATATATTGTTTTTCCTAAAAGACAATTTTTATAATTACAACCTTGTACTTCATTTTCGGACAAACTCTGCAAAAAAAAAAACATAAAGTAGACCAAAGTTTTACTATATCATAGATGGGATAGAAGAAATAAAAAAGGAAGTAGAAATAAATAATAAGAAAATAATAATAATTAGGAAATAAAAGATATAGAGTTAAAAATAAAATATGATTATGAATTATAATGTAAACTATATATGTTTATATGTATATAAAATAATGATTATATAATTGTTTAAATGCTGTAGCTGTGATGAAAACTGCAGGACAGTCGAAACTGTTAGAAAAATAAAAGAGGAATAATATATAAAAAATTGCATTAAGGTATAAGTAATATTTACTAAGGCAATAAACCTCAAGTGTCTTGTATTGGTGGTCGAGAGGTCAGCGCGACTGCCTTGCACTTGCAGACAGTTGCCCAGGTTGCGGGTTTGCGTCCCGGCCGATGCTATGACACTTAAAAAAAAATAAATAAATAAACCTCAAGCAATGTGCGCTTGAAAATGCGAAGATAGGGACCTCTACAGGTCTTAACCACAAGAAGTTATAATAAAGTAATATATCATAAAAATGCATTTTATGCCAAATATGCAAAATTTCTTACTTAATAATCATAAACAATCAGCTACATTATAGCAGAAGTTCCCTGAACTTAATTTGCGCTATGTTGCCCATCATTTATGTAATAAAAGATTTGATGGGAAATACATATAGGCAGGTTTAATTCGAATAAGAATTAAAATTATTGATGAGTTAGGATTACTGATAAGATTCAAACCAAGTATATTGTTATTTAAATGTCATGCAAAACACATATTAAAGATAATGGTCACATTTCCTAATTATCATTACTTTGGTTGGATTATGAATCTCTTATAATGATAGCTTTATTTAGGAGTGGATATAATTAATATATCCTCAAGGTGCCATTTCATAATGAAAAAGCTATTGCATATGATTATACTATAATTACTAACTCCTTCCTATTTACATTTCCAGAAGTAGTTTAGCTTTAAACATGGATCTAGATGATGAAGATGACATACAACTAACAAGTATAAGAAAGGAGACAGGCATAATAAAGAATTATAATAATGATTTTGCTTTAAATAACAAGATTTGGTATTTATTAAATGACGTACATTAATAAATATAACACATGGATATACAGAAGGATATATATCTGGTATGAATTGCTGAACTATCATATGTTTAAGATATTAGCAAAATTCTTTACATACTGATTAAATTTTTACTTCTCACAAGTTTTAATATTTCATGCTCATCTAACAAAACAATAATAATAAAGACATTCTAAGCCATTAATTAAATGAGAAAAATCCCCCCCCCCTAACTATAGGACTGAAAAATTCAAGGGAAATATTTTTTTTACTTAAAATCCTAAACAAATTAAAGAAAACTGCTCTTGAATTGACACAAAACCTTGTGTATATAAAACATTAATACAAAAATCATCAAAAATAGAAAATAATAAATAATAAAAAATCACAGACAGCAACTATACAAATATATTAATAATAATTATACATAAATTAGGCAGCTGCTTTGTGCCCTTTTGAAATGTTAAGCATCTATTTTAATGTTAATCAATTATTGCAGATAGAACACCACCTAGTATTCTGTAATGGAAGTAAAATAACAACTAACAAAATAAAACATGAATAAAACAGAATAAAATTATCATATAGAAACTCAATATAAGTTCAAAGAATTGACTATATAACATAACAATATACGGAATAAATAATATATACACTATACAATTTTATATATATACGGAATAAATAATATTTACACTATACAATTTTATATATATATTACTTTACGTATTTCTGCATGTCGAGGTACTATTGTGGAATTTGAGATTTTATAACTGACAAGGTAGATGAACTCCTGAGGATAGGTGATAAATTCCAAACAATAGGCAGAGTAAGTTATTGCTAGGATATAATCTTCTTAAGATCTATATAAAGATTAAAACAACTGCAGCTGCACAATTACCACATTATATTATGAGTTACATAATACATCACATGATTCCCACTTTTTATGCTTACGCAAGCTGTTTACACAGAGACAAATCTCCATACAGTAATGCCATTCAGTGCAAGCCTAGTAATCAATAGATGCAGGAAGATTTGTATATAAAATCCCTGTCTGGTGCCTACTAATCCAATATCCTGACTAGTTTCTAGCTTGTGCTTTCATCAGGACCATTGATGAAAACACAAGCTAGAAACTAGTCTGAGGATATTGGATTAGTAGGCACTAGATAGGAATTCTATACATAGATCTTCCTGCATCCATTGATTATTCTGGCTTGCACTGAGTGGTACTACTGTATGGAGAGTTTTGCCTTTATGAGTTATCACAATATATGAATAATTTGTCATTATTGAAAAATATTTAGCACTAAAAAGTACCATTTTGGCTCACTGGCTATAAGATTGTAGGTAATACAAACTAATATTCATTCAAAGCTTCTTTATGTCATATGTGACAAGGACAACCATAGTCTGATAGGATGTGATCTCTATCAATCTCTATAGCTGGTTTCCACACATTCAATTCAAAACTTAACTCTTACCTGACTTAAAACCTACTGCTATCCTTTATACATTCTCTTTTCCATCAAATGACCAAAAATATATTTGCCATAAAAGTTCACACCTATGACTGCTAAATTGTTTTTTTTTTCAAGTACAATAATATTTTAACTATCTTCATTCAATTTATTAATGATCTTTCTTATATTTTTCACAACAACTAATTAAATTAATTAGTTGTTTTTGCATTATTTTAATTACTCAGATATTTTTCACTTTTACTTTAATTAAAAAAACAACCAGAAAAAAAAAAATAGTACAGATATGAAAAGCTTGACATGACCATGCTTGAATTAAATTCAATACATATTTTGAAAAAATAACTTTCGTTTCTTTTAACTTTGAATGTCATACATTTATATATTACATTTTTAAATTGATTGCTTTATACACTCTAAAATACTATAAGGCTACCGTACCATTTATAACTCATTCTCAAGTTCAAAAATTAAAATGATATATGTAATGGGGTTCATTTATAACTGTACCTCTTATAAATTTATATGTTTATTCAATTCTACATCTGCACACATACAATTTATTTTATACATTAAAATTCTGATACCTTTTTCATTTTTAAACAAATTGTTATATATCACTATGAGTTTTCCACAACAGCCAATAATGTCATTATTCTTAAAAAAAAAAAAAAATTCTGAGTTTAATATTTTATGATCTATTAAAAAATTCATAATATATTTCCCTACTACTTTTTTCATTAATTATTCTCATTCTTTTATCATTTTTATTTTATGTATTGTCATATTTGTATATTTTCTTCATTACTTTGTCATTCAACTTTATTACTGATTCTAATTTTACTGTTAGTTTTCCTAAACTGATTCAAACAAAATCCATACATGATATTCAAACCCAATCTTTTCTTTCTGCAACATCACAACCAGATTACTTGCATCCAAATTGCTAAAAGTTTTTCTTTTCTTAATGGCCAAAAGTCAAGAGATATTTTTCATTTCTGATTTTAATCCAATTATTTATTGGTAAACTTTCTTAATTAATATTTTACAGACTGCCGTAATATAGTTTACTATTTTATTTATTTTTCCATATTAGGCTATATGAAATTCAAATAAAAATTGTGCAGTACATCTCTAACAAATTAATTCCTGTCATGATTTTTCATTTCGGAAATTTCTCTTATACATTTTAAATTATATTTTTGGCACTTATCCTTATATATAAAATCCTATTTTGTTTGTTGTCTGATATGTTTGTCCGTAACACTTTACTGGAGTGCCCTCTGAATTTTTTTTATTCTGAGGTCCCTCCAGTAAATAATCTTGTTATTTAATTTATGATAATAGCAAGGAAAGTAGTTTACTGTTTAAGGCTCAAACAGGATCTTTATCAACAAGGGAATATATACATAAATGGAAAAATATAGGTGAGTTAGTTTGAAAGTTATGTAAGGAAGGCATAGAAAATATTAGACATCTGTTACTTCAATATAAATGCCTGCATGCAGAAAGGGTACAAATAATGAAGTTGTGGGAGAATAAATATAAACAAAGTGATTATACAGAAAGACTGGGTTCCTGGTTTTTATAAAGGGTTTGGGGGAAGACAAGGGGGATTTAGATATAAAGCCCATAGAATTGACAAAGATTATGTTGTGGAAATGGGACTGAACAGGGTATGAAAAAAAATATGGGAAAAACTTAGAGTGGGGAATAGAAGGCGAAATTTTAAGGTGGCTAACAGGTTTCTCTGGGCATTGTAGCTAAGAGATTCCTGATTTTAATAAAGGAGAAGTCACAGTGCATCACATCACATATTACATAAAATCCATACTTTGTCTACTGTCCATAAAGCTGTGAAATTCACAACAAAGTATGGATTTTAACTATAGAGAAAACTATACCTAACTATATAATAAAGCTAAATTTATTAATACTTTACTTTATTATGTATATCTCAGAAATGTACATTGCCGGGTACATTTCTAAAGTGTATCAAACAGATGGATTGTTCCAAACATTTTTTTCTGATTTTTCAAATGTGAATTTATAATATTAAAATCATTTTGTTCAATTTACATTAAATCTTTAAAAAAAATTGTTAAATCAACCAATTACAAAAGCGATGGCCTTTCCATAGGTCAGATATAAACTTGTACCATTAATAAATCAAACTATATTCTACATAATAAAGCTCTGCCTATACACAAAGAATGACACTTACTTCTTCTATACTTAGCTTGTAAAATGATTAATTCAGAAGTATTTGTGGGCACACACTGCACTATTATGCAATAACAAATTTTTAATCATTAGATATATTAAAATATATTTACATTCAGTCATGAATAGTTCCAATGGTTGTATATTTCCATCTTTTAATCTCTAATAGAAGATAAAGCCAAAAAATTGTCCCTAATACACATTTATAAGGAACATATGCTCTGTTTAATACATTAGTTTCTTTTAAAATATTTATTAATTCATTTTTATAAGTTTAAATTCAGCAACAATGGATCTCACAATAATCTCCTATCCTTTTAACTATTTTTTAGAATTTCCCTTTAATTAATATATTAACTGTTTGAAATAAACTATTATTGCTTTTTCATAGTACACAGCACTTACACATTGTTTAGACAGGCTATATTTTATTCTTAATCTTTTTGTCCTGAGATATTATAAAATATTGTGCAAATTTATTGAAGACAAAAACCTACCCAATTGTTGCATAAACAATGTTACCAATTTCCCCAAAAAGTTGGGAATCTGTCAATCAAACACACTTTGTTTAGACTCTAGAATCTCCAAGAATTTATATGGAAAACAAGATTAAACAATGCCAAATGCAAGGATAAAATTTTATTCATTGACGATGTTAAAAACACCTTATTATAAGTGACCCAACTTAACATTCACCAAACAGAGTAACTAAACATTCATTTTAATCATATTGCAAATGCTCAGTCTTTGCAGAGATATAAAATTAGAAATATAGTGTGAACTAGTATGTAATTGATTGAAGGCAAGGATTCTTTAACTGCCGCCACACAAACAATATTAAAATCTCACAGAAATTAATGTATCTGCCAATCAAATGAAATAAGACTAATTTTTCTGAAAGTGAATATAAATTGGTCTTTAAAATAACAAGTTCATTTGTGAAGGGTAAGGCCTATTTATTCAGCCAAATTCTTTCTAAAATTGATAAAATTTAAATTTTTTATATTATTTTGAAACTTCTGAAACATAGTAAACAATTGTAGAAAATAAGTGAATTTTTGGAATAGAATTCGGTTAAAGGAGATTGAAATAAAATTTTATATACAAAAGATAATATCTACTCGAAATAGTTTTTATATACTTGTCTAGCAGATGATTTAGGACTTGTCTCGCTGCTAAAAATCTGTGAAACAACTATGCCATAGATTTAACTTTCTTTTCATATGAAAACATATGGAATCATAATTATAATTCAATAATTGTATTTTGATTGATTATTGTCGAACATTTAACAAAATAATTCTGAAGCAAATGCACATATCAATTATAATTTTCTTAAAAAATGAAATTCCATTTTTTTTTAAAAAAGTCATCACTGAATCAAAAAAAAATCAATATCCAAAGTTCAATCACTTATTAAGGGCTTTTCAGGAGTTCAAATAAAAACAAAACATTATTTCAAATATACTATAATATATATTTTTGAAAGAAAAAAAATTGAAATTAAAATCTCAATTTTAATGTTCTTAAATATTTACTAAATAATTATAATATACAACTAAATTACCTTTAAAGTTGCTCCATTTGAACCTATTAAGCGTTTTCTTCGTTTAATAAAACGTTCTCTTTTTCTAACTAAAGATCCTATTTTGATAATGTCACACACCTTATTATCTTGTAAAACCTCGATTGCCTACAAAATGGAGTTAAATTTCATTTGTTTACAAACAATTGTAGTTTAGTAAATTACAAAATATATAAATAAAAATTCACCATAAAGATCAATTATGCAACATTAAAAATTAAATCACAAGATATCAATATAAATAAATGTTCTATATTATGTTTAAAATTAAATTTTTATATTCATAATGAAAATATTATAGTAATAAGAGAAAAAAATCAGTTTTTAAAAAATAAAAGAAAACAATTATGCAGACTGCTAAAAGATCAGTATTTAAATCAATTATTTAATATCTCTACAATATATATCAAATCAATCTTGTTGTAAAGACTTTGATACCTAATATAGCTGTAAAGATTAAAAGATGTTTCATTTTTGGGCAAAACTTTTAAATATGAATGCAATGTAAATCAGCTTTGTTGTATTAAATCAAGGAATAGTATAATTCTTGAAAACACTGTACAAACAGAAAATCATTTAAAGGGCATTCACTACGATGCAGTCATAGTAAATAGATTTCACCATAAGGCACCAAATTACATCCAAACGCATGCCAGTAATTTTTAAACAAAGTACACAATGCTTAAATAAAATATTACATAGTACAGATTATTCATCTTATCCAATAATTCTGCAATAATTTTCATTACCAATTACAATTATTAACAGTTAGGACCACATACTTTGAATGCAATGTAAATGAATGAGAAGAGATATCATCTCAAATCATTGGGTGAAATACACTGTTTACAATAGTTGCTAACCTACATGAAAAAATTGACAAATCACATTGGATTATACATGCATTTCAAATATAACAGTCACCCAATTTGTATTCATACAGTAACAAAGATTGACTTGATGCAAAAGCATAAATATTTAACATTACACAATCGTTTACTATAATTTTGACAATTCCAATACAGCTATATGCTAATGAAATCAGAATCAGATGCATATTATTAAAAATCTTAATTAAGAAATCTAGCATTGAATAATAGATTAAGGCACTTTGAATTAGATGTAAATAAATTTAAAGATATGTCAGCACCAATCAGTGATTTGAAAATTTTTTTTTTTTATGAACTCTAGAGTAAAAAAAAAAAAGTATTACACACAATAAAGCAATTGAATGAATTTACTCTTTTGGAGTTCTTAGGAAGTTTCAATACTGGAAATGCCAAAACTTGATATCGATCCAAGAATCTTAAACTTCGGACAATGACACCACACAGAAGATAGAATAAGATTGGAATTAACATTTTCAAATTTATTTAATTATTAATACCATATGCTTACAATTGAGATACAATTCACCAGACTAATTACTCAATAGATGATACGACTTTAAATAGTTTTCCTTCTCTGTTTCAATTATCCTCTATCTACATAATCAGTTGCATACCTTTTTTACTATACAATAATTAAATTCCTAGTTGATTTGGTTGTGGGTCTCTAATATGGGAAAAAAATTCTAAGCCTACCTAAATCCTGAAAAAAGTTTCAAATATTACAGTCATAACAGGTAGATACAGTAATCAGTTTTCATGAGACCCTAATATACATATACATCAAATTTAATACTTTTCACAGATGAATAGGATGTAAATGATAGAAATAAATAAGTAAATCCGTTTGTGATTAGAGAAAGTGTTCAGCTAATGATATAAATAGGCACTAATGATGTAAATAGGTGTCAACAGTTAAACTGCTTATTATCAAAAATTGATCACTTGATAATAAGCCTATTTCCTTCAAGATCAAAGCTTGGTAGCTAACTATTGAATTGTGGTTACCTAGCAACATCACTTGATGGACATTCAATAATTACACAGTTACCCATATTGTTTATATGTGCACATATTCCTCAATTACCTGCAAAAAATATGTTCAGGTAATTATTTTAAGCTGCAATAATAGTATAAATAATTTACTATTGGTTGCTCAGGTAGCAAACATTATCAATTAAAATTATGTGGATAAGAAACAAGATGTCACATGTTTTTCCAAAAGATCTGTGTATTTCAGTGTCGATGCATTATTTATTAGCTTTTAAATTGATTTATATGAATTACCTCTTAATTTTTCTACAACTACGGTGTCTTTTTTTAAGTAATATTTCATGTGAGCTGAAATGAAGTTGAATTTAAATTTAATCTACACCTAAAAGATGAACAAGCAATATTTATCAAATTATGTGTAGATGTAAAAATCATACCTACATAAATCAAGAAGCTCCTTAAATTAAAGAAATACTACCTACTCTATATAACTGAATAAAAAATACAACAAATCCTCAATCTAATACTGCTTTAGTGTTTTTCTGAAGGTTTGTGATGATGGTGTTTTAGTTGTATTTATTGTCTGGACTATTTCCATCATCTACTATAAGTATTGAATGTCTTTAAAAAAATTAACTTTATTTAAATATTCCAAATACATTCATCTGTTAGTAATAGCACATCAAACAAGTTAGTATATACGCATAACGTTTCGAGAGATATTATTCTCCCCTCTTCTTCAGATGTTGCTGAACTGGCCAGTGACAGTACTAGGACAGGATTCGAACCGGGATCCTTAGATTCTTGAGTATTGAATTTTAAAATAATGCTCTAACCAGGATGTCTCAGTTGGTTAGGCGTTACCTTAAAATTCAATACTCAAGAATCTAAGGGTCCAGATTCGAATCCCGTGCTAGTACTCTCACTGGTCAGATCAGCGACATCTGAAGAAGAGGGGAGAATAATACCTCTCAAAACGTTGTGTATATATACTAACCTGTTTAATGTGCTATTACTGAAGCAGTCAAATCTGTTGCACATATTTTGTTTCACTGTCTGGTGATATTAGGAACCTTCAAACAGAGGTTCAAACTCGGTTTTGTACTAGTAAATCGCTAGGGAGTGCAGGTACACATATGCACATGATTATCCCCCCCTCTTGTTAATTAAGCATTATTTTGATTAAATAATACTAATTTAATTCTGAAATATTTAAATTTCCATCACTGTAAATAGCCGTGCATGTGTGTGTATGTGTTATAGATAAATGGTATAATTATATTTTATTAAATATGTTTCAGTTTTTTGTTTTTTTTTATTCGTGTGTTATTTTATTTGGGCTGACGTAATACCAGAGAAAGTTCTAGAGAGTAATTAAAATCTAACTGACAGTTGCAAACAAAAAAACGTGCCTTGTTTAAATTTAAAAATGTGTTTAGTAAAGATTTATTTTAAAAGATCCTCCATTAATGGAAAATATATCTCTTGAATCTATTTCCAACTTGAAATGGATTGAAACAATGCTCTCTTGAACGTATCTCATGGTCATCTTTTAAAAAAAATGTATAACAGTTGACCGTTAATGCACATCTGGGTCTCGCCAGTGGCAGGCAAATAGAAAGTTCTAGAAGGTTTCAGTGGTGTACAAATACAGCCCAAATTTCTATGTTAAACACTCTGCATTTTATTTTCAGAAGGTATTGCAGGATGAACCTACGTCACTCAAATTTTAAAATATGGCTCGTGAGTAGAGGAAGAAATTTGCTTTCCTGATCTTTCCAAGATCAGCTCCATACCGCTATACTCCCATGTCATCGCCACTTAAAGACTGTTTAAATGAACTCTTAAGCTAACTCTGAAAGGATGCCAGCCATTATTTTTCCAAAAAATCTGCCTTGCTGACTATTTTTCAAATTATCTTTCATTAGCCTATACAGCCGCCAAATCTTCAAACAACAGAAAGTAATCCTCTGCAGGAAATATGAACTTTAAAACCTCCATCTATATGTTTTTTTAATGTCTTTAAAATCTCCATCTATGTGCTTTTTATTTTATTTAAAATGTAACTTTAAAACCTCCATCTATGTGTTTTTTTTTATTATTTAAAATGTAACTTTGCCTATTTCAAAATCGGTGATGAGGGCCGATTATTATGAAGTTTCTAAAATAATGACGTTCTCTAATGCACGAATCTATAATTTTATTTTCTAAATGTACTTGCTGGGTTTCACTCTTGCTATCTTATTATTTTAAATGCGGCAAACTTTTAACTTTATTTTACGTTTGAGTATATATTATTTAATATGCTAATAATTCAATCTAGCGAACCGATCTTGTCTTAATTTTCTATTCCGCCATTATGGAATCTTAAATAATTAAATGTAAGCTTTCTTACTTAGCCTCAAAGTTCGCTCGACTGAATAATGTTACTGAATTGTTCTATGTGTTTCATGGCATACTATCCATGGCCATATTTAAAGATATCAATTTACTATTATCTTAACGCTATTGATTTAGTGAATTTTAATATTGAGTTAAAGCTTCATGACCTTACCTGTGCTAGTAATCTATCATTTTGCTTATCACACCATCTAACATGATGATTTTAATTTAATTTTTCTACTTGTCAAACATATTGATATTTGTTTAATGATGGAAACTACATATTCTCCCTCTTTATGTTTGACTTTCTAACCAATATTTAAGGTCAATTATGTACCATTAAGGATGTTTTAAACTGTATCATGTCATTACGCCAAATTTTATTATTTATGAGGGCCTTAATACATCAGCGTCACTACAGACCTGAAACTTATAAGCGTTGCTTATCCTTGATAACGTTATAACATATCTGGCTTTGTTAAACTACCTGACGATCCTGGATTATTTCGTAAGGCACATTTGTTAAATGAGTTTGGAAGCACCGACTCCATGGGTTGTGTCAGGTTGTAGCTAGGCTCTGCATGGGGCAACATCGGAGGACCCCGAAACCATAAAATCCCTACCAACCATTTCTTTAGATGCCATCTGTCATAAGTGCAGATGAGCTTTATGTTTGTTTAAGTTGATGAAGCTTCTCGTCCTTTCTGGCGTTATCATATCGGTCAACACCGCAGATATTAATATTTTACATTCCCCACTATTAGTCTATAAGTCGTAATACTATGATTTTATAAACCATCCCAATCTTTCATTTATTTATATTTTATAGGTTAGAAATGTCATGTTTTATAGCTTATTTAAGCTATCCGCCCTCTCATTAAACGATCTTTAGATGCGCTGAGAAATAAATTTCAGTAAACCCTACCAAAATCTAATAATGTAACCAAATGCGTAAAAAAATGTTTTCTTCTTAAATCGTTAAAGATTGTACACATTTTATAATTTATAATATATTTTAATTTGCCATTATGATAAACTGTAGTAAAACCAAAGTACATTTATTTGAAATTCGTCAGATCATTTATGTTTTTATGAAATAGATCATGGCGTTCAGAATAAAAGCCTTGTAAATTTGATATCTTTCATTAGCGTATTAAGCCACATCGTTTTTATTATTTATTGATTTTATTCATATTTGTGCCTGGTATTTGCGTATTCGTTAATCATTAATCTATGCTCCAATATGTCATTTATGGAATTCGCAAATCACTACCGATAATTATGTGAAACCCAGATGGTATTATGTGTAAATAGATTCACAGTATATTTCTTGTATATTCTCCATATTTGTTTACCCAAAATTCTAACCAATTATTATTATTATAAATACATTAACAATTTAATAAGTTATTCTTTGGTTCTATTTGTTCCTTCCATGCATGCACATCTGCGATTGTATTCCGTCATATATGATAGTCCACTTGCACTTAAGCTAGTCTATGCCATTTGGGAATGATTCGTAGCGAATCATAAGATAGTTATAAGGTAGCTCATCTTATTAGAGGGGGGGGGTTTACAGGTCAGGTTAACCAATTTTCCTATAGATCTTTTGTTTCTCTGCTGTCGCTCCGGGACAGGAATTAATAGAAATTTCATTTGTTATCATCAGAAATGTTGTTCATAAAGTTATAGATTTGGAAATTAGGTAATAGGGCAGAGTTCATGATTATTCCTGACTTATGTATCTTGCATATGATTGGACTCTAGGTACTTTTGCCTAGATGCTAGCTCTTGTTAGACGAACATACAATTCTGACCGGTACATTACTAACAGTTGAATGTATTTGGAATATTTAAATAGTTAAATTTTTCTAAAGAGACATTCAGTACTCATAATAGATGATGGAAATAGTCCAAACAATAAATACAAACTAATACTGCTTTAGTTTTCTTTGAACGTACATAATCTTGTAACTTTAATTTTTAATTTCAATTCAGATTACACAAGAATATTATATGAAAAAAAAAAAACATTGTAGAAAAAGAAAAATTAAAGAAAATCACCAGTGATATTTGTTTCTGTTCCACATAAATTCAGTTGATAATCATTACGACATAAGCAAGTGAAAGTTTTCTACATAAATTACATATTATTTATTTATACTATTCTAATAATTTAAAATACTCATGTACACACACATGTATATACATATTATATAATTGAATATTTATAAATGCAGTAATCAGACATATTTTAAAAATTTTATCCAATTAGAAGTGCTTTCGACTATCCTCATAGTTTTTGTCAACTAACACTTTGAAAGGCTAACTTTCCCACATTTCTGTGATCTTAATGTTTGCTGCCTGCCTGTTAATTAAGTCATGTTTGTATTTGTATATTAGCATAGCTTCTTTTATTTTTCTTTTGTTGTTATTTTTTTCAATTTGCAATATTTTAATGTTGTTATAATTGATGTTAAAACCATAAATACATGAATTATTATGGTCGTGAAAAATGAATGCTGAAACATTAGTATCTACTTTGCAATTTTGATTCGATTTCTGAACTCTTTTTAACAATAGCAAGTGCTCTTTAGTTCTTTTTACCAACATACATCTTAATTCATCTATATATCCACTGTCACACCTACATATCCATTTATAAATGATACAATTTTTATTTATAAATGAGGTTTTACCTTTAGAATTATTTATTAATTTGTTTAATGTAGAAGGTGTGTAAAATGCAATAGCACATACACCTTTATAAAACTTCCTTATAAAATTTACTTGATCATTCTTAATATATGGTATTGATATCCATAATGTTTTGTTAGCAGGGAGATCAATATTATTATTAAAATTTTTATTCTTATATTTCGTATTAAAATCCCTAATAACATTATATATATGATTATAATTGTAACTAACATTTAATAATTCATTCAAATATATTTCAATATTTTTGCCTTTATCCGATGAATATTTGCAAAGACTGTATGACCATTAAACCAATAGTAAAAAGAGGTTATATTTCATATAAATCAAGAGTGCCAATGTCACATAAAATGGCAGGTTTGAAGTCTTTCTTATTTAGAAATAATAGTCGTTGCAAATATTCATCGGATAAAGGCAAAAATATTGAAATATATTTGAATAAATTGTTAAATGTTGGTTACAATTATAATCATATATATAACATTATTAGGGATTTTAATATGATATAAGAATAAAAATTTTAATAATAATATCGATCTTCCTGTTAACAAAAAACTATGGATATCAATACTATATATTTCGAATGATCAAGTAAATTTTATAAAAAAAATTTATAAAGGTATAGATGATATTGCATTTTACACACCTCCTATATTAAACAAATTAATAAATAATTCTAAAGATAAAACCTCATTTATAAATAAAAATTGTATCATTTATCAATGGATATGTAGGTGTGGCAGAGGATAAATAGGTGAATCGAGATGTACGTTAGAAAAAAAAACTAAAGAATATTTGCTGTTGTTAAAAAGTGTTCAGAAATCGAATCAAAAGTGCAAAATAGATAATAATATTTCAGCATACGATGTATTTATGATTTTAACTTCAATTACAATAACGTTAAAATATTGCAAATTGAAAAAAATAACAACAAAAAAAAAAAAAAACTATGCTAATATACAAATACAAACATGATTAATTAACAGGTAGGCAGCAAACGTTAAGATCACAGAATTATGGGAAGGTTAACCTTTCAAAGTATTAATTGACAAAGACTACGAGGATAGTCAAAAGCACTCCTAAGTGGATAAAATTTTTAAAATATATCTGATTATTGTATTTATAAATATTCAATTATATAATTATGTATATTGCTTTGAAGAAATACAGACATCAATTATAACATTATTATGCATATATACATATATTGATATATATATTAATAGCTTATCATAAATTACCTTTTCATAAGGAACACTTCGAGCCAGCAACCTAATCACATCTCTAGCTTTAATAATAGCATATGGATCATATGTTTTACGAGTTGTAGAAACAGTCATGCTACCTTCTATCAAATCTAGATCTCCCTTTATACCCTAAAAAGAAATATATTTTATGACAGAATAATTAATTAAAGTTAAAAATACATTTCTAGTTACTTTATGTCCTTAAACTTTTTACTCTAACTTCAAAAAATTTAATTTAAAATATTATAAAATATCTTAAAATATATACAATTTAGCAAGAGAATTCCCATGATAGAAAAATCTAAATATATCTTTTATTATAAAAACTTTAAATAGATGTTTAAGATTAAATAAAATCTTAAACTACAGTTTCAATAATGAACAAGCATGATTCCTTGTCAACTGCCAGACAGGCGCAAGTAGTAAGACAGTGCTCATATGACATGCTAAAGAATGAATGCAGAGAGGCTACTACTCTATGAATATAATATTAAAGAATAACAAGCATTATATTTTTTTAATTTCAATGCTTTTTTATTTCTTTTCTGACATTTTGACTACCAAGCAGTTTTCCTCCAGTCTATAAATTTATAAATTATTTTAATGCTTTTAAGCATAAACATGCAATTTTATATTCCAAATATTAAATTCATATATATAAATACATTCATACAGATTCAAGTAAAAAATTATATTAAAAGGAAATGTTTTTGCACCCGAACGGAATGATTCATAACAAATATTTTATTGAGTGATTACTTATGAATATGGACACTTAATATAAGCATGAAAAAGACTGTAGACTAAATGAAATATGAAGATATATATTAAGTTTTGCAAAATAGGATCAAAAATTAAATGCATCATCATTGAAAGCATGCTGAAATGGAACTGAAAGTAAATGTTGTTAGAAGAAATAAATAAATACATCAAGTCTTAAACTGAATGAGAATATAAAAAACATTAAAAAAGACCATATAAGATGGAATATATATATATATAATTGTCTACTAGAGTGATGTTAATAAGAAAAGCTAGATTAAACTTGGAAATCATCATCTTGCAGTCACTTAATAATCACTAAACATGATGATAATAAGACACACACATAAGTTGCCATAAGGTATTAAGATGTAATAACATTATAGACTACAATGTGATTATTTCACACTATGGAATGTGTGTGTTTAGGATTTTAAATTTAAAGTGATTGATTATATATTGGATTAGAATTAAAGCATTACTTTGGCAGCTAGCTGAAATTAGGTGTTGTAATGACTATATAGGAAAGTTTAAACTTAATGTTAAGGCTTGGTGAATTTATTATTGATAATTTAATTGGCTGTAATGTTAAACATTTGATTATTAAATGATGTATTGTTTTCAGTTTGCTTTATTAAGCATCAAAATATTCATTGCAAATAGAGAGAAAAACTAATGAAAAATCATTACTATTTAATTCAGATTAATGTAATAATGGAGTAAAGAGATGTTTTATATTTAATATGCATTATTCTTTTTGTTAAAAATCAGGTAAATATCTTTTAAATGAGATCATTAAAATATACTGCTATTATCTTAGCATCAAAGCTTCATGGCTTCTATGTTGCAAATCTTGACGCATTTGAGTAGCATAATAATAAATGTAAACATATCCTCATAATTGTGGAAGTCTGTTTAAAATATGGACTCCATCAACAATTTTAAGGAATGTTTATAAATAAGTGTTTCTCAATTTGTTTCCCAGAATGAACTGGAAAGAATGCATGAACTGATAAAGCTGTAACAATACAATTAACTGCAAGTAGAATTATTTTATGATTTTAAATCGATTACAAGTAGAATCATTTGTATAACAAAGCTGCCTTATCACCAAATTATTAGACAGTTTAATAAAATATTATAATAAATTGATTTGTAAATTTTATAGCTTGCTGGGAGCAGGTATTAGACGTATACGTATACTATGTTGTTATTTTGTAAAAAAAGGTGATTTATAGATTTAATAAATCCATGAAACATTAAATATATTATGCAAAATTAAAAATAAAAAAATTACACCAATGAGAAGGAAAAATAATTAATTTATTTAAGTTTTTATGTACATACTAGTTTTTTTTTTAAAAAAAAGCCGTATTTTATTATCTTTCAGATTTGCCTTCTGGAAGAGGGTTTAATTAATTAGGTTGACTTTTTCTTATACTAAATTTGATAGTAAATCCAAGTATTTTATTGAAAATTATATAGAACTAACATCAGAAAAGATAAAGAATGGATTTTGAAGGTCTGTTATGATATTTTTTCTCTCTCTTTTTGTACTCCTTTCCCAGTCACTATAAATGAAAGCTAGTTTATAATTATTTAGAAAACAACTATTTGAAAGTGAAAAAAAAAAATACATGTTTTATATAATCAAATCTGGTATTCGAATTTCAGATTTGCATAACATTACAATATAAATTAAAACAGAGTTAATTAGCTTGTCCAGTACAATAAACATGTTCATCAAGGTAAAAAAAAAAAAATACCGTTAAGACTGAGGACAATAGGATTGCTATGAAGCAACAATATAAATACATTTGAAAACAATAATAGTTTTTAATCTTGAATAAGTAAAGACAGCATTGCAGACTGCTTCTGAGAAGTAAAAATGCAGATAGAGAAGTAAAGCAACTATCAGCAGTAAGAAACCAGAAAAGACAAAGGACTACAAGCTCTTGCAACTTTATCTGTAATAGAAAAGTAAAACTGCTAGTTAAAATTCTTTCCTAAAGATTAGTTGTAGAATAGCTACAAATTGCTGATTAATGTCTGGCTGTATAAATATTTTTCAATACTACATCTAATTCAGCAATCATGTTAATATTTACTACCAGAAGAGTATTTTCCAAGTGTGTCTAAGGAATCGGAAACACTTCAATCAAAACACTGTAACTATGCAGTTTTACCCAAATATGAATGTTGATTACATTTAAGATACAACTTTACCTGCTTACAAGTAGTAAACCATGCTGTAAGAAAAGGACTCCACCATAAGACCTACCATTTACTTGCCTATAATGAGATCTATTTCTATTATCTACCATCATTGATACTCATTGAAGTTAATTAAAATAGTCTGAATTTATAAAGACTATTATTAAAGATGTACATGAAATGTAGAATGTAAGTTTACGATTTCAACAAAAACAATGACAAGAACATTTTATTATATGGGTAAGATTTTTCTTTTATATTCAAATATTAAGACATTACAATTAATATTAATATGGATTTATGATATTCATAATTACATTTAATATTTATGACTATTTGTTAATTTCAATATTTTGTATTTTATTTATTTCATAATTTTATGGTAGTTGTGAATATATAAGCAAAAATTTCTTTATTTTATTTATTTTATAATTATTAGAAATAAATATGCTTTGAATAAAATATGCATTTAGCAACATCTCAAAGCATAATAACTGATTATTGTCATCTATAGATAACCTTTGCTTAATTATTTCTAGAACTAAAATATAAAAATCATTGTTAAATATTGAGGAAGTTAACAAAAAGAGATACATTTATAAAAAAAAAATTAACTAGATGAAAACTTAAAACAGCCAAAACTCTCCATACAGTAGTGCCACTCAATGCAAGCCAGAGTAATCAATGGATGCAAGGTTTGTGCATAGAATCCCTATCTACTGCCTACTCATCCAATATCCCCAGACTAATTTCTAGCTTGTGGCTTTCATCAGTAATGGATCTGAGAGCACTGCACCTAAATTTTAGAATCTCTAATGCAACCCTCCAGCAGCCACCTTTTATCACTACTTAACTACAAAAATAGAAACTAGTCTGGGAATATTGGATGAATAGACACTAGATAGGGATTTTATGCACAAACCTTCTTGAATCCATTGATTACTTTGATTTGCACTGAGTGGCACTACTGTATGGAGAGTTTTGCCTGTTTTAACAGCTTGAGCAAGCATAAGAAATGGTAATCATGTGATGTTTAGATGAAACCTTATTTATGTGACATTCACTTTGCGTAAATTATTGGTACTTACGTATTCTAAAAAAGTCTTTTGGATGACTGACCAAAACTCTTTTAAATATTGTTCACGATATTTAGGAAACAATGTTGCAAACGAACTTTTGGCCAATAAGCCACGAGGATTATCTTCTTTAGTAAAAGGTGGCTCTTTCCAATCTGGAGGAACCGATACTCCCTCATTTTGTTCATATTTGGTCTTCAATTTATCTAATATAATTAAAAAGAAATTTTAATGAGAAAGTGACAAATTAAAAATCAAGATTAAATATAAAAATCAACTAACAGAAACCAAAATTATTAAAATATTTTATAAAAATATTACTAAATTAATACTTAACAATTAACCTCACCCTCATCCCTTTACTTTATTAAATATAAATTTTAAATAACAATGTTCTAACATTTTAATATTACTATATCATCTTTACAAAATCAAAAAAATAATCATTTAAGGATATTTTATTTTTTGCCTTCATTTGATTGTTCTAAAATGCATAACCGTTTTTGTTTTTGTTTGCGTATTTCAGTTTCTGTAAGTATTAGCAATTAAAAATTATTTTTACTTCATATAGTATCTTCAATTACAATAAAAAATTTTATAGCAATTCATGTTAAAGTTTTCTGTTATTATTATTTTTTTTTTAATTATGAATTAAATAGATCGGCATTCAAACAGTGATTGAAAATTAATAGACAAGAAATAAATACTTACAGAAATGTTTTGGGTTCTTTTTAAATTTTAGTTAGAATATACTTACATTAATTTATTTACTGTACTACATTAGTAATCATTTTTATGCATGCCTTTTCAAGGTAAAATAAAATACGTTCTTTAAGAAAAGTCAAGTTGAAAATAACAAAAAAGTCATAAAAACCCAAACCCTTTTGAAATTTTATGCACATTAAAATAATTGTAGAAATAGGATTTACAAGATAAATGACATTGAAGATATAAAAATACAGGCTTATGCTAAATTTAAATGTTACATATATATTCATTAATTATGCAAATAGTTGCTCTATATATGAGTAAGCAGGAAAATTTGGATTAAGAAAACTCCAAGTATAAATTGGTAACTAGAAAATATGACGAATCACCAGAGATGTTTCATTTTCTCTAGTTACCAACTCCACCTGAATATGAATCAACCTATTGGTTCACATATGATATGTCTTTAAGATCACCAGTTAGCAATAAGGCAAGCATAATACAGTATTACAACCCAGTGTGCAAAGAAATTAATATATAAATGAAAACAGCAGAGATAAATAAGAAACAACATATGTGTGTACATATATATAAGTTGCAATAAATGATTACTGCACTGGAAAAACAAAATCAATCAATTTCAAATTTTACAACGAACTCTTCAAAGAAGTAAGTCAAACATACTTTCAGGCCAATCTCTTCACTACACATGTACTTCAACAACAATTTACTTTTATCAGATAAACTACAGGTTTAAAATACCTGATCACATAGAAATAATTTATATTATATATATTACAAAAAGGTGTTCTAATGTGAACAGAAATTGTCTCCACCTTATGTGAAATTGTATGATATCGCATTAATAGGTTAAACACTGTATACATGTTTGTTTGCAATTAAATTCAAGCTCTAAAATCAAACAAGGCACAATTCTGATATATATATATATATTGTAACCGTAAATTCTTCTAATGGCCACCAAAGGCCATTGCCCTCTCAACTACCTATCATGCCGAACTCGTTGCAGCACCAAAAATTGTAACCATTTGATTGTGCGGTCCAAATTACGTAACGTAAGTGCCCTAAGAGTTGTAACCTTGATCACTGATCAACTCCCTTTACACATTATCAGCTATTAAGAGCTGTAACCAAAAGCATATCATGCTATCTATTTTATGCACCAAAGACCACAATCAACATCTGGAGCAACTTACCATAGACCAAACTAATGATCTAACATAAACTTTTATGATTTAATTTGATCGCAGCCAGGGTGTACCGCGAAGACCTATCATAGTAGTATGATAAAATACATTAAACAAATTATAAGTGCAATGTTATTACTTTTAAACCTTAATTTGCGATTTTTATGGTATGCGACCCTATGGCCGACCATGTACAAGATGGCGTAATTTGTGGAACTACATAAGATTATGAAATTTTAAACCATCTATATGATTTTTAATACGAATGCTAGTCCAGGTAAAGCTTTGCAATAAATAAATATAAATACTTGGGTTCTTTTTTTATAGTTTACTATATTATTGAGACTCTTATTATACTGACAAATGACAATTTAAAAACGTTAAGTAAATATATTGAATCATATCATTATTTGGTAAATCTGTTTACAAGTTTAATAATTAATTTATAATTTTATACTAGAATCAACTACGCAAAGCCACAATGATGGAAAAGGTAAATGGGATTTTATTGTACCTTACTCATCATAAACTACCAAAGACGAAAAGCATCCAAATGTTTTCTCAAAAAATATTTATAAACTCTTATATCATGTTGACGATAATATGTAATTCAAGGTATGCTCTTCAATGTATGCTCTATCCAAAGTTTATGATTTCTGATGTTATGAATGACACATAGCAACGGCACAGTAAGTTTAATTATAAATCAACTTTTATTTACAAATTTATGAACAATAAGTAATTAATTTCAATATTCTAAATAAAACATAAATAAACAAATCAAATAAATAAATTATAATTCAATCGACTTTCTTCAATACATCTCATAGGTACAGTATTTAAAAACCTAATCCCACCTTATATTTCAATTTTATATACTGAATATTGAGGAATTTATAATAAATTCAGCATCAATTCATGAAATATTGAACGTCATTTCCAGATTCAATAAATCCCTACTGTACACCTATAATAATATAATAAATAATATGATGTCTGTATGATTTAGCTATAATGTAATCATTAATTAAAGTGACAATTTAAACTTACGTTCCGGTAAATAATAATCAACCAACAGTTAATTATTATGAAGTACTTGAATAGAATGTCCTGCTACCATTTAATAATCTAACCGATAAATTATGCTTACAAATGAAGAAGATGATTTAGCAGATTAACTAAAATACTTTGCCCAACTTATATCTGTGAAGCAAAACATATTCCTGTGGATGCATTCATCTACACGTAGGAATTAAATAATACTAAACGTTTTGTGTATTTAAACACCATCATAAAGTAATACGTATAATCACACAATTCCGCGGATTAACCACCAGCGCAGGAATGTGTGTAAAATACAAAAATGGCAATTAAAATAATCTGCGGATTAACCACCAGCACAGATTAAAGCCCTTTAACATTCTAAAACAACATTATTATTTACTTCACATTAAAGTGCAAAATCATCCTCCTCAGTTCTTCTGACTATTCAGAATACACTAACACTTTAGCAAATGTGGGTTCTTGCATAATAAAATGTTACGCTAATCAGGACAACTAATGTACTACTTATCTTGCTTAAAATAAACATGTGTAATATAATATAAGTAATATTGGCATAGGAATATAAATCTGGAAAGACTCACAAAATATCTCACAAAGATTGATATATCTCATGAATTCATTTAGTACTGTTTAAGCTTTTTCGCGAGCGCTATTCTCTTGAATAAATATTTTATTCAACCCCTATTAATTTAAACTTAATAAATATAACTTTTGAACTTCACATGCAAGTTCATATAACGATAAAATTAAATAATACATTATTCATCAAATACATAAAATTTAACAGGTGTGTGTGTGATATAAATTAACTGTATAGCATTTTATAGTTCACTACATGAATTATAGCAGGTGTGTGTATCACAAATTGGATTGTATAGCATTTTATAATTCCAAATAGGATCCGTGGAATCCATGTACGATGCGTCGAACAATAAATATACGAAGCAATAGCTATATCTTTAGTTGAATTCCATACATGCAATTTTATCCGTTTGTATTTGTTATTATAATCACTATTAGATTACCGATTTTACGTGGCTACATAAACATGAAACAATTTCAAAAACATGACACGCAGAATTTAAATGAAAATGTTTTTCAAAAGTTATTAATCTCTACATTTCTCTATTAAAAATGTTCCAAGTTTATCACATCCATGCGAATATTTATTCATCCACGCTTAAATCTAGGAATACTAATTATAGCAATTAATTCAATCATTCCAACTGACGATAAAATTAGAAAATAGCTTTGATTAATTCTTTGAAGACTATTTATTATCCAAATGTTAAACAAATTAACTAGCAAATAGATTACTGTCATTGTAAAGTTAAATATCAATCAATACTATATTTTTATTAGAATTAGATACGGAAATATTAAACTATGTTGATAACTTAACATTTTACTTGAATTTAAACTTCTTTTTTTTTTAAAAAGCAAATTTTTATATTCATAAAAAATTCTGTAATTAAAATACTTATTTAATTTTTCCAAATTGTAGAATAATAAACATTTTAAAACATACCAAATTCTTGCAATTAATTCTTTTAAATTTAAACTGGGAAGCTCCGACATTTTAAAAATGTAATATTGGGAAATTATTACCGGTGATTCGATCCACTTGGCCAGCCGACTTGAACAGACTTTTAAATTTAGCAATTCATCTTATAATTAATTACCACTATGTTATATTTACGTTTATAGCAAATTTTGTGGTAATCCGTTTACTTATTAACTATTTTAAAATAAGCTTATCAAATTTACACCATTTGCCTTTACCATTTTCTTTTCTTTCTCCCTCCAAAAGCAAACTAACAGACGATCTTCCCTTAAATTCGCGCTCTTTTCTTTTTTTACATTGAGACGCATACGTAATTACTGTATTTATTTTTAATAATTAATATTTAATTGAACAAATGGTTTTTTTAATTCAATGGAAATAATAATTTAAGATCATTTTAAACAAATAAAAATAAAATATTATTTTTAATAATATTTTACCAAATTTTAATGTGTTGTCAAATTTTAAAAAGTTAAACATTTTGATATGAGTTAGTGTATGGGAAGAAGCAAATTTAAATTTATCAAAATAATATAAGAGAGTAATCTGTTCAAAGTGCAGCTCAAGCCAATCAAATCACCAAAAGAAGAAAGAGAAATTTTTATACTAGTTACATCAATTAATATATTTTATACTAAAATATATGGTTACAGTTTACACCCCCCTACGGAAAAAATTTATCTTTCTTTAGAATTCCATTTAATCAAATTCTACTAAGGTACATCATAAGTTACTATTTTTATTATCCTATCTATAATTTATCATCAATCTGAATATGGTATAACATTTATACGACATAAATCCTACTAATTTATTGAAGGTACAGGTTTCAAACTACGTGCATTGTAGGTGCCTCGGATTCCTTCAGGGGTTGAGAGCATAAATGCATTCTCTCCCACCTGGCTTTCAATCATGAAAGGTCCATTATATAAGCTTAAAAATTTTCTAAATTCGTTTTTCTTTAAGTTGCTAACATGAGGAGTACGGACAAATACAAAATCTCCGACCTTAAAAGGGTGTGGTTTACCTTTATACTGTTTAGAGCGCTTTTGGCCCATTTTTCTTAAATTCCGTCTGGCTTTTTCTATATCAAGATTACTATTTATTTCTTCTAGAATGATGGGTAAAGGAGTTTTAATTAGTAATGGCTCCTGTATTCCAAATTGAAGCCTAATAGGAGCAAATTTTGTGGATTCATTCATGGTAATGTTTATGTAATTTATAACTTCAGGCAACTTATTTACCCACAACCGGTGATTATCCTTTACATAAACACGAAATAGCCTACTCAATTCCCTCATCACCCTTTCACACGGATTGGATTGTGGATTTCTTATAGAACTCATTATATGTCAGATATTCTGTCTTCTAATCCACTTTCTCCATGTGCTGGAAATAAAAGCAGTAGCATGATCCGTAAGAATAGACATAGGTTTTCCCACCAAAGGAAATTGACTATTGCTAAGACTTTTAATGACATTTTTTGCATCAGTCTTAGGAACAGGATATGCACATACATATTTAGTAAATAAATCATAGGTAACTAGGATGAATTTTTGTTTATTAAAGGGTGGAAGAGGTCCATAGAAGTCTAATGATAATATCTCATTAGGTCCCCCTGGAAGAATAGGTTGAAGTATCCCAGCATGTGATTTTCCAGAATGTTTTGACTTCTGACAAATCTCACAGTGTCTTAATTGACTTACAATTGATGTATACATGTTTGACCAGTAAAAATATTTTTTTAATATGTGCTCTAATTTTGGTGAGCCATAATGACCATATTTGCAATGAACATAAGAGATTAGCCGATTAGTCATAGACCTAGGGATCACTACCTTCCATGAGCTATCCTTGTTAGGTATAGTCTGATACATCAACATGCCCTGATATAATTTGTATCTACTTTTAATTCGGGTAATGTTCCTATTCTGGCCTATGGGTACAGTAGGATCAGATAGTAATTTAATTATTCTTCCAAATTTCACATCTTGAGACTGTTCTACTGCAAGGTTCTTATAATCACCTTCAATAGTTTCATCTGTAACTAACTCAATATTTGTAATTATAATATTGTGATGGTTGGGATGAAAAGACAATGAATCTACAGGGTTACGGCTCAAAGCATCTGCTATGACATTTTTACCTCCCTCATAATATTGAATTTTGTATTGAAACTGTTGGAGATAAAGACTCCATCTTACCAACCTTTCGTTGTTTAAATAACTTTTATTAAGGAACTCTAAGCTCCTATGATCACTTAAAACCACAACCTCTGATCCCAGCAAAAATTGACGGAGTTTCTGGAAAGCCCAGACTACAGCTAAGGCTTCCTTTTCAGTAACGGAGTAATTTAGTTCAGGCCCCTTTAGACGCCTGCTCAAAAAGTACAAAATTTGAGGTTTCTGAAAATCATCCAATTGGTATAGAACTACTCCTAATCCAAAATTACTGCTGTCAGTCTGTAAGTAAAATATCTTGCCAAAATCTGGATAAGCCAAAATGACCTTTTTTAAGAATGTAGCCTTTATCTTATTAAATTCTAATGTATGCTCATTGTTCCACTTCCATTTCACATTTCCTTTTAATAATAATGACAGTGACATGGTATCATTGGAAAAATCTTGGTAAAATTTGTGATAATAGTTACACAAGCCTAGGAATGATTTAAGCTGTTTCTTAGTTTTAGGGATAGGAAAGTTTTGAATGGCTGTCACTTTATCCGGATGGGGTTTAATTCCCTGATCACTGACCAGATGCCCCAGAAAAGTGATCTCAGTGGCTACCAATGTACATTTTTCCAAATTAATTTTTATATTATTAGTGTGACATTCAAAAAAGAATAAACCCAAATCATTTAAATGTTCATAGATGTCTGCAGACGCAATAACGATATCATCCACATACATAATTATTTTATTCTTTAATTGAGTGGAAAAAATTCTATCTAAACACCTAATAAGTCCTGCTCCACTGTTAATCAAACCAAAAGGCATCCTTTCAAAAACATAGGATTGGCCTTCAAAACGGAAAGCAGTGTACTTTTGGTCATCAGTATGCAATGGAATTTGCCAGTAACTGGCCGTCAAGTCAAAAGTTGAAAAAATATATTTGCCCTTGAATTTGATCAAAAGTTCATGAATAGGTGGTGGTACATCACGTTCTGGAATGGTTAATTGGTTAAGTGCACGTGCATCTAGGCACACCCGAACTGATCCATTTCTTTTTCTTACAATCACAAGAGGATTGACATAGGCTGAAGGGCTTTTCTTGACAATATGCCATTCAATCATTTTATTGATTTGCTGCTGTACTTCTGCCTGGTATTGGTATGGAATGGGGTATGATCGCTGCTGGAATGGTGCTTCATCCTTGAGTTTGATTCGATGGACGTATCCTCCAATAATACCTGGTATCTTTGAAAATATATCCTTGTACTGGATCATCAATTGATGTAATTGTTCTTTATAATCAATATCCAAAATGTTAGAATCATCTAATTTAATTTTTATGTTCAATTCAACTGATGTATCGTGTATGACCATTAACTGATTCAATTGAACATCTATATTATCATAAAAATGACAAGAATCATTATTAAAGGCAAAAAGTTTGTTTTTAAAATCAATATTGCATTTATTTAAACTCATGAAGTCAGAACCAATGATAACTTCATGAATAAGATCAGGCATTATTAGGAAAACATGTCCAAATTCAGATTCACCAATTTTTACATTAAGCCAGGTTTGCTTATTCATAAGTTTTGCTTTTCTCCCATTTGCAAGCGTAACCTGAATTGGTTTTACAGGAAGCAAAGGTACAGATTTGTTTGCATCCACAATTTTATCATAAACAATCGAGGACAATATTGATGCCTGACTTCCAGAGTCTACCAAAGCATTAACAAGAACACCTTCAATATAAATTTTGACAATAGGACAACTATATAATATAGGAGGGTCCACAACCTCATAAGGCTCCAACAGATCAATATTAAGGTCTATACTATTTACATATGCTTCTTCATTGTCTATATGGTTCCTCCCCAAGTTAGCAACAGGCACCCACAGCGAGGAACTTTTCCATGAGGCCCCCTCTAGTTTAATGTACTACTTTTAACATTTGTCTTAATATCCTTTGTGTGAGGTGGTTTAATTCCACTAACAGAAGGTTGATTTCTATCTTGGGTCTTATTAATTAGACTAGGTTGACCATTAACTCTATTATAAAATTTTGGTCGTTTATAACTACGACTCCTACTCTGGTATCTGTTATCACGATAAGGACTTCTTATTGGAGCAACATTAACATTAGCAATGGAACAGTTATGAGAAGCTCTAGCCTCCTTTCCACCTCTATATCTGTTTTCCAGGTCACATTCACTTGTCTCAAGTGCATCTAAGATCTCTGACACCTCATCAATTGTATACTTATCTGCAGCAATCAAAACTTGTTCAATCTGTCGAGGTAAGTTATGCCTTAAGATCCTGACTATATGATGCTCAGATAATGGGAAAGCAGTTAAAGTTTTAAGTTTGACCGCCTGTCCACGAAAAAATTGAGTATAGCTACCTTTATTAGCATTATACTTTTCTCGAGTGATTTGATAACGCATGTTATCCTGACGATCCTCACCCCAGAAACTTGACATTATTAAATGTTTAAAATCTCCATATGTTTGAGGACAATCAAACAAAGACTGCCACCAATCTTTTGCAGCAGCATAAAGATGGTTGCTGGAGATAGCCAGTTTTTCTCTTTCTGAAAATGTACATAAAGTAAACAATTCCTCCAGATTTTGAAGAAATTCTAGAGGGTTTTCCAAATACTCCCCTTTAAATGGCTTAATCTTTAGAAATTTAAGAGCTGTAGATCCACCCATAGACATCTCTGTGTTCTTGACATCTTT
Organism: Epiperipatus broadwayi; assembly: GCA_028023455.1. Lineage (NCBI taxonomy): Eukaryota > Metazoa > Onychophora > Udeonychophora > Euonychophora > Peripatidae > Epiperipatus > Epiperipatus broadwayi. Next base: position 1,194,238 of record JAQFVV010012436.1, on the reverse strand, counting down.
AGTCACAGATTCAATTCCTAGTGGTTTTTGGAAAATGGGAGTTGTGCGGATACCAGTAAAATTACCGTCTGATACAACTACTTCTTTAACAGAGGTCTCTGTCCCATCCACATTGTAACGGGTGTACTCGTTTACCGTATACTTATTAGTTCTTATCATAAAAAAAAAAATATCTATATTTCCCCTTTTTCCTTTTAAGCAAAAAAAAATATTGATAAGAAATTTCGTATTTCTCTCACAGCATATTTATGGACGTCAATCATTGACTCCAAGCGCCAAACTTACTTTTTACATAAGTATTATGCTGGAAGAGAAAAATACGATAGTAATAGGGCCTCTCCACTAGCTCAGTACTCAGGGCGGGTGGCCAATAAACCGTAGGAAAATGTACGGGGGAACTCTATGCAACCAACAGCGAAACTCGGATCAATTGTTAAATTCATAAACTATATTCTATGAGACAAATAATAAAACATACACATGTAATATAAGCCTTAAAATAACACATTTTTTTATTATAATATTTTTTTTTTTACTTTTAAGAAAATATATTTCCCATACCCTTTTAACGTTTACATAACCCAATAAAACCTACATATGTATTTGCGTGGATTTACAACAGAACAAGAAAACGAACGTATACACAGATAAAAATCTAATCAGCTGTATTTGAAGGGCCTTATCATAAAAAAAATATATAAGTTTCTTGCCTTCGTTCGCTATCCTTGAGGGTTTCAGAAAAACGTGGTAATTTTTGGAAATAAAATATCTTAAGTTCATATTACCTGCAATTTTTGTCCGATGTGATCCCCGGGGATATCAAAATAAGAAGAAAAACACATGAAATCCGAAGCAAAACGTACGAGACAGTTCATCACACTTCAGTTCATTCCGAGTCGGATCGATTCCCTTGCGAAAAGTTGATATATCTCCGGTAGATGTTCTCCGGTCACTGCCGCATGGATTCTTTGGGGTGAGGTCCAGAAAACCCAGCACGCTTAAGCTTTTACCCCACCGTACTCATGTTCGGCCGTAGCCTTAGTTACTCTTCTTAAGAATATATATAAAAAAATTGAATATATTTTTATTTTTTTCTTTCCTCTTTGAAAACCAAAATAAAAGTGACACTAGTTTAAAAAAAAAAACTACCTCTCCACTCTCCCTGTCACTTTTTTTTGTTTTCTTTTGTTTTCGCAAACACAGTCCGTCCCCTTTCTTCCCCACCACGTGGTATAGATGGCCAGTTAAGCTAATAAGCAAAAAGAACTTTTCGCACCTTCAGACATTTTGGTAATTAACATTCCGGAAACCTTTTTCTCGAACCTTCTTTTTTTTTTTTTTTCATTCAAATTCCCCAGATAAGACCTTCGATGTTTAATATATCTCTTTTTTTTTTTTTTCTTACAATAATCTCTTATCTTGGATCCAAAAATGTATTCATACGTTCGTTTCTAAAATTGTCTATCCACACCGCAAATACATACATATACCACTTTTACAAAAATAAAACGCAAATTTCCCCCCCACTCCCTCTTTTCTTACTTTAATAAAATTTTAAACATTTTCTCCCACTACAAAAATAAATACTAAAACGAAATAAAATCAAATTATATGAAACTAATTTTAAACTATATAACATATGTGTGCGCCTTTCTACATTGTAACTAGGGTTTAAACCCGACCGTTTACAATACCCTCCTCCCGGAAGCCTTTAAATACGGTCTACGTATTTGAACGGCTCATTCCTAACTTATCAAATAAAACGATGCATTTTTAAATATTTTCCCTTTATAACTTTCTGCCCTGCGGCTCTAGAACAAAAGAAATAAACGACCATCAATCCCAACGATATGCTATAAGTTCCACCACCAACTCACACGCATATGATATGCAACGCACCGCATACAATCAATTCCACACAGACTTATTTGGTTATGTGACCGGAAACACAAAAAAAAAAAACCTAAAAAAAAAATTTCCCTTTTTTTTTTTCTTTCTACGTGTCAGGACTTTCTAACCGCACTCTGCTACTTCAGAGTCTTATGAGCGTGGGTAACTAGAACAAAATCCGACTTTTAAGTAGGGGTCGTCCAAGACCGTGCTCGCCTTTGGAGTTTTGTGGGTGGGATGGTATGTGAGTGCCGTGCTCTCTTTGGAGACTTATTGGCTTAAGTTTAAATAGGTCGGTCAACCATGTCGGGAACAACATTTATATACAGGACGCGACACACCACATGCCCAATCCAAGCAACCAACCCCGCCATCCACCGTCAGACTCGATAGACCGCTCCCATCTCAAATCTCCCTAGCCACCTTTATCTAACTCTCTAGCCTACAAAACAATGAAGGAGAAAAAAAAATTCGACACACATATATAACTTCAAATGTGGCCTTATATAACGGCCCCTATACTTAATCATATCATTGTTAAATATTAAACCCATACCCTAATAAAATAATTTAAACAAACACACAAAAAAAAAACTTTCAGCCTATGTCCAATTATGTGTATATATCTTAACTCTATCGGCTATCCTTTTTCCCGGATGAACTCGAAATCTTTCCCTGTCCATAATTCGGCTTGCGTGGCGGTCGTGGCTCTTCATGTTCATACTGCCATTCCGGTGTAGTATTACCATCCTCTCGTTCGGGATCCTGCAAGTTCCAATCCGACCCTCCTTCTTCCGTCCCAAATTTCACAACTCGAGTATCGTGAGTTTCTTTTCCTCGCTCTATCGGTAAATTATAATCATAGGTGCTCATATCAATCGCATTAAGTAGCTCAGCTACCTCCTCCATGGACGCTTTCCTTATGCCTAACATCATTTGTTCCACCTTCATCGGCATGTTATGCCTCACGATCCGAATGATGTGGTTTTCCTTTAAATTGCATGCGTCTAACGTTCGCAGCTTTGCCACTTGTCGATGGAAAAATTGTGAAAAACTTTCTTGCTCTCCTTCCCTATATTTCTCCTGCATAATCCGATATCTAGCCAACTCTTGACGATCCTCTGACCAAAAACTATCTCTCATCTCTCGTTGATATTCTTCAAATGTCGTAGGTTGTTGAAACAACGAATTCCACCATGATAGCGCGTTTCCAGTTAGGTTGCTGCAAGCAATAGCGATTTTGCTTTCCTCAGCCATCGGGTTAACGCTAAAATATCTTCCCAGACTTTGTAAGTGTTCCACGGGAGCTTCTCCCATTCGGCCGGCAAATGGCCGAACCTTTAAAAATTGGTTTACATGGGCCTGTGCTGGTACGTACTTCGTCACGGCTTCCCTTTCTTCTGCTATTTTTGTCTTTTCGCCCTCAACCTGTTTCTCATCTACTTTCTTTCCCTTAGACTTCTCGTCTTTATCTATACTTCCTTCCTTCTTTGACTCTCCTTCGTTCTCTTCTCCTTGATTAACTCCTTTTATTCTTTCCATTTGCTGCTCTAATTTTTGCAGCCTTTCCTCAAATCGATCTTCGAATTTTTGAAATCTTTGTTCCAATCTTTCCAGAATGACCTCCAAAATCTTCGATTCTTCCTTCTTTTCTTGGTCCATTTTCTTTTGGAGTCTTGTTTTCATTCACACTATATTTTACTAAATATATTTTGATATCTTAAAAAAAAAATCGTAGTAATTTGTTTTGCCTGCTTCCAAAATCACAACGTGGTGGGTTTTCTTTCCCCCCCCCCCCAAAGCGCCATGCTACGTGTCTAATTTCTTTATCAACCACTCGGAAAACTATTTTCTGTCTTTCAATAAAACTATTTTAATCGAAACAAACTTCACGTCTCTCTAATATTTCTATTTTACTCCCCCTCCTTTCCCTTATCGAATTTTTAATCTTTCTACTCGGGCCCCCATACATTCCATTCTTCATAAAGCCTTCGTTGGGACGCCATTGTAACGGGTGTACTCGTTTACCGTATACTTATTAGTTCTTATCATAAAAAAAAAATATCTATATTTCCCCTTTTTCCTTTTAAGCAAAAAAAAATATTGATAAGAAATTTCGTATTTCTCTCACAGCATATTTATGGACGTCAATCATTGACTCCAAGCGCCAAACTTACTTTTTACATAAGTATTATGCTGGAAGAGAAAAATACGATAGTAATAGGGCCTCTCCACTAGCTCAGTACTCAGGGCGGGTGGCCAATAAACCGTAGGAAAATGTACGGGGGAACTCTATGCAACCAACAGCGAAACTCGGATCAATTGTTAAATTCATAAACTATATTCTATGAGACAAATAATAAAACATACACATGTAATATAAGCCTTAAAATAACACATTTTTTTATTATAATATTTTTTTTTCTACTTTTAAGAAAATATATTTCCCATACCCTTTTAACGTTTACATAACCCAATAAAACCTACATATGTATTTGCGTGGATTTACAACAGAACAAGAAAACGAACGTATACACAGATAAAAATCTAATCAGCTGTATTTGAAGGGCCTTATCATAAAAAAAATATATAAGTTTCTTGCCTTCGTTCGCTATCCTTGAGGGTTTCAGAAAAACGTGGTAATTTTTGGAAATAAAATATCTTAAGTTCATATTACCTGCAATTTTTGTCCGATGTGATCCCCGGGGATATCAAAATAAGAAGAAAAACACATGAAATCCGAAGCAAAACGTACGAGACAGTTCATCACACTTCAGTTCATTCCGAGTCGGATCGATTCCCTTGCGAAAAGTTGATATATCTCCGGTAGATGTTCTCCGGTCACTGCCGCATGGATTCTTTGGGGTGAGGTCCAGAAAACCCAGCACGCTTAAGCTTTTACCCCACCGTACTCATGTTCGGCCGTAGCCTTAGTTACTCTTCTTAAGAATATATATAAAAAAATTGAATATATTTTTATTTTTTTCTTTCCTCTTTGAAAACCAAAATAAAAGTGACACTAGTTTAAAAAAAAACTACCTCTCCACTCTCCCTGTCACTTTTTTGTTTTCTTTTGTTTTCGCAAACACAGTCCGTCCCCTTTCTTCCTCACCACGTGGTATAGATGGCCAGTTAAGCTAATAAGCAAAAAGAACTTTTCGCACCTTCAGACATTTTGGTAATTAACATTCCGGAAACCTTTTTCTCGAACCTTCTTTTTTTTATTTTTTTTTTATTTTTTTCGGAAGAGCAAACCTTCTTTTTTTTATTTTTTATTTTTTTTTTTTTTTTTTTTCTACAATAATCTCTTATCTTGGATCCAAAAATGTATTCATACGTTCGTTTCTAAAATTGTCTATCCACACCGCAAATACATACATATACCACTTTTACAAAAATAAAACGCAAATTTCCCCCCCACTCCCTCTTTTCTTACTTTAATAAAATTTTAAACATTTTCTCCCACTACAAAAATAAATACTAAAACGAAATAAAATCAAATTATATGAAACTAATTTTAAACTATATAACATATGTGTGCGCCTTTCTACATTGTAACTAGGGTTTAAACCCGACCGTTTACAACATAATACTTGGTGTTTTTACCAATGAAATTATCATTATTCTCGAGCCTTTTGAATTTTCTAACATTTTTAGCTGAAGATTTTCAATCATTGCCTCTAGTTTCTGTCCTTCTTTAAACTCATTTGACTCATTTGGCCACTCTTGACATTTATCCCTCATTTCCTTCCACTCTATCTGCATCATTTCTAGATCTCCACTAAATTTAGCATTAGTCTTTTTTAATTCTTTATTTTCTACTTTAGACCTATTGATAGTTTCCTCCAAAATCTTTTTAATGCTACCCAATTCTGCTCTGCTCTCTGTTACAGATTCATTCATGGATTTAATTTTATCAATAGATTTAGCAGATTGAGACTCTACTTCTTGAACTTTATAGTTCATTTCACTAACTATTTGTGCCAACTGACTCCTTGAGTCTTCCATTGTCACATCAAGCACCTTCAGTTTAGTGTCTACATTCTCCTCGTGGGTTATAAACTTATTTCCAATTTCTTCTATCTGAACTTCTAAGTGCTTTTTATAATCGAAGAAATTAGCCTTAATTTCTTCTAATTTAATATCGGATTCCCCTTTAGCTGCCTTACAACTACTCTCTAAGGATTGAAATTTTTGACTAAATTCCTCCACGGTTTTTATCCTAGCAGCTTCTATTTTTTCTTTCACAAATTCCTGAACTTCAGCCATTTTATTCTCGAAACTATCTAACTTTTCAGACATTTCTTTTTGATAAATAGACTGTTCATTCAATTTTTCAGTCATCTCCTTTTGATAAATAGACTGTTCATTCAATTTTTCAGTCTGTTCATTCAATTTTTCAGTCACCTCTTTTTGAGAAATTAACATCTCTTTTTGAGAAAGAGATTGTTCGTTTAATTTTTCAGACTGTTCATTCATTTTTAGAGACTGTTCATTCATTCCAATCTCTATGCGTTGAAGCATTATCATAAACCGTTGTTGGAAATCAAAATCAGGAACTTCTTGAGTTGTCTCAGGATAATTAAGTTCTTCAGAATCACTCATTTTGAGTATTTTATAACAACTATTTCAATATTTTGTGAAACCAAGCTTTTACTTTCCTAAAATATGTGTTTTAATAACAATGATCAATTAAAATCTTGTTCAAGCCGACCAACCACTAAATCTTCACCACCAATAATCTATCCCAGATGGTATATATCACATTCACACTAAAACAATCTGAACCCCCACTTCAAATATTTACAGTATTACAACAACTACTTTATCAACCCTTGATAATTTCAACTTCTCCCAATTCAATCATAAATATTGGTATATCCTGGAATACGATTGCTATGGTCATCAGAAATCTATATAAGTAATTTGGAGAAATATAGCAATAAAACATACAATATTTTATCACCATTGTAGAGCATTTGTCACATGATAATATTCTTGTAATATGGGAAATTAAAATTGTAATCAACAATCATTAATTAATTCAGTTCACATATTACCATTTTGCACTCTGTAACAATCAATTAATCAAGTCGCATGTTTATAAAGTGCTAAAAACTGTAATTGCACACTTATAATGACTGTATAACCTCAACATATCGGGCCGTCCACGTTGTGGCGCCAAAATTGTAACCGTAAATTCTTCTAATGGCCACCAAAGGCCATTGCCCTCTCAACTACCTATCATGCCGAACTCGTTGCAGCACCAAAAATTGTAACCATTTGATTGTGCGGTCCAAATTACGTAACGTAAGTGCCCTAAGAGTTGTAACCTTGATCACTGATCAACTCCCTTTACACATTATCAGCTATTAAGAGCTGTATCCAAAAGCATATCATGCTATCTATTTAATGCACCAAAGACCACAATCAACATCTGGAGCAACTTACCATAGACCAAACTAATGATCTAACATAAACCTTTATGATTTAATTTGATCGCAGCCAGGGTGTACCGCGAAGACCTATCATAGCAGTATGATAAAATACATTATACAAATTATAAGTGCAATGTTATTACTTTTAAACCTTAATTTGCGATTTTTTTATGGTATGCGACCCTATTGCCGACCATGTACAAGATGGCGTAATTTGTGGAACTACATAAGATTATGAAATTTTAAACCATCTATATGATTTTTAATACGAATGCTAGTCCAGGTAAAGCTTTGCAATAAATAAATATAAATACTTGGGTTCTTTTTTTATAGTTTACTATATTATTGAGACTCTTATTATACTGACAAATGACAATTTAAAAACGTTAAGTAAATATATTGAATCATATCATTATTTGGTAAATCTGTTTACAAGTTTAATAATTCATTTATAATTTTATACTAGAATCAACTACGCAAAGCCACAATGATGGAAAAGGTAAATGGGATTTTATTGTACCTTACTCATCATAAACTACCAAAGACGAAAAGCATCCAAATGTTTTCTCAAAAAATATTTATAAACTCTCATATCATGTTGACGATAATATGTAATTCAAGGTATGCTCTTCAATGTATGCTCTATCCAAAGTTTATGATTTCTGATGTTATGAATGACACATAGCAACGGCACAGTAAGTTTAATTATAAATCAACTTTTATTTACAAATTTATGAACAATAAGTAATTAATTTCAATATTCTAAATAAAACATAAATAAACAAATCAATAAATAAATTATAATTCAATCGACTTTCTTCAATACATCTCATAGGTACAGTATTTAAAAACCTAATCCCACCTTATATTTCAATTTTATATACTGAATATTGAGGAATTTATAATAAATTCAGCAACAATTCATGAAATATTGAACGTCATTTCCAGATTCAATAAATCCCTACTGTACACCTATAATAATATAATAAATAATATGATGTCTGTATGATTTAGCTATAATGTAATCATTAATTAAAGTGACAATTTAAACTTACGTTCCGGTAAATAATAATAATCAACCAACAGTTAATTATTATGAAGTACTTGAATAGAATGTCCTGCTACCATTTAATAATCTAACTTATAAATTCTACTTACACTTGAAAGAAGATGATTTAGCAGATTAACTAAAATACTTTGCCCAACTTATATCTGTGAAGCAAAACATATTCCTGTGGATGCATTCATCTACACGTAGGAATTAAATAATACTAAACGTTTTGTGTATTTAAACACCATCATAAAGTAATACGTATAATCACACAATTCCGCGGATTAACCACCGGCGCAGGAATGTGTGTAAAATACAAAAATGGCAATTAAAATAATCTGCGGATTAACCACCAGCACAGATTAAAGCCCTTTAACATTCTAAAACAACATTATTAATTACTTCACATTAAAGTGCAAAATCATCCTCCTCAGTTCTTCTGACTATTCAGAATACACTAACACTTTAGCAAATGTAGGTTCTTGCATAATAAAATGTTACGCTAATCAGGACAACTAATGTACTACTTATCTTGCTTAAAATAAACATGTGTAATATAATATAAGTAATATTGGCATAGGAATATAAATCTGGAAAGACTCACAAAACATCTCACAAAGATTGATATATCTCATGAATTCATTTAGTACTGTTTAAGCTTTTTCGCGAGCGCTATTCTCTTGAATAAATATTTTATTCAACCCCTATTAATTTAAACTTAATAAATATAACTTTTGAACTTCACATGCAAGTTCATATAACGATAAAATTAAATAATACATTATTCATCAAATACATAAAATTTAACAGGTGTGTGTGTGATATAAATTAACTGTATAGCATTTTATAGTTCACTATTTGAATTATAGCAGGTGCGTGTATCACAAATAGGATTGTATAGCATTTTATAATTCCAAATAGGATCCGTGGAATCCATGTACGATGCGTCGAACAATAAATATACGAAGCAATAGCTATATCTTTAGTTGAATTCCATACATGCAATTTTATCCGTTTGTATTTGTTATTATAATCACTATTAGATTACCGATTTTACGTGGCTACATAAACATGAAACAATTTCAAAAAACATGACACGCAGAATTTAAATGAAAATGTTTTTCAAAAGTTATTAATCTCTACATTTCTCTATTAAAAATGTTCCAAGTTTATCACATCCATGCGAATATTTATTCATCCACGTTTAAATCTAGGAATACCAATTATAGCAATTAATTCAATCATTCCAACTGACGATAAAATTAGAAAATAGCCTTGATTAATTCTTTGAAGATTATTTATTATCCAAATGTTAAACAAATTAACTAGCAAATAGATTACTGTTATTGTAAAGTTAAATATTAATCAATACTATATTTTTATTAGAATTAGATACGGAAATATTAAACTATGTTGATAACTTAACATTTTACTTGAATTTAAACTTCTTCTTTTTTTTAAAAAGCAAATTTTTATATTCATAAAAAATTCTGTAATTAAAATACTTATTTAATTTTTCCAAATTGTAGAATAATAAACATTTTAAAACATACCAAATTCTTGCACTTAATTCTTTTAAATTTAAACTGGGAAGCTCCGACATTTTAAAAATGTAATATTGGAAATTATTACCGGTGATTCGATCCACTTGGCCAGCCGACTTGAACAGACTTTTAAAATTAGCAATTCATCTTATAATTAATTACCACTATGTTATATTTACGTTTATAGCAAATTTTGTGGTAATCCGTTTACTTATTAACTATTTTAAATAAGCTTATCAAATTTACACCATTTGCCTTTTACCATTTTCTTTTCTTTCTCTCTCCAAAAGCAAACTATCAGACGATGTTCCTTAAATTCGCGCTCTTTTCTTTTTTTACATTGAGACGCATACGTAATTACTATATTTATTTTTAATAATTAATTTTTAATTGAACAAATGGTTTTTTAATTCAATGGAAATAATAATTTAAGATCATTTTAAACAAATAAAAATAAATATTATTTTTAATACTATTTTACCAAATTTTAATGTGTTGTCAAATTTTTAAAAAGTTAAACATTTTGATATGAGTTAGTGTATGGGAAGAAGCAAATTTAAATTTATCAAAATAATATAAGAGAGTAATCTGTTCAAAGTGCAACTCAAGCCAATCAAATCACCAAAAGAAGAAAGAGAAATTTTTATACTAGTTACACCAAATAATATATTTTATACTAAAATATATGGTTACAATATATATATATATATTTGTAAATCATACTACTATGTCTGGTATTGAAATTAAGATATTCAAAGCTTAAAATTGTTCTAGAAATTTTTACGTTGAGAGATAAAGAGTACATTATAATAGATTTCATTTGAGGAATGTACTATAAAGTTCGCAATTTAAAAGGTTGTATTTATATACACCGATTGGTTCTCAATATTTTTAAATTAGTGGCCCTTTTAGAGACTTTTTGCTATTTCAAAATACTTACATTAATATTACTTTGAAGGGCATGCCAACAAATTCAAAACATTATGCTTGATTGTGAAAAGTGTTTGATTTTATTTCTAAAAGTTTTACTTGCAATTATACCAAATGTAATCACTCACCATGACAAATGGTTCAAAAACATGCATTATACTTGCATATGCATGTTAGTGTGAAATATTGTTATTGGTTAAACTGTAAATTATATTTATAAAAAATAAAAAATGAAATTTTTCTATGATATATAAATCATAAATAGTGTGCTAAGATGCAGCTAGAGAAGTTTACGAATTCGAATTTTCGAATTCATAAACTTCTCTTCAGCTGTGTCTTAATGCGCTATTTATGATTTATTACATTTCAAAGAAGTGAAGTATAACAGTTAAATTCTTTATTATATATAAAGTAGAAATTAATATATATATAGTTTTTTTTAATCTTATTGCATCTTGATTTAGATATTTTATATATAAATATAAGCAACATTTACATAAATGATAACTGATATTTTAAAATAATATTTTGAGATATTATTTTACATTGTACTTTAAACACAGAAGTTACCATATTAATTAAAACAATAACAAGCATATGTGAAATTATATGTTAAGCAATAGTTCAAGATTTACAATAAGTTTTGAAGGAGTTAATTACAAATCTAAAAGATTTGTTTAGTTACAGATATACTTGTCTTTGCATCCAAAACATTATGCTTAGTTGTTGTCCACAAAACCTATAGCACCTTTCTGATATCCAATCACATTGATAACAGAAATACATGCTGGCAATCTCGGCCTGATGCTAAACTGAAAATTATAAATCAATTATCGCAATTCATTTTTCAAATTTTGCAAGTATCTATTAATTAATTCATAATCTATAACTGCTATCATACATTCTATGAATTATTTAACTAATAATGCTAACAAAATCAATAAATAATTTGCCGGTAATCACGTAAGTAAATGTTATCCAGATAATTTAAACATTTAATTTCGTACATTTCTTCATGTGATTTAGTGCAATAGTAAAATAACAAACAAGAGAGCCAAAGAATCACTGCTCAACTTTTCCTATCCAATGCTCAAACACTTATAAAAACACTGTAAACACAATTTGATTATTTTTTCCTTACATTTGTAAGTCACAGCTTGCAATAGTCTATATTCAAAAGTAATGTTCAAAAGAGACAAAGTAACAGTGGTGGCTTGTGTAATTTTTAAGCAGAAATGCTTTACTACAGTGTCCCCACCAAAAAGTAAGCAAGTTTACAAAACAGAGCATTTCTAATTTCGCATCCACACAACCCATTTGATTTTTCCATACCAATCATTCTTAAAAAATCTAATGTATTTTTGGTTTTACTAACTGCTGTGTGACAAATAATAATATCTGGAGCAGATCGATTTTTACTTTTTATTTCAATTTTTCCATATAATGCCAAATGGGAAAATGCAATTTTTTTTATATAGACAACAGTGATAAATATTTAAAATAATATATTTCTTTTATTATTTTTTTATATTTTTCTGTTATAAATATTTATATGTTAATTTTACTGTTCATCCTAAATGAAAGCAATAAACATTTATTTGCTCTGAAGAAAAATCAGCATAAATAAACATATTACTCTCAAATAACTACTCTTGCTGCTGCACTGGGCAGCTCTAATGGAGCTAGTTTCACACATTGATAACAAAGAATCTGGTGCAACTTGCTGAAATTCACAGAATATGACATTTTAAACTCTGCTATAATTAGCAGCTTCTAGAATCTCAAGCAACAGTTAAAATAATTATTTTTTTAAATGTTTTAATTAGTTGTTTTTACATAATAATTATGCAAAATAATGAACGATTGTTATATTGATATTTTCAAGGAATTTTTTTCTGGGGAAGCTACTAAGATGCAGTGTTTATGGACTAGCCACCACTGCAAAGGAAACAAATGACTCTCATTACAAATTCAGACTTTCCAAACTAATGAAACCATTAGATCTTGAAAAGCATTTTTCTCCAAAAGCAGTTGATATACACAATAATAAATTATCATTAATTTCTAATCAACTTTTTTATTATGCCAGTCCCATAATAAACGTGGTTTAAAGAATAATATAAGTTATGATAATATATCAATTACTAAATCCTACAAAAGCTAATTCTATAGAATATAAAATACTTAAAAAAAGAGCAAATGAAATAATCAAAATAATGCACCCAAACACTCATTTTAAAATAGATAGTAAATATGGCAGTAGATAACTTACAGCATGCCTGTCATACTAATACTTACTGCTCCAATAGCAAAACAAAAGTTACCCAATTTCCCAGCCACCTAACATAACCATCTCATCAAATGAGAAATATCTTGTTTTATTCATACATTCATTTTAATAAAATACAAGTATTTTTAATGATTTTTAATTTTTCATCAAATTTATAATTAGACCTGTTTATATAATATGAGAAGTCTACATTTCATTGTTATCATCATTAATTATCCTTCAAAAGGCAAGTTCCACAAATCAAATCAATTTCTCCAAATCATTATCTTTTGTTTTATTTCTCAAATACTTACACTTATTTGCCTTTTTAAGATCATCCATCAGCTTTCTTTTATCAACTTCCCTTGTAACATCTTAGTCCTTTCTAACATATTCTTCATAATTTCTTGTCTTATTAGAAGGCAGACAAATCCAATTCCTCTTTATAATTTCCTTCCAGGGCAGTTTGCTTTTACTTATTTTTTTCAACATTTCTATAGTGCTGATTTTAATTTTTAAGTTAACTTTTTCTTTCTCTTTTAAATTATCATTTCTAAAGTCTTCGATCTTTTCTACTCACTTTTACATGTTGTCCACATGTATCTTTGAAATGAAATAAATCTAATTCCAATAGATCAAAGAATAACCATTTAAGCAAGATTAAGTAAATTATGTCCTTTTGATATATAATTAATGCATTGATTATTTAATATACAATATCAAAGATTTAAATAATAAAAAAATTACTTATATATTGTGTTGTTATTTTATCTAATTTTATAATTATTTTATGAATCGAATTCTATTATATTGTACACATATATAAACAATATTCATTTTGTAATACAACCCAGTAGACAATATCTTATTATTTTATATATAAACAATATATTCTTTACTTATTACATTTTAAAACATGATCATATATAAAAAATATAATATTCATTAGATGGAACTATGTAGTGCATATCAATGGACAAAGAAAAAAGCAATCTAAAAGAAAAAATTCATGGATTTTGAAAATATTAAGAAATAAAATGTAGACTTACTTAGCCAAAAAAAAAATACAAAGATTTACATCTATTTTTTTTTAATTTTATTATATTTACTATATAATTTAATGATATGTTAACAAAAATAAATAGATAATATATATATATATCATCATCACTAACAACCATTATCAATCCACTGCAGGCTGAAGGTCTCTCCAAGTTCAATCCATCTTCTCTGATCTTTAGCTTCTCTTCTCCACATACATATATATATTGTGCCCTTTTCTATAGGTCAGTAATAGTTTATAAACAGTCAATTACTAAAAATTTTAAATTTAGAATATGTTCTTTTAATATGGTAGTTGTATTAACTCAATTATATCTTTAAAGTACAATTTGAAGCTAAAGAGAATACGTAGTATATAAAATCATTTAAAAAATAGTTATATAAAGCTTTAAATATTGTTGCATATGGTTGTAAAAGCTGGCCATACTAAATAACACAGCTATAATTATTAAAAGTATATTTAATAAGTTCGATTTTAATAGTTTAAAACTTATAGTAATAAATGTTATATTTTAAATTTATAAAGTTATATTTAATAAGCAAAAATTAATATCGTACATTTTAAAAATAAACTTTATGATGGTGAGAATTGTATTTAATTCTATATTTTCTAAATTGTTCTTCCAAATTTTATAATTATATTATATAATAAGTGTATCAATTATATAAATCTATGCAGAAAAATAGATTGAAAATCGTCTGTCAAAGTTATTGATCATGTGACTTGTATATTACATACGTTCACACACACGCTTGTTTGAATTAATAATAAAGTTTAAAATATTTTAAAAGTTATATTATAGAATTGGATAGAATTATTGCCTATCATAAAAGTAAATAATAATAAATATTAAGTTAACTATCGTATAACATGCTTAAATGATGTAATAAAGATGAATACAGTTAATTAAAAAAATTAAATATTTTATTTAAATAAAAATAGAGAAATGGAATAAGTTATTAAATGTTATTTTAAAAGTTATTTTAAAAGATTAAATAATTTAAATAAAGTTATAATTGAATTAAAAGTGGAATTTTAAATAATATTTTTTTTAAATTTTATTACGTCATAATTTCTAATTTTGAAATTCAATTCTACTATAAACTAAAAATATGTAAATTTGTTCTCAAGCTAAAGTAAGAATTAACCAATAGGAATAGGTATTCTTACAGACTATCAAAAAGATAGTATTTTAAAATTATTATTGAAACCGGAGAAAGGTATTCTTACAGACTATCAAAAAGATAGTATTTTAAAATTATTATTTTAGTCAATTTTAGCACTCTCTCATAATTTATTTGCAAAAACTAATTAATATTTTAAAAGTAACTTGCAAAAAAGAGAGTGTAAACTAAAAAATATTTTAATAATTTCGTTTAACATGCTTTGTTAAATTTTTTAAAGTTCCTTTATCAGTCGTATTTTATCTAAAAATTTAATCTAAACTTCACAATAAAGGATGGATATACTACGAAATAAAATGGATATGAGTTGTAATGCTGAAAAAATATTTGAAATATTTATTGATACAGTTTTATTAATACTTCACCGAAGAATTGTTTTGGTACATAAAAAAACCACAGCTCGGACATTATATGGAGTCTAAAAAATGTATTGAAACGTATTATTTATAAGTTTATCCAAGATTTATTTTTAAATGGTAATAAGATAATTATATATTGCATGAATTATTTTATATAATATGATATTCAAAGGAGTAAAATGTTATATCCTTTCTGAAGGTAACATTTTTAAAAGATATTTTCAGGAATTAAAAAAAGAACCCAGGAGAATATGTTATAGAAGCGTTTTTGATATTAAAATATCCGTTCTTCGAATTATTTAAAATGTATTTGGAAAAGATTTGTTTAAAAGTACTTGAAGTTTTTTATTTTAAAAGAGATTTATAAAAATACCAAACGAAAGTTTAAATGTATCAAGGAAACATATATAAAAAAAAGTGAACACATAGTTGAATAAAAGATGGATCCATGGAAATACAAATAGTACTTAAAAGTTTATCGAATATTTTTCAAAGTTAAATTAGATGGATTGATGCATCGGATACGCAGAGAATATTGGTAAAGATTAAGAAGCTTCACGGGATTAATTAATATTATGATTTAATAATTATCGTCCTAATACTAAAACCAAGGATTATTTTCTATAAATTTTACTAAATGGATTAATAATTATTTGTATTTTAAACTTTAACGCACTTGGAGAACATTTTTTAAAACTCTAGAGAAAATAATAAGCATTTTGGACTTATCAGGAACTATCGTCAAGAAAATATGTAATTATAGTTTTGATTTTTTTTATTCTGTTAACCTAGTTTAAATCTAAATTTTTATATAAGATTAGGAAAAGCATAAAAACATTAATTTATTAATATTAAAATTTTATAATATAACAATCTAATAATTTAGCTAAAAATATTTTAATATAAAGTGTATGGGTGTGAATTTTTTTTATATCTGCAATGCTCAAGTGGATAAAGGAAGCCTACTGAACACGATGACTAGATAAAGGTTATTGGTAATAATAATAACTATTGATAATTTATAATGTATATTTTTTTTGTTTTCTTTAGATCATCCATAAATTGGAAGAATGAAGTGTAAAAGTTTTTTTACTTATTTTATGTACACGCATTTCTATACAACATTTTAAAAAACATTATGAGATAGGATTGATTTGAAAATATGCATACGACGATTTTTTTTTTTATTAGTGATATAATCCAACATAACAAATAATTGTGATTCTTTTAAAATTTTCATGTTATTGGATATTCAAATATTGTCTAAGTAGATTGTATATGATTAAACATATAGAATAATGAAATAAGCAAACTTTTCTTGTGGAACAGCTAGATTGTTTAACTATTAATGAATTTTATTTATTGTTTTGTAAATGCAGATAGTTATTTATCGATGTAAGATGTGGAAAATCTTGAGAAATAATGTTGAGATAGTGGCTTGGAAGTACTTAGTGAACAGGAAACCAAGATGATGTTTTTTAAGAAATAGGATGTTATAAGGAATGGAAATAATATTTAGTCTTTATGTGAATATCAGCATAGTTAACATAGCCCTATGACTGATACACATTTTATTTGGACAGTGTTTATATTTCTTTAAATATTTGATGTTTTAATAAAGCTGAAGAAATAGCTTTAACATCGTCCCTGTACTCTATAGAGGATATTAGGCAGGTAAATGTCATACCTCTTGGCACTGTGCCATGATTTTGAGATATGTTAAGAGTAATACTCTAGCTTTCTTCCTTAATCCTATGCATCTGTTTTCGCTATCTTTATTTCATGTAACTGCATCGTTTAGTAAGATATGTTTTAAGAGAAATGATAAATAATTTAGAACTTAGGTTATGATATCGTTTTGTATAAGATTGGTTTATTTGCTTAGAAGGAATAGGACGTTATAACTTAAAATTGAAGATCCAAAGTATCTTAAGGAAAGAAAAGAATCATAGAATATATTTTGAATTTTATTTCGGAAATGAAATATAAACTTTTTTAAAGCAGAGTATCTAAACAAAGATATTTTCTTTAAAGTGATAATAATTTTAAAATGCTTTAGTATTATTTTTTTTTAAGAGAAAAATAAGTATTGCATATTTTTAAAATACAATAGTACAGAGTAAATTATGTAAACAATATGCATAGTATATTTTTTGTTTATTGATTAACAAAATATATTAATGATTACACTTATATTATACTAAAGTAAGGCTTAAAGAAGAATATATTATGATTAGTAAACATTGTGTGATAAATACTAAAATCTAGTACTGAATTTTGGATAATATTTTGTGTAACATCTTTGACTTTGCAAGATGAAATTTTTTAATATTTTGAGAAGTCCATACTCATTATAAAATTTTGTTTTCTATAGAATGTTTTCTAGGTATGAATTTTTAAAATAAGATAGTTTAATAATATTAAGGATAAAATGCTGTTGCTAATAAAGTAGATAAATATATTTGTAATAAGTTAACCATAATGAGAAACCAAATAGTAACATTTTTTTTTAATTTTGTCCTAAATCTAAATAAAGATATAATTGAAAATATAAAATTTTTTTTTTTTTTTTATAAACCGGTAGTTCAAACTGTAAAGTAAAAAAAGTTAAGGATATCCACTGTAAATAGTGTAAATAAATTGTTTATTTATTTGTTGTTAGTAATAAACTTTGTTAAATTTTGTTATTTCAAAAGTTTTGTGTCCGAGTTATTTATTTCTCCACATCGCTGCATGAAATCACGATATATGCATAATAATTGAAACAAATATATGGTTTTGCACAAAAGATAAATAGAGAATTATTTTAAGAATTTTAAATATTTTATTGGTATTCATTATAATTAAATAATCATAATCTTACATTATTTTATTGGTCATAAATCGGTTATCACAATATTATATTAAATTATATGCTATCGGTTGCCACACATATTTTGTTTGTCAGATTATTAAAATGCTACTACGTGTTTATTATATCATTGCATGAAGATATGGGATCATGTTATATTATTTCATTATTTTATTATGGTAATAAAATTATAGTAAAAAGAAAAGTTATACAGAATTAGTTAAACAACGAAGAGTATTATTACTGTTATTTATTATTATTAGTTTCAGTGTAGTAGATTATGACATAAAATCCCTTCTCATATTTTACTACCGTAATTTTAAATTAACTTAGAATAAACTTTATGAACCTGAGATTATTTTATTGAGCTAGATTATTAAATAGACGATTAAGATTTAATTATTAGTTTAATCTTAGTGAGTAGAAGTTATTAAAGTCATAAGAATACTATGAGTTTGTTATTTGAAATAGTAATAAGGGGGGATAGTGTTCTTATGCCATTGAGGTAGTATCCTGTGGGATATTGGCTCAATGTAATCTATCTTGTCACCTGTATTTTCACTTCAAGTCTCATGAAAATATTAAATATTTATTTAATTTATTTTTATAAACTGAACCTTATTCGTATTTTAAATTTGAGCTAGTGAAATATTTTAATTTTAATGCTGAATATTTTAGTTATTAATTATTAACTGAGATAGAACCCGTTTTATTTTATATCATATATTATCTGGAAGTGAAGATGCACGAGAGCAAGGTTAGAATATATATAAAACAATTCACTAGAATAAACTACAAAATTTTAAAAAATGCCTATATAAAATTGAAGATTAATATCCTTTGCTATAGCCAGCTTCGGCATATTCCGCCATCTTAAGTAGCAATACGTTAATATTTAAATATTATTAAACTCTCACACCAGTAACGTTTCCACGTGAATTACCTACTTTCCATAAATTGTGAATATTAACACAATGACACTGTTTATTCAATACATTATCCATACTATTTATAAAATAGGACTCTTAATTTTTCTTTTCTTCAAATCATTTTCCATATGCAAAATAAAAACTCTATCAAAGCAGAATTCTCCATTACAAATCACTGCATGTTCTGCAAAAACAGATTTATACCTATCTGCAGAACAACGCAACTTATTATATAATAATTCATGCTCCCTAATCCTCTTTTTCAATGCACATTTAGTCTCCCCGATGTAACTATATCCACAATGACATACCACTTTATATATAATATTACATTTGTTGCTTTTATCAATAGAATCTTTACCATTAATAACCAATCTTCCAGTATTTGCACCCACTTTAAATGCAACATTAAAATCAGCAGATACCAATGATGTAATCTTATTACAAACAATATCCTTTACATAAGGCAATGCTATCCACCTTTTCTTTCCCATATTATCTCTTCTCCATCTATTTCTAAACCTATATAGTGCACATAAAATATTTGTCCTACTATATCCCACACCCAATAAATCATTCACATATCTTTCAATATTAATCATTTTATCACTCTGAAATTTACACAAAACATCATTTCTAAAAAGAAATGTTCTAAAACCAGCCAATTTATAGGTAAGTGGAACATTTGAATTTGGAAGAACAACTCCTCTAATTGATAATGGTTTCAACACCATTTTATTATTAATTTTATTACCTTCTCTCCATAAAATCAAATCAAGATATTTTATACTCTTCTCACTATCTTCAGAAGTAATAGTCCACGTTAATCCAGCAATATCATTTAATTTAATAAACAGTTTTTGCACTATCATATTTGATCCTACAATAAGCACATCATCCACATACCTAAAATAACTTTTAACACCGGTCATAAAATATTCTTTTAAAATCATCCCTTCATAATATGACAACACATAACTACATATAATTGCTGAAACAGGCAAACCCATAGGCCAACCTTCATCCATCATATACAACCGATCTTCAAATGTAGCTATCAAATTCTGATCAATAAATAATAACAAATCCTTTACAAACATACGATAAAAATTGCACACTCCTTTTTCATATAAAACTTGATCAATAATGTTAATAGACCCCATTCTTTTTATTGAACCATATAACTCTGCAACATCCAATGTAAATAATTTATCATCATTATCCAAAACAATATTATCAATCTTTTTAACTAAATCAAATGAAGATCCAATTGTATAATCACCAAAACCCAATTCATTTTGCAAAAATTTTCTCACAAAAACTGCTGCATGATAATACATACCTCCTCCAAAATCCAACATCAGTCTAATAGGTAATCCTTCCTTATGCACTTTTAAATTTCCAAAAATCCTTGGCATAATTGCAGCGGATGGATAAAGAGATAGATATAACTTCTTATCAAACACTTTCTTTAAATATGGTTTAAGTATAGTATTAATAAATTTCAATCTCACTGTATCAATAGAATAAGCATTTATCAATTTTAATTTTAATTTTTGAATTTAAATTTTAATTTTTGAATTTGCTGATGAACCTTTTCTCTATATAAACTTTTAAACATCAAACATAATCTTCCACCTTTATTTGCATGCAGGCTCATGAAAATTCAAAAAAACAGATTACTTTACAACCACTATGGACTTTGAAACTAATTTATTTGGCCAGAAAGTATAAAATTTTATAGATAATTTTTTATTTAATATTTAAACAAGATATACTTTTTCTTATAGTTTAACAGAAAAAATAAGCATCTAATATTAACAACAAAGTACTTAATTCTTCAAATCACACAATTAATGATAAAAAATAAGAGCAGGTCTAATTCCAAACAGGTTGACTTAGGTTTAAAACCTTAGATTGATTTAAATTTCAAGTTATTTACTTGAACGATAAAATAAAATTAAGGTAATTTCTGGACACGTAACTGCATTACGAACTTCCATCTGTGAATTGCATGTCTCATTTATAAAGACAAAAGCCACAAACTGATCTGAAAATGGAGATTTAAAATTTAACAGAGCATGGGATTACTGAATTTTACAATAGATGACATAACTCTTATTTCACTTAGCTAATAAATCAAATAATTTGGTTTTGTTATTAACACTCCTAGCTAGTTTACTGTTAATAAAAAATTTGTTGGCACTAAAGTATATAAATACTGAATTGAAATGAGATTTATATAACTATTCAAGCTGTGTGATTTGGGTTCAATACTTAGACTGACTTAAATTTCAGATTGTTTGCCTGAATAATAAAATTGAGTTAAAGATGGCATTCCTTCCAGTTCTGAACCCCAAATTTCACCGACAAAAAACAAAAGCCAGAAACTGGTCTGAAAATGAGGCTTTTTTTTTGTTATGTAATAGATATATTCAAATAAGATAATTTTAAATATATACATATACAGTATAATAGTTTCCTTTGTTTTATAGAAGCTTAATCAAACAGGAATGGAGGAATTTTTAATATGAATAGATTAAAAGCTAAAACAATAACTATTGTTTTTGGATTCTAAATTTGAAGTACGCTAATGATTATATTTTTCCCAGTTCAAAAGGCAATTTACAAAATGTTCTTAATATATATTTTCAAAAATTCAACTTCTTTATCAACCAGTGATTGAAGAATAATAATCCTCAGCAACTTTGAAAATATAAACCAGTTTAGACACCTTGGTAGTTGTACAAGTAGAAAAGTGGATTTAGATGATGAAGTACATCACAGACTCCATTATGCTGCTACTGCTTTAACAAATTAAAAAAGAATATTCCATCACAGGAAAATAACAATTGCAACTAAATTAGCTATATATATATAGCTATATATATATATACAGCTGTTATTTTATCTAATTTATTGTATAGAAATGGAACTTGTGATGCTCTATTTATGCAATATAAAAGCATTAGAAACGTTTCACTTAAGAAAGCTCTATGAAATTTTAAGAAAATATTTGTAAGATCATAAAACCAATCAATATGTTCTTCATTTTGTTAGATGTGACCCTATTGAGCCCATTATTGTAAAATCAGACATCCATTAGATCGGACATGTAAAACAAATTAACAATGGAAGACTCCTTAAAAGAATGTTTTATGATGAACTTGAGCATGGTTTTTGTTGGAAAAGAAAATTCCGCTTACTATGAAAGGATTATCGTCAGATATTTTAAAGAAGTGTAAGGTCAAGTGTTTCAATTGGAAAGACCTGGCACAGACTAGGTTATATTTGCAGCTAGAATTAGATATGGTATTGAAGTATTTCAAAAAGAAAAGTTTTCTGCCAGAGAAATTAAAAGACAGCATTGTAAAATATAAACAGGAAAATGGATCAGCATATTCTATATGTGGACATACTTGTGATTCATACATTGGTTTCTA
This sequence comes from Epiperipatus broadwayi, assembly GCA_028023455.1. NCBI lineage: Eukaryota > Metazoa > Onychophora > Udeonychophora > Euonychophora > Peripatidae > Epiperipatus > Epiperipatus broadwayi. The sequence continues at coordinate 1,171,287 of JAQFVV010012436.1, read as the reverse complement.
TAGTTGCAAAACTCATTCCTACAATAGTTCCCCCCCCCCCTTTCTTATTTTGTTTTTCTTTTGAAGTTAAAATGATCATACTAGTTTATAAGATCTTTATTATTATTACTACACAGTATACAAAAAGTATTTCACTATATACAAACTATAGATGATAAAATTAATGTTCATTTAAATTTTCAACAGATTTTGGGTTTATAATTAGGTGAGAAAGGTTTACTGTTGAAATCCAAAAAATTATAAATCCAAAAAAGCTGTGAAACCAAGGATTTCAGATTAATGGTAGTCTAATCTGCATCATGTAAAATAATAATTATATGTAATTTGAAAAATATCAAAAGTTATTATTTTTTTACTATATGAATCAAAAAATATGCACACATAAAAAAATTTCAATACAAAATAATGATAAAATGTAAATAAATATTTCTAAATCATACTAATACTATAATAATTATTAAAGACTTCATATTTAAACTTTTACTTAACTTACCTTTAGTAAGGTTACCAACTTGTGTCATATCACTTTATTATATCACATAAAAATGCAATTTTTTAAGAAGGTATTCACTAAAATAAAAAATAAAACTTGAAAATTAGTCAAATGGCTTCTTGCATATTTAAACTTGATACTATTTGTAACACAAATGACAAAAAGCAATTTTTTTTTAATTTTTTAATATAATAGATCATAAATGATATATATGCAGCAAACTACACACAAACTTCTTTATAAATCCTGATTTATTACAATATAAAGTATATTATTGTATATTATAATAAATCAAGATTTATAAAGAAGTTTGTGTGTGGTTTGTTGTATATATATATATTGAAATTAATGGGCTATTTTTAAAATAGAAGACTGTATTTGTTATTTTTTGATTTATTTGGATTATCATAAATGATATTTTTTTTTGCTCCAGTTCTGCATCTTCAGTAAGTTGAGTAATCAAAAGATGGCAGTGATTAACAAATCCATATTCATTGTTGTCCTAGTCTTATCCCCAGAACAGAATTTAACTTATGGCTTTCATTAGTAGGAAAAACCATAAATTAGAAACTTATCTGGAAATATGGATAGGGTAGTACAAGATTTATTAAACATTAATATATGGTATCTATTGATAATTCAAGCTTATACAAAGATTGGCCAATTTAGAACAGGAGAAATTAATTGGCTATTTAAAAATAATATGCAGACAGAGGTCATGTGTTCTGTTAGTGCTATTTACAAAAATAAAATTATTACATACATAAAGCTTAATATATATATATCAAAATCTTCATATTTAAATATGAATGCATTCAAGTTCTGCAGTCCACTGATATCAAAAAGCTCATATATCAATAAGTTTTGATTGTAATAGCTCAATATCTTTTCACTACTATCCCATTGGCCCATAATTTAAAATTTGATCATGAGTTATAATAGACTTTGTAACATGAGAATGTTTAATAACACCATATTATATCAATTCATAAAATCTATATAGTTAATGAACATAACATCAAATGATTTTCTGCGTGATTTAATGACGAGTAATAGATCCAAAAACTAAAGACATCTAGTTTAATTTAAAGCTGAAGTATTTCACTTTTAATCAACTAAATAAAACTATTGAGAGTTCTAGAAGGCTATTGATGAGTTGAACAGTTAATTGTTTTTGTAAATTTGAAATAATAAGACATTTTAATTCCACTGTTGTAAAGTAAATTTTAAAAATGTGTTCCTTTCATTTGTTTATATTTGTGTTTAACCTATCAATTATATGTTACAGCTCTAGAAAACTATTGGACAGTTGAACAATTTGCTATTTTGTAAATTTAGAATAAGAAAATATTTTATTTGCACTGGTGTAAAGTAAATATAAAAAAATGTGTCGTTTATATTTGTGTTAAACCTATCAAAATAACATTCAGACATCACTTGACTTCCAAAGCAACTGATCGTATGATTATTTATAAAGTGTTTTTAAAATAAAAAGTGAGCAGATAAGAAAAATATTTTTAAAGAAACTGTTTGCAATCATTCTGCAAAACATACACTTTTTTTTTTAAAAAAAGCCTATAAACACATGATTATTTAATAAAAAATAATACAAACTGATTAATTAGTTAGGTCTCATATATAAAGAACCTGGAAAATAGCATCATTAATGTTTATACACTTAACGTAAATACCAATTTATCTATCCAACATTGAACACAAAAATAGTAAAATCCCTGAATAGTTTGTCCATTGAAAAAACAAAATCAAAACTGAGAACAAATCCAAGGGGAATCATAGTGTATAAACTTAATTTCAATTAAGAGTGAAAGGGGGGGGGGGGGATACCAAAATGATTTGATACTTGGCATTAAATTATCATTGAAATTCCTATCTTTATTTAAAAGTATTAGAAAATTTTATACAAAAATATTACGCTAACGTAAAAATAAAGATAATATTATTGATAATTAATCACTGGCTATTAAAAATTAACAATATGATCAGCATTGGATTAAGACACTGATATTTTCATTATCCTGAGAAGAAACAAAAACAAGGACTATTAAGAATAAGAATAATAAAGCTTTGGTAAGTAATGTCACTGCAAATGTCCCATCACAGATAGTAATCAATTTTTTACTAACTTCAAAAAAGTTCTTTATAAAATTATGCGGTTGGATTACGCACTTTTGTTAACAAAATTATATAATTCAAATATGTATTGTTTGCAACTTTGGATTAAAACACACGGACGTTGTCCATATATATACATTTGAATATAGTTTATAGGTTTACCTTTGTATGTGAGGCTTGATATAACATCAACATTTCTCACATATCTTATTTGCCAAATTTAAGTATAGGCACTTTACTAATTGCTTTAAAATATAAAAAAGTCGTAGCATTTCGTAATCTCGATTTTGTCAGCATGGCCTCAATATACCAAATATAATGTATACGTGAAAACATTTTCGTACTGTTGACTACTAATTTAGGAAGTATACAATTTTTCTTTAATAAAAACGAAAAAAGCTTCTTTTTTTTTGACGAAATTCTAACAATTAGGAGGAAAAATTACAAAAATTTGACGGTAGCTGGTCAAGTTTATTTATAAAATGTGGCAAGAATAATTCTATACAGAAGTAATTTTTTTTTTTAAAAAAAGAAAATTTTGAATAAAAAAAAGTGAAATATTTATAGCAAGTAGAGAAATTAATTTTGTTTTAGTTTCAAAACAAAACTAAACTTATTTTTTTAATTACAAACCTGCGAGTGTAGTACGTATGATTATGCTGAAACAGTGCAATGATTTTAGAGATTATATAGAACATTAATAACATTGCGAAAAAATAACGAAATATGTCTGCAAAATATTTTTAATGTATTATAAAATATTAAATCTGTATAATTATTCCATTCTATAAATGTTTATATTTAAAAAAAATATTTCAAATAATACACAATATATACCAAACGATTTTATAAAAACAGGTTCAATGCAGTAGTGTGATCCGTTAAATAAATTGAATCAATCTTTTAGAATTTAGAGAACATCGTCAAAAAAAGAATAAAAGAAATGCTATGGGAAAGAAAAAATGTTTGTGATTAGTGATAGTGTATTGTCATTTTTCATCTAAATGAATTTAAACTATAGGCTAAATCATCAGGTTTTTCAGGCATCTCAAGCTGGAGCCAAGGTTCCTGGACTTTCTAGTGAAAATCAACCTGAATTCACTCCAGACGAACTGGTTCCTGCACTACAGGAGATTCCTCAAGAACATAGATCCTACATGTCACAGAACCTCTGAAACCTTTGATCACATTATAAATGATTGCCCAGCATATGACAAAATCAGGGCATTCATTACTCACAACTGCCACATTTCCCTGAACAAAATTTTAAATATCAAGAGCTGCTTCCTGTCCAGGGATTATGTCACCACAAGACTCTCGACCTTTATCACTTATGCCACCTGGATAGCCAGATGTAACAACAAGTTTACCATTCCTCATCCCAAGCCTGAAGACACATTCATTTCCAAGCTGAAGGAATTTCGCCATAAGGACAGAATCATCTCATCCAGATTTTTATTTGACATGTGGAGCCTGATTAAGCTGGATTAAACAACCCCAGTGACCACATCAGACCATCTGGTTGCCTGAGCAACATGGATAACTTATTTTTGATTTACAATTGTATCATTATTACATATAGTTTTTCAATAAAGTTATTTAGTAATAATAAAAAGTCAGATGTCACATGACATATATAGCTTGCATTTACCAATATGTAAACTTAAGAGCATGCTAACGCTCTAACAAGCTTTTTTTTTTTTTTTTAAATTATGATAAATGCTACTACAAGAGAAGGCATTCAACAAATCATCTTTATCTTAGATTGCCCCCATCCCCAGACCGGTTTCGACCTATGGGTCTCTTCAGTGAGGAGTTGGGACATTAGATTCAAAAAACCAACTCAAGCTAAGCATTTATCTAAAAGGTAATTCTCAAGAAGAAGATCTAAACCTTTAGACATCTGCATGTCTTTAAAGTCAGCTCTCCAATTGAAAAAGTTATATGGGCCTGAACTTAATTCAGATACTCCATATATAATAGGCTTAGCCATTTAATTTAGCCAAAGCCCCAACAGCAAAATAATAATAGTAATAATAAAAAGTCAGATGTCACGTGACATACATAGCTTGCATATACCAATATGTAAACTTAAGAGCATGCTACCGCTCTAACAAGCTTTTTTTTTTTTTTTAATTATGATAAATGCTACTACAAGAGAAGGCAATCAAATCATCTTTATCTTAGATTATCCCCAGACCGGTTTCGACCTATGGGTCTCTTCAGCGTTAGCATGCTCTTAAGTTTAATAAAGTTATTTATATAAATATACCTCGATATATATATATTTCATTAGAAAATACTAATGATTGACAATTAACTTTTGTTAAATAGAGTAAACAAGATATATATACGTTTGTGTGCATTTATGGCAAAGAGTATTGTGTTAGCTATTATTTAGTAATACAATTAATTACAGATTCAAACAAATGTTATCAAGCAAAAGAGCATTTTTTAAATTTTTGTTAAATTTTATAATCCATTCAAATATAGATATAATAAACATCTCCACACTTCCCCAATTCTTTTCAAATTCATAGAAATAAAGATATAATAAAAGATATATATTATATAATCCTTCTAAATTCTTTTCTTCCTCCTCTGTTTTTGCTGTCTTCATATATAATATTGAATTTCAAAAATCTCACACATCACTTTTTAGCTAAAAAGTGATGTGTGAGATTTTTGAAATTCAATATTATATATAATAAAAGACAAATGACCCCCAAGATGCATTTCGTGCTGAACCAGCACTCATCAGTTGGCCCAGGTCACTATCTCTCATATATATCTATTACCCTTTATTCAGCAGAAAGTAATTCTTTACTAAACCTCTTATCTCTATCGCCATATTTTTTATTAATCTTTATTTTGGTTTTCAACAGATTTATATGCATAATTTAGATGTAATAATTCTGTGAACTCTATTCGCAACTCTGTTTGGTTAACTTATCACTGATTAGTCATTCACCAGCTCAGATTTGAAACACATAAATGGTGAAAAGACTGAAAATACCAACTCAAAAAATGTAATACATTATATATAGTAAATATATGGTTAATTACTTCTTCATAAGCAAGGTCTGGCCAATCTATTTTGGCACCTATCAAAGACCTCTGCATTTTAAAGTTATTGAAAAAGTTTATTTAGAATGGTCTATTGAATAATATCTTACTTCACTTCCCATTTCAATTTAACACCTGAGACAATTGTTTTGCCAAGACCAGCTCTATATTTAAACTAAAAAAATATGGCTAGTTATTTATATATAATATAAAATTAACTTAAATTTCCCATTTTAATCAAATGAACTTGCCCTTGTTGATAGAACATATAGTTATAAAAAAATGGCAGATAGTTGAAGGACAATAATGAGTTTGTGTGATCTCCTGATTATATGTTGGCTTTCATGAAGCTTTTAATTTTATTTACTGGCTTAGCTAGTTAATATCTAAGTATAATTTACCAATCAACTCTATAATATATACATATAACAGCCACTCATAAATGAGTATGGTCATTACAACTACAAGGGGGGGAAAAGTCCTAGAAATGAGATTTGATATAACTATACAGGCCTATCTGTGAAACACAACCACAAAAATGAAACATGATCGTCTATTTTCTGTTTGTTAGATATTTTGTAATACCATCTTATACTATTTCAAAAAGTTGGATGATAATAATATTAACACCTAAAAACTGAGCATGAAGATATTTTAATTATTAATGAATCAATAAATTCCTTAGTTTGCACAATATACGATAAAACAAGAGTGATTTGTTATTATAAATATTTTTCTTAATTAAGAAAAAAATTCTTACTATTAGCAAAATTTGAGAATATTAAAATATACAGTTAGTGACATGGAGTTGGATATATATATAACAATTCAAGAAAAATGGCTTGGTTTCAAAATTTTAGGGTATTTTGAATTTCAAGCATTTAATTTAAAGAGTAAAATAAAATTAAAGGTGGTATTTAGATGCATAACTGCATGATCTTCATCTAAACTACTTTTAAGTAGTAAATCTTTTTCATTGATTAGGTACTTTCTATTTTTCTATAATGTTAATAATGTCATTATTATATATTTTTGAATTAGAACACTAATTAATTGCTCTGTTTATTCTAGTTCTAAAATTGTTACTCTGGTGCTTCTTATGTATACATATTACCCATCAACAGTGTCATCATCCACACACTAAAGTAGAACCAGGATTTAATCAGGTGATCCTGAAAAATGACATCAATTTATTGATACATCATTATATTAATATAAGGAAGAGGGGAAGATGTTAATCTTCAGAGTTAATGAGATTCCAGCTTCAGGATAGAAGTACTGTATAGTGATCAGATGATTATTGTTTTTCTCTATGCATAAATATGTATGTCTATTTATTCATTTACATGCTTGTATGTTCTTCACTGAACCAACATTGTTATTAAATATGTAGTACATCACTTCTTAATTTTTATCATAAATTTATCAAATTTGAAATGTTTAAATAAAATCCTAACACACTCACAAAGAACTACATTTTAAAATCTGTAGTTTCTATTTCTATCTCCATATTGAATAATAAACATCTAATAGCAATTTCCAAGTTATTTTATTTTGGAAATCATCATCAGGGTCTTTTACATAATTATTTCAAATTAGTTTTAAAAGTCTACCTAGATTTTAACATCTTCCAAAATAATACACAGGTGACAGACCACAATTTATTTATAAACAAAATTATCAAAATTTAAAACTACATGAAATGTTAAACTACTTGAACATCACATAATCATCATTCTTTATGCTTGCACAAGCTGTTTACACAGAAGCAAAGTTATCCATTCAGTAGCATCACTTAGTGTAAGCCAGAGTATAATCAATGGATACAGGAAGATTTGTATATAAAATCCCTATCAAATGCCTACTCATCCAATATCCCCAGAGTGGCGCTACTGTATGGAGAGTTTGTTTCTGCATGTACATGAAATGTTGGGATAATTACATTTCTTTATATTGACATTTCATGCACTTTATGCAATTTGTAAAAATCTCTTTTTAATAGTTTGTACTTGATACACGTATACTGAAGGGTATTCTGATGCAATTACAGAACATTCATCTGTAAAGTCCATGACTAAAGATTTGAATTCAGGCCAGGTAAAGTTCAAAAATATTTTCATATTATTATTGTACAGTCATCCCATAGCCACCTTATTTAATGAATATATTATATTAGGATGTAGAAATTAAACAAGGCAAAACTCTCCATACAGTAGTGCCAACAAGAGTAATCAATGGATGCCTGAAGGCGTGCATAAAATCCCTATCTACCTTGATTACTCTGATTGGCACAGTGTGGCACTACTGTATGGAGAGTATGTTGTGGAAATGGGGTGGAGCAGAATATGGGAAGACTTAGAGTGGGGAATGGAAAATAAAGTGGCTAACAGGTTTATCTAGGCATAATTGCTGAGATATTCTTGACTTCGTTTAAAGAGAAACCAAAAATACATCACATCACAGCCTTGTTTAATAACAATTATGTGCTAATATAAAAGATGGTATGTAGGAATTATCTAAAACAAAGTTAAAAGTGTACTTAAATCTCCATTATCTAATAAGTGGCAGCCTTATGAGTAATGTTTTCTACTTCAATGTTCCTCTATGGGGCTGTTGAAAAAAACCTTTGTACTATTGTAAGATATTTAAATGTGTTTTTTTTTCTTCATATGTATTTACAGGTAAAATGCCATGACTCTAGCATATTAATTCCATAAAAAAAAATAATGGATATCTTTATGCACCCAAATTATTATTCTGTAGTGCAAATTCTGTAATAAAAGTACCATTTGTATTAACCATTCTTGTTAAACAAATACTGATCTTAAGGTTTTTTTATCTGTATTATTTACTATAAACTCCAAATCCATTGTTTTTCAAAGGATGAGAGAAAAACAATAGAACAGTTTTAGTAAAAAGTATGGATAAAAAACAATTTAAAGATTGTTCAATGAAATATTGTACTTATAAACTATAACAATATTTAGCTTTAAATACAACTCAAATATTATAATTCAAAATATGCCAGGATTTGTAAAGTGCAAAATGAATATGTATATATATATACTGCATACATAAATATAATATATATGGAGAAAAGAATTAAAGAGCATAAATTGTTGTATAAAAGAGTTTTAAAAAGCGTACAGATATATAGTGATAGTAATAATGATGTGAAGTTATATACTGAATCTGTTTTTTATGATCATGATAGGAATTGTAATTTTAAATTTGATTTTGATATAAAAAAGACAAAAATTTTAGGTCAAGAGAGGTAATGAAAAAAGAAAAATTAAAGAGGCAGTTTTTATTAGTAGGTATAAAAATACGATAATAAATACACAGTCAGCAAATGTTAGGATTAATGAATTGTGGGATATTTAAATTGACATGTGTTTCTGGTTGGTAATAGATTATTCTATTTTGAAAGTTGAGTTGATAATGTTATGAATATAATCTAAAATATTTCTCTATGAGTTTTTATTTATATTATAAGTTGCTTACCATTATTTGGGATATATTTAAGTTTTGTTATATATATATATATCTTTAATACAATAATTACATATGTTTAAATAATTAAAATTAATATTTATTAGGTTTAGTTATTAGATTTTTTAAATAAATAATCTTATCTAATCATTTATCTATTATAAAAAGTAAAACAAATAAATACATTGACATTTATTTGCTTATAAACAAATTAAACTTCATTTATTTATTAAAATGTTAAGATTTTTAATAGAAATTTGCAAATAAAATCTCTTTTTTAAAAACTGTTAAGACTTGTAATAAAAAATTAAAAACAAAAGAAAAACATCGATTTTTTAACTGCTAAAGTTTTAAACTCCAATTTAATCTTAATAAATCACCCACATGGAATATGCTCTCTGGCAAGAGTGTCTTGCCTCTCTTTACTAGATCCCCCACACAATTTTCTAAGCTTTCCTATCTATAAATCAATAAATGTCATGAGAATATCAATCCAGATTCTCTGCTCTTATCTATTGAAAAAATCATTAACTCCCTGTACCTGTCTCTTTATGCAAAAATCTCTCTAATCAACATCTTTCCAAAAATCAAATATTATATGACAATCATTAGATTGACCAATGCATTTAAGAGGTAAGATAAATTCACTTTGTTCCAAATTAATTTTGAATAAAAAAGCTGTTGTCATCAGTGTTAGAAGATATGAAAGTTATGTTGAGAACATGTGCAAGGGTGGGTAAAGAGATGGGGATTAAATTTAGTGAAGAAAAATCAAATATAATGATGGTTAATACTGGGGAAAGAGAAGATGTAGAATTTTTGTTGGGGGATATTAAGTTAAGTGTGGTGAATAGATATAGTTATTTGGGAATTATTTTAAGTAATCAGAAAAATTATTTGGATGAATGGGAAAAAAAATCGATAAATGAAGCAAAGAAAAGAAAGGGATTGATAAAGAAATTAACAGTGTTTTCATATAATAAATATGATGTAGCTAGAATTATATGGAAAGGAGTTGCAGTAGCAGGGTTAACATATGGTAATGATGCATTATATATTAGTAATGGGGTATTAAATTACTTAGAAAAAGTTCAAAGGGAAGTAGAAAGACATGCATTGGATGCAGATGTATGGACAGCAAGGAAGGCAATTCAATGAGAAATGGGATGGTCAAGTTTTCATATGAGAGATGCAAAAAGTAAAATGAAAATGTTTGGTAGATTGCAGTTTATGGATAATAAAAGAATAGCTAAAATAGTATTTAATTGGGTTATGAGTAAAGGGCAGGTAACAAGATGGGTGAGAAAGGTAATACGGTATGCAAAAGATTTGGATCAAGAATTTATATTTGTATAAAAGATGGGATGATTGTGTTAGGAGGATTGTTGAGTGTTATAGTGGTAAGGAATGGGATAAAAGAATAGATTTACTAATAAAGAATAAGGGAATTAGAGAGATGGAGAACTAGTATGGAGAGTAAAAAGAGTTTAAATATATATAGAAATAAACAATATTAGGTATGAGTTAATTTATGATAATAGTAAGGAAAGTAGTTTATTGTTTAAGGCTTGAACAGGATCTTTAGCAACGAGAATATACACATAAATGGAAAAATATGGGTGATTTAGTCTGTAAATTATGTAAGGAAGGAATAGAAAATATTAGGCATTTGTTAATTGAATGTAAATGCTTGAAAACAGAAAGGGCACATATAATGAAGTTATGGGAAAATAAATATGAAAAAAGTGATTATACAGAAAGTAGATTATTGGTTTTTATGTTGGGTTTGGAAAAAGATAAGGGGGATTTAGATATAAAGGCTGTAGAGTTGACAAAGATTATGTTGTGGAAATGGGATGGAGTAGAATATGGGGAAAATTAGACAGGAATGTAAAATTAAGTTGCTAACAAGTTTTTCTTGGTATAATTGCTGAGAGATTCTTGACTTCGTTTAAGGAGTAGCTACAGTACATCACATCAATAGGCATGACAAAAATAATGTTCTCTCACTTCATTCATGTCCTACCTTTTTCTTTCAGAGATCATTTAATTCAATATTTAAATTTGTATCCATGTACCCTGATGCTATAAGATTTGTCTGCATTACGCCTACTAATAATCTATTGCCCAGTAGTGGTCAATTTTTTCTAATTTCTTATCAAATGTGTTGATACTCATCTTGACGTGAGTTAGGATTCCATTTCAGGAAAAATAATTTGTTGGGAGGCCTACATGATTTATAATACCGATCAATCTCAAGCAGTCTCTACTTAATTTCAATAATAAACAAATCATTTCAAAATTCAAATTTCGGCATCTAAAACCAAAGTAACTTAATTTTTGTATTAAAATCAATTTAGATGATCTACCCACTAATTACTATTTGTCACAAAGAATGGTATATGCTAACATTGTGACCCTATCTGCTTGCTCTGTCATAAATCAGAAGAAAATTCACCTTTATTCCAATGTCCAACCCTTCTTGTATATAAAAATATTGAATCAATTACTGAATTGCATATTTCATCAATCACCAATCTCATATATATTATGAAACACGAAATTTCCCCTCCACTAGAGTCACTATTTTCATCATGTTTACCCTTTGGGTTTTGAAATATCATTTTTATCTCAACCTTACATCTCAAGAAATTGCAATCCCTATTTTACAATAAGATACCTAAACTCAAAAACAGAAATAAGGTGCTTGCTCTCCCTGATATCTATCATGTCACATGGAATCTCATTACTCTTCCCTCTCCTTTGAAATACTAGCCCATTAACTGAAAGATATATACAAAGAATATCAAGAGACATATGGCATAGGTATGTATTGGGAGTATTTGATATATTTAAAATTATTACCACAAATATCTATACAATTCCTTTGTCCATTTGACTGTTTAATAAGATTAAATTAAAAATCACATAACCTTTTATTACCCATGTATATTGTTAATTAATTTTATTTTCCCAAACTGTTCAACATGTTAGACTTATAACCAATTTAAATATCTAATAAAAGTTAATTTAAAAGTAAACTTAATATAAAATTTAATTAAAAATATTCGTTTTAAAAATAAAAATAGTATTATATTTCTGAATTATAAAAATTAAAAGTGAGAATATATAATTAATAATACTTTTTTTGATAAAATAAAAATACTGATTCAAATAAAAAATACTGTCAATGTGATTAATCAATGATAAATCAATCACTAGAAAAAAGATGAATACATATTTCTATAGTAAGTGTGAATTGGAGATCAAAGAAAGGATATAATAAATAATCACAAATGATGTATGTATATCCTAGATATTGATCATGATATAGGTGCAGTAGTTATGATAAACTCAAATTTCAGTCCATACCTATACCAGAAAGCAAAACTTTTAGGTGATTTGATTAAAAATATAATTTAAAAAATTTTCACATGATTTACATTAGCATTTGAATATTTTAAATAAATTTATGAGTCTATAGAATGGTAATATATATTTTAAAAAATACTTAGATTCAAAAAATCTTTATTATTAACACTTTATGAAATCTTTATGATTACCTAGCACAGCTTATCATGCCTCAGTATATGTTATATGCAATCTTGTATCTTTTCTTTCAGGAATTCTAAAGCAGATCAGTAACTGCCTCTAACTTCAAGCTAAAACTTCAATCTGCAACTATATTATATGCTTCTTCATAAATGAATTCTGCTACTGCTGCAGCATTTAAATTAATTTCAATGGATTTAAGCTTTTTGGTTATTTTGTCATAATTTTTACATTGTTTCTTAGCAATTTCTATTCTTTTCTGCTAAATAACCAAAATTTTTAATTAGCTGATGCTATAAACCTTTTATTTTATTATTTTCTTGATCTATACAAATTATAGAATTATCTCTTTACATTCTTTATATCAACAAAAAACTCAATAAAGACTTATATAGCTGTATCTATTGTATTTATAATCATTATTTTCCTTTTTTGTATTCTTTTGATATTTAAAAAAGTAATATTTCACTAATACAAATAAACTAGTTTTTATGTGTAGACTCATTGAAAATTATGTTACATTTGTACAAAGGAGAGAAAATAAATATAAATAAAATTTTATAAACATGTTCAAGCATTTTCATGATACTGTAAATATAGTATATTAAAACAGGTAAAACTCTCCATACAGTAGTGCCAGCCAGAGTAATCAATGGATGCCAGAAGGCTTGTGCATAAAATCCCCATCTACTATCTACTCATCAAATATCCCCAGACCAGTTTCTGGCTTGTGGCCTTCCTCAGTGAGGAGCCTTGGATCTGAGAGCACTGCATCTAGATCTTAGGATCTAATGCAACCCTCCAGCAGCCACCTTTTATCTCTATTTAACTATAAAACTATGAGAATAAAATTGAAAACAATATTTTCAATCTAAGCTCAATAGCTTATATAGTCATATGGGTCTGAACTCAGTTCAGCACCTATACATTTTGGTGACTTTGGTTCTTTAACAACCATAGCCACCACTAGCCTATTAGGCAGGATAGGTGTTAAACCACTAAACATTAGATGATCACCAACTACTTCTCATGCTTGCACTTAACTGTTATTGAGCTTAGATTGAAAATATTGTTTTCCAAATTTTATTCTTAGTTTTGTAGTTAAGTAGAGATAAAAGATGACTGCTGGAGGGTTGCATTAGATCCTATGATCTAGGTGCAGTGCTCTCAGATCCAAGGCTCCTCAGTGATAAAGGCCACAAGCCAGAAAGTATTCAGGATATTGGATGAGTAGGCACTAGATGCGGATTTTATGCACAAGCCTTCTGGCATTCATTGATTACTTTGGTTGGCACTGAGTGGCACTACTGTATGAAAAGTTTTGCCTTGTAAGGAATGGAATAAAAGAATAGATGCATTAATAAAGAATAAGGAGATGGAGAACTAGTATGAAAAGTAAAAAGAGTTTAAATATATATAAAAATAAATGGAACATTGGGTGCAAGTTAATTTATGATAATAGTAAGGAAAGTAGCTTATTGTTTAAAGCTTGAACAGGGTCTTTAGCAATAAGAGAATATACATGTAAATGGAAAAGTATGGGTGATTTAGTTTGCAAATTGTGTATGGAAGATATATAAAATATTAGACATCTGTTGAATGAATGTAAATGCTTGAAAGCAGAAAGGGTACAAATAAAGAAGTTATGGGAGAATAAATATGAACATAGTGATTATACAGAAAGTGGGTTGTTGGTTTTTATGCTGGGTTTGGGAAAAGATAAGGGGGATTTAGATATAAAGGCCATAGAGTTCACAAAGATTATGTTGTGGAAATGGGATGGAGCAGATTATGGGAAAGCTTAGGGTGGGGAATGGAAGGTAAAGTGGCTAACAGGTTTCTTTGGGCATAGTTGCTGAGAGATTCCTGACTCCATTTAAGAAGAAGTCATGGTACATCACATCCTGTTTTAATAACAGTTAAGTGTAAGCATGAGAAGTGGTGATCATGTGATGTTTAGTGGTTTAAATAATATATGTTAAAATAATTACTGTAGTAAAACTAAAAAGAATATGCCAATAAGATCTAGTATATAAGCAAGTTAAGTACTTAACCAATATAATTGAATCTGATCACAATAAATTGAAATGAGTAATTATACCAACTTCTGGTTTTAAATCAATAAAAACTTGAGATTTGAAATAAAGTGAATGTTCAAACAAGGAAATCTTGGTTATAGAAATGTGATCAAGATAACAAAGATGAAATTCAAATCATTACATTTTATTAGGGGTTTAAAGAATGTCTATTTTTCCCTTAACAAAATTCATCCCTTCTATCTATTTGCAACAGCATCTTTATTTAAAATATGGCTTTTATTTTACTTCATTTTAACTATGATTTAAAAAATTGACATATCTCTAAATATATTGACTTAATATTACATTTTTAACACTTAATTAGAATTTCAGTTATTAATTCAATTTATACTACTAGCTGAATACCATATTTGAGGGACATATGAATGACATAATGGATACAAAATAGTAAACCCATCATTGGAAATTACTAGCAAGGACATTAATACTTAAGAGTTTGCTCATTTCAGTGTTAATCTTGCATACAAAATAGATAATGTAGATAAGTACAAAGCAGAGGTTGTAAATGTAATTGTTCCAAGTCAATAAATAATGACTGGGAATTATTATTTACCTCTTGTGAAAATGTTAATATCTCAATTGGAGGGTTATAAATCGGTCATCTTTATAAACAGAAGTAGTAAAACAATCCATATAATTAGTGCATGTATTAAAGCTAATATATACAATATATGGGACAATACTCATCACTTTTCATTATGCTCCTAATAAACTACTCACAGTTAAAATTTTTATCACTGTAGTGATTACAAAAGTGTAGTATTGAGAATGCGACATTTTTTAATACTAGTGATTATTCATTTAGTGTAACAGTTGCAGATTTAATAGGAGTTGTTATATTCTCATAATTTGAATGTTAATAAATCTATAACTTTTGAAAGTAGCTCAGTTGAAATAGTAAATTATGCAATTAAGCAATTTGATTCTATTTTTATAAGTAAAAAATCATTCAAATTTCAATTATTTTTTTTAAAAAAATGCTTCTAAATCAAAAACAGTAAAAATATTTATATATCACATTTTTAAATGTTACATTCTGATTTACAAGTGTTAAACATATTCTACCTACAATTTTGACACCATTTTGGATAAATGGATTACTGATTTCCACTAATCATTTATTAAACTAGAGCAGGGGTCCCCAACTTTATGTCCACGGGCACCATGGTGCCTGCAGACCATTTTACCTGTGCCCGCCGCTATCCGAAAATGATAAAAAATTATTTATCTGATACAAATAAATTTAATTTTTAAAATTTTTTGTAAATTATTGTATTATATTGTAATCAAATTGTAGGGCATACTATATTTTTACAGTGTAAAAATATAAACGTTAATTATATGTTAAAATTTTATTTTTGAAATAAATATTTTTTTGTACATTATGTGTATTATTAACAATATCTGACTATAAATTTACATTGAAAAATTAAATGGTGCCCACCACCTGGCTGAAAAAATAAATGGTGCCCGCCACCTGGCCAGTATTATAGAATGTGCTCTTAAGTGAAAAAAGATTGGGGACCCCTGAACTAGAGATTGTCCATAGCTCAAATATAAATTTTTAAATTTAGTTAAATATTAATAAGATTTTTTAATTAAACATCCATATGAAGTAATTTAACTTTACTATTCTTTTTCTGTGTGTAATATTTTTTATGGATGCACTTAGTGATTTCAACTCCACCATGCATTTTTGAAATATATGGATAAAGACATCCTAAAAGATAAATGCCCCCCCCCCAAGCTGCTCATCAGTTGTCCCAAGTCTTTATATTTCAAAAATGTGTGGTTGACTCAAAGTTAAAACGAAAACTATAATTGGTTACATTCTGCTAAACATTGTAGTACAGAATTTTTGTGACATTTTGATAATTATAAATAAAATTTAAATTTTAGAACAATTTCATAGCTTTATGATAACTTAATAATTCATTAAAGTATAATAAATAAAATTCAATCAACAAAGTTTTTTTTAATCAGCATTATAGTAATCATCAAATCAGAAATTATATTAAAAAATATTTTTTTAGAAATGCTTTTATTTAATTTGAAGATTAGTGCATTAAAAAGCAAAAAAATATTTTTTTTCTTTGACTACAATTTTTTTTATATAAAATTTTAAATAAATTTTTGTGACTTTTATAAATTAATTAATTCAAGCAATAATATTTTTTTAATCACAAACTATTGTTATTCAATTTATAAATGTGTCACATTTCTATTTAAAGTTACATATAATAACCAAAACTGTGGTTCAAGAAATATATATATATATATTTGCTTTTTATTGCATTAGTCTTCAAAATTAAATAGAAGCATTTCATAAAAAATATTCTTTATATACATTATTTTATAGTGTTGGAGTATTTTGTTTCAAAAATACATGTGTATAAAATTTGAAGAAGATCCATTCAGTAGAAATAAATTAAATAATATGTAGTAAATAAAATCTTTAAAATATTTTTGTTTTTATGAAGTCAGTGATTTATAAAAAATGAATTGTCACATTGAAACAAAAAAAAATATTATCACCAAAAATGGACATCTATACTAAAAATTTTCCCTCCGAAAATGTAGAATGTGATTGCAGAGTATGCTGGGATTTTCAGTAGAAAAGCTAATAAATGTATTTTTTTTATAAACAAATTAAACCAAGAAAAAACAACAAAAAAAAAAATATTAAAACAAAAAGTACATATTAATTATGAGACTGAAAATGTTGAAGTATTACGAAAAAAAAGATCACGATAAAAAAAAACACATTTTCATGTATTCTCGCAGGGATTATTTTCTATCAATTTAATGTTATCATGACATTACACATTTATGGTGAAAGTGAAAAGGCCTCCTATCTCCCCCATAGTACATCATAGCTCTAATACCAAAGTACCATTAATTGAAAGGAAAATTAAGATTTCATCCTTCATTTCTTTATCAATTTTATATTAACTGAAACATTGCTAAAATGTCTTTATGAAATTAATTGAAAACATATTGTTAAATAATATAATGCTATTTATTGCACAAGACTATAAACATACATAATTTAAATTCAGTTTGAAGTATGGCCCATCAATATTGTTACGCTGAACATTCCTAAAATATTACATAGCACACATGTGAAATTTGAAAAAAAATCATTCATTCTAACCCCAAAATCTTGTAATATCTCTATATTGAACACAAAATTTTAATAAAGTCCATTTAGTAAAAATAGGTTTAAAATCTTAAGATGTTTTTATTAATGCTGTATTTTTTATTTAAAAAAAAACAACAAATTTTACATAAACAACCTCAAAAAAAATTAAGATTTCATTTCTTTTTTTATTTTAATTAACTGTAAATGCCCCTAAAATGTCTTCCTCAAACTAAATATAAGCATTTAAAAAAATATATTGGCATTTATTGCACATGATTACAAAAAAGCTTACCAAAAGTGATGCAAACTCAGTTTGAAATGTGGTCAAGCAACAGTATTAGGTTGGACAATCATGAAAGATTGCAGTGTCATTGAGACCAAATTTTATATATATCATTATTGATTCAATCATTTATACAGATTAAATACATGTCAAAATATATTAACAGAAATGCAAATGTCATTTCTACAAAAGCATTAATTGCACTTTTGTGTAGAATAGGAGTTCCCAACCATATGTACATTATGCTATTAGTATGTTCCAAAAATAGTTATCAACATTTCCAAGCTAATCCCTGTTGGTATTGTCTGTAGCCCACACAAAAATTTCAGGTATCTTTTTGAACATGGCTAGAATAACATTTCTGATGTCTTTTTAAACATGGATAGAGTGAGGTTACATAGACTTTCTACTTATTGCAGGGTCCAATAATCCAAAATATCAGGTTAAGATTCAAGGTAGATAAAACTTCCAGATCAGTAGATTCTCAAGGCTCATCTCCACGTCATCTGCACCTAACATACATGTGTGTGATTTTACTGCATGGTACACTCTCTTCTTACTATAATAAATATGTGGTACTGGATATTTTACTAAAAGTCAAGGGAATTCGAGAACAAAGGAACCCCTGATGTAGAAGAAAATTTTCATATTTATATATTTACATTTTCTTCTAGTTTTAAACATAATGTGCTAATGATAATAATAACAACAAATTATATTTTAATAATATATTAATTATACATAATAAAAATGTCATATTATATGCCCAAATATATTTTGCTATATATTTAGTTTTCCTTCTCTTTAATATTTTTAATTTACTTCTCTAATATTGCAAACCCTTTAATTCAATAGGTAAATTGAATAATTTAGGATCATAATGATTTCTTATTCTAATTCCATATTTATTATATTTTTAAATTATTGTCATAGATACATTTCAGAGTGTTTTATATAAGATTTTTCGAAAGTACTATCAAAAAATATCGTTCTCTGTAACTATATATTCAAGAAGTTGAAATTGAATAAAAAAATATTTTTGTATCTATTTTATATATATATGGAATATATTTAAGTTTCGTTATATATATATATTAATAATTCAAACAAATTTATTTAACACAGTATTTAAAATTAAATAATATATTCTTTACCAGAAGTACTTTCAATTGTTTCACTGACAATTTTTATCATTTCCTTAAGAAGGCAATGATGATATCTAGGAATAGAGGTGGTTTAATGAATAGACAATCAGCTAATATAAAAACAACAGAATTGTGGGAAATTTGAATAGATTGAATGATGGGTAATGCAAGTTTTTATTTTCTGTGCATTTGTATTAACAGTTGATAAAGATTGTCAGTGAAACAATTGAAAGTACTTCTGGTAAAGAATATATTATTTAATTTTAAATACTGTGTTAAATAAATTTGTTTGAATTATTATTATATAATTTAAAATACAGACATTTAATGGTTATAGTTATATATATTGTGACCTTTTATTTAGGTCCCTAAATTAATAATTCCAAAATTTTAAATGATGATATATTTAACATCAAAATCTTACTAAAGTGGTTTTCAATAGAGATTATTTTGAATGCACTGGGAAATTTGCTTAAGTGGAGATTAGATTTCAAACCCAGTCTAGGCTCTGACTAGACTAAAATAACAATTTAAAAGTATTATTATTATTTGGTAGATAAATACATTGCTATTTTATTAGTTTTGAATAGCAATTGAAATAAATAAATAATTAAATCAAATTGTTAAAATCTTGTAAAATCAATTATTATAGTAAATTATTTAAGCATATTTTTTAGTACTAAACATAAAGCTGTCTTGAATAATAATGGATAGTTATTAAAAATAAAGCCAGAGGGGGTAATACTAATTATGCATACCAAAATCATTGGCTAATTCACTCCCAGAGTGCAATATAATAAAAGCTATATATGTTCTAACATAGTTGTAGGGGGGTGGACTAATTAAGAAAAACAAGAACCAAGTAAACACAAACCTCAGCTCTGATTTAAAATAAGAAAAAAATTAAAAATCAACAAAATTCTGAAATCTAATTGTATGGAAGTAGAATACCTTGCTGTCTAAAAATGTTTGAATAAGAAATCTTAAAACCTTGCTATCATTTTAAGCCATTTCCACGACCGCATATTTCCTAGGATTCATACTGGAGAAGGAAATTAAAACCATGGAGATAAGTTTTTGTTTGAATAAGTACTGCTTTAAACCCAGGAAAATTCAAGAGCAAGTAAGCTTTTGCTTTCATTGTACTTATACATGTAACTTTTTATCTTTAAAAATAACGCACGAATTATTTAGTCATAAACTAAAAAGTTGATAATGTTTATATTTTCGCACCATTAGTAAATATAGATCAAAACAATTGTTCATTTGAAAATCATAATTTCAAGAAAATAAATTCAAAATAGTTTTAAAGAGAGATTTCAGAAGATATTAGAAATAAAATTAAAAGTCATTTTATATCATATAATGTTAATAAAGTTTAAACAAATAATTGCGTGATTTTATTCTCAATTCTCATCTGCCTATCTTCATCGCGCCAACTTTGTGTAATGTTAAAAAATTAAATGATTACAGATTCATTAAAATGTTGAAGATATCAAGGTGATAATTGGATAAATTATTTCTCATATAGATAATCATATTATACTTTGCCAATAAGAATGGAATTAAATAAATATTTACTTGTAAATTTTCAGTGAGAAATATACGTCGTTATAATAATGTTTACAATGTTGGAATATACTTTGGCTGCTTAAATATTGCTACACATATATGGATTGCCATGCAGAGAGGAATAAAATTGACAAATAGTTTTAAAAGAAAAAGGAAAGATAAATATACTAAGTAATAAAAATTCCACTAATTTTTCAAGGAAAAATTATCTTGATTAAACGTAAATAAATGATTCTTGTTATATGTCATTTGAAACGCTTACAGAATAAATCAATAAAGAGTTTAAATAAGTTTGTTTTGAAGTTTGTTTTGAATTATCTAGAGCAAAGTAGATAATTTTTTTTTTTTTTTAAATCTGCTACAATTGGAAACATGAATGTTAATTGCCTGATTAATTATCGCTACGGAAACAATCAAATAATTTCTGCTTTTGGAGAAGTATTGAATATTGCCAAAATATATTAGCATCCAACAGGATAATGAAATATATATATATGCTTCAGTCTGGAATGATTGCTCATCCCAATAACCATTTATATTATCGTTCTAACTCACCAGGATGAATAACTTGGATGACAGAGTATAAAATTTTAATGGATAAAAGTGTACTTTATTATTTTTTTTATTACTGCTGTGTTATTACTTGGAAATCTTGTTTTTAAAACATATGTGTTTTATAGTGGCATGAAAGATATATATATTAAGTTCAAGAAAAAATGTGTAAAATATATATCTATTTTATGTATGTTTTTTTTTTTTTAGTTAAGAGAAAACCGGAAAATATATATATCATTTATTTAGAGAGAGTGATAAAAAAATATTTACTTCTCTCATAGTCTAAAACTAATTTTAAGGTATATTTAAAAAAAAGGTAAATGTACAGACATTTTATCAAAAATATCTATGTTGGCATGACTGAATTATTTTCTGATATAAAAGGAAATTTGATATAAACCTTTTCTATTTTGTAATTTGCTATAGAAGTGAACGTGTCCACTTGGAATACAAATACAGGTTTGATCTTGATTGTTTAAATCCATCGTGCTATCTTTAATAAAAGTATAGTTGTCATTATAAAATGATTAACAATCATTGGACATAGGTATTTTGGTTTGGCTGTTGATAAATTAATGGTTTTACATTATAAAAGGGAATATGTAGATTTTCACTGTTAGTGTTAGTATTGTTTTGTCTTGCTATGATATTGAGAATGATAGTTTTTTAGTTAATAGGATGTTCCAATTGAATGGCATCCACTATATTAATATTTATATGGAGCATAGGCTGATGGAATGTCACCTATGGCTAATTTCATGAGAGAAAAGATGGATAGAATCTGAGCAGTAATTAATGCTCATTAGTATAAATAATCCTAAAAAGAAAGGATATCTATGGTTTGAATTCTAGTCTTTTCATGGTGAGGCAAGGCCCACACATGTATGTATACCCATAGAGAGGTATAGAATCAGCCATATATTATTATACAACTGTCATGTTGTTTTATAAAGTCTCCCATCTTAGTGTTAAATTCCTCATGATAATATAGAGATAGTTTTTCCACCGTGTATGGTGAAGTATAATAAGTCCAGATCACATAGCAAGTATAAAATAATATTAAATTTAGGAATACTCAACTAGCATAGTGTTTTCTTAATTGAAATAGTGTTTATGATGTTGTGGGATCATCATCAGTTGTTGACAGACCAAACCAGAATCTATTAATGATGGTAGAAAATTTTAAATGTAAAAGTAAGAGATGCACATTGGCAGAATGGATTCATTTTCATCAAATAATGATGTGACAATAGAATTGTAAGATCAGTTACATATTCGAGGTTGAGCTTGGGACATAGGTAATGCTTAATGAGATCTACGTGTATTTGACTTTTAATGTCTAGTCTTCATTTAATGCACTAAACTTATTCATTTCAAAGTTAAATAAGTTAGTAATTGCACAGAATGTGATAATTGTCCTTATCATATTCTGATAAAAGATAGGGCTTTGGGATAATGCAATACTTTATAATGTTGGAATTCTAAATTTAAACTTTGTGCATATCCTAAAGTTCTAAATATACTGCTATTATATAATTTAAGTGCTAGTTAGCTTAAATAAGTTTTAGTATCTTATTTTTAAAAATATGCCAAAGAGTAACAAATGATATTTTGAAGAGTATTTTCTAAGCAGGTTGTATCATTTGCTGAGTATATGGTCAAGGGGATAATAAGTATTTGTCCCATCCATAAATTATTTTAATAGATTAATTTTATTTCATGCCATAACTGTGAATTAAAAATTTGTACATAGTGTAAATAAAGTTTGTTGTATTTAAAAATTTATGTAGTTGCATGTAGTCTTATTGCTAATTACCACATCTATACATTATTATTGTTATTGCTATCAACCTACCACAAGATTATAAATTGAAATCATCATCAACCAATATAGCACTATTAACTATATTATGCTATATCATAATAATTTTGGTAAGCCTTATAATTTATTGGTATATCTAATGCATTATCACACAATAATCGAAATGTTAATAACTTGTAGTACAGATTGTTTTAAACAATATATTAAAAGATAAACATAATCTTGATTTGATTGATTTAGTTAAATCCATAGAGCTATCATTCACTGATCTTGATCACATGGTTTATAATTATTTAAGAAAAGGAATTTGGTAAGTTATTGATTTTAATTATTAAAAAGTCATTCCCAGTCATAAATTTTAAAGTTTATATTAGTTATAAAGTTTCTTTAGAACTGCTAAATATAATTCTTGATTTAAGTTATATTGAGAGCTATTAGGTGCATTATGTTTGGGTAGTGGTAAAATCCCTCTTACTGACCCAAATATAGTTTATATAATGATTTTGAGTGTTTGAACCCTGAGAAGAATTAGTTGTTAAATTTAAAGATAAAATTTAAATTTGTAATGAAATTTATATTTAGTCAATTGTTATAGTAAGACTTGAAATAGATTAATTTCACTGTTTTATGAAAGTCAACTACGCTTTAAGATGCTCATTATTTTTTTTTTGTATAAAATGTATAGTTTGTTTTAACTTCATGATAATATTCTGGTTGTGTCAAGCTTGAAATCCCTACTTTTATAACTTAATACTATATTAGTTTATAGTTTAAAATTTCAGTCTCCATTATTAACAGTGTTCTTCAATTTCATCTTGATCAATTCTTTTATTTATTCATTCCCATTTGACATTAATTCATTATCATAAGTGATTAATCATACATTAACTTTTA
Organism: Epiperipatus broadwayi; assembly: GCA_028023455.1. NCBI lineage: Eukaryota > Metazoa > Onychophora > Udeonychophora > Euonychophora > Peripatidae > Epiperipatus > Epiperipatus broadwayi. The sequence goes on along the minus strand of JAQFVV010012436.1, from coordinate 1,147,039 downwards.
TTCTCTTATCATCTTCACTATTCATTAACTATGATTCTATCATCCTTTTAATCATTCATTATTCTCATACATATTCATTCTTTTCTCTTCACGCTTAGATTCTTTTCATTCCACTATTCCATTATTACTTCTTTCCATCATCCATTAGTCATTTACATCATAATTTACTTATCATTTCATTTATAAGTTTAATTTCATCAACACTCAAGACCTATAATTATTAGTTATTTTATTAATTTGCTGAATATCAAAGTTAACTCATCTCATTTTGTTTGTGTGGATTTCAGGGCTGGTTTGACCAGAAGGTTTTATCTTTATTAGTCACCTTGTGATCTTCTTTAGATAGACAGTTTCATGCTAGTTTTATTCAATCCAGGAATCATTTCGTTAGTTTTGCATTTTTTGTTTCTTCATGCTTATATTATTGATTGTGTGAGTACATTAGGTTCCATAAGAAAAATTAATCACTAAAATGTGCGGTATGATTCATTGGTGACCAGCTAGATCAGGAAGTTAGGTTACAGAAGTGGTTATGGCTCTTGCCAACGTGGCATGACTGTTTAGTAGATGAAGGCTGGCTGTTGCCAGGTTACAGTTGCGATTATGCTGGCCAATGTAGATAGCATGATGATTGGCTGTAGCTAGAGTACAGTAGTGATTATGGTGCCTAAAATGTGATGATTCATTTATAGTACAGCGGTCATGGGGAGAAGGTTACAATATATAATTTTCTTTATTAAATCAATTTTTTTTTCAGTAATGCAAATATATCACTATTAGAAAAGTATTATACTTTTTCCACTTCTTGTTTTTTTAATAAATGATTTTATATTAACTTGCTCTGTTCTATTGGATAGTCCACATTTTTAAATTAACAATGAAAAAAAATCTGTTTCCATTTAGAACTCAAATTCACATCTTCACTCTTCCCTTTACAACTCCTTAGCAACTGAGTCAATAGAAATATTTTGTAGAATAACATTTTGTTAATATTGATTTAACTCTAACTTAATTAATTAAATGAAATATTCAGTATATATTTTATATAGTAGACAATCACGATATTTAAATTTAGAATTAGTTTGCTAGTGGGCATATTTTTTTATTTTCACATCCTATTACTAAATTATAATTTTTGTCAGATTTTTTTTGTAATTTTAAACTATTTTTTAGAATATAACTTAAAAAGTAAAAAAATAATATGCAAAAAAAAAAATTTTTTAAATAATGCTTTTTTTGTAAACAGCCAACTAAAAAGTAGAAAAATAAAACAATATTTAAAAAATTTTTTTTTTTTAATTATGTAAACAGCTAACTAAAAAGTAAAAAATAACAAAGTAATCAGACTAAAAAAATATGTCATTTCATGAAAGCATTTGAGACCTTTTTGGTTTTTATGGTCTCAAATGTTTTAATAAAATGATACATTTTTAGTTAGTTTATTTTATTTTCTATTTTTTAGTCAGCTGTTTACATAAAAGCATTTTTTTAAAAAAAAATGTTAATATTTTATTTTTATAAATAAAACAATTTTAATTTAAATAAAATAATTATCTTAGTCTCTTTTTTGTTTCTTGTTCTCTCTATAATAGAGTGCACGCTGTCACAATTTTGAGTTCAATTTTTTCATTTTGATTTTGGAAATGAAAACATAATTCTCTAACCTTTTTTTTTTTACACATTTATTATTATTTTGACAAAATATTAATTATTTCAGAAAAATAATTCATATTTCAATTGAAAATATTTATTTTTAATTATGTATAAATCAAATGAATATTAACAAAATTTTATTTTACAAACATAATATTTTCAATCACTCAATTACCTAGGATTTTTCCTGGGAAGCATAAGGATATGAGTCCAAGTTGAAAATGGGAAAGGATTTTTTTCATTGTTAAAAATTCAAAAATGTGGATATCCCAAAAGAAAAATGGGCAAGTTAGTATAAAATCATTTAATAACAAAATACTATGCTTCTCAGTTAATTTGCCATTCTTGGAAAATATCAGATCTTGAGAATCTAGACTTGTTATAAAAACAATTGGAAATTGCAGGAGAAAGGCCTCAAATGCTTTTATGGAATGACAATATTCCTGAAATTTCCAATTCTTTTATAACAAGTCTAGATTCTTCAAATATTTGATAATTTCCAGAGTGAAAAATTAATGAGCTGATTACTTTATTGTTCTACATTTTAATTGGCTATTTACATAAAAGCATTATTTAATTTTTTTTTTGTATATTGATTTATTTATATACCATTCATCTTCCTTAAATTATAAGTAAATAGGAATAAATTTTATTTTATCCAATTGCATTGTAGTGTTTATGATATTATATAAATATTAAAAAAGCTTGAAAAACCATGAAGCATTATTTCATATTTCAATAAAGATTCACACAAAAATTTATATTAAACAAGGCAAAACTCTCCATACAGTAGTGTCACCGTGTGCCAACCAGAGTAATCAATGGATGCCAGAAGGCTTGTGCATAAAATCCCTATCTAGTGCCTACTCATCCAATATCCTCAGACTAGTTTCTGGCTTGTGGCCTTCATCAGTGAGGAGCCTTGGGTCTGAGAGCACTACACCTAGATCTATAATAAAAGTATTTAAAGAAAAAATATCTTTGATTTTGTAGAATATTGTTAGAATGTTTTCAAGACATTTTTTCATCTATTATCATTCCAAGGCATCTATTTTACTTGTTCTACTTTTATACATTTATTATCATTACACATTACATTATTGTATATCAATATTTTTTTACATATTTTATGTGAGAAGAGCATATTAACATTCTTTTATTTATTTATGTAAATTCTTTCAAAGCACCAAAAGACAATTTTGTTCAGACTTTCTTCACATTCTTTAATTGTAATATCAATATTGTTTACATTCATAACAACAGTATCAGCTACATATTGATCGTTTAATATTTCCTGGATCACTTACAAAAATCAGAAACAATGGATTATGTATAGAATCTTGAGAAACTTCATATAATGTTTTTTTTTAATACATGTACACTAAGAAAAGCTTGTTTAATATTTTAAAATAAATATTTAAGTATTCAATACAATTGATATTTTTAAAAGAAAATATCTATCATTTAAGTGATTTTTTTGAAAAAATTGAAGTTTTCTTCTAATTCCACAATTTTCTAAATGTAAATCAATTGTTTATGCTCAATAATGTCAATAGCCTTACAAAAATCTGAAAAAAATTAGTTATATATTTTTTATCATTTGATATACCAATTGTCTTTACAAAATTTTCCAATATAGTTGTTTCTTCCTTCTATGAATCCATATTAGTTTTTATTTAAAAAAAATTTTTTTATTTAAAATTTTTTAAATTATTTTATAAACATAATTTTCTATTATTTTATTGATTGAAGGAAGATTGGACAGACATAGCTCTATATTTATTAAAATTATTTTTATCACCAGATTTACAAACTGGTCTTGCTATAGATGTTTTTAACACTTCAGAAAAATATGTTAAAAAGACATTACAAGACTTGATCCAAATATACCAGAAATGTTAAATGAAATAGCATTTTAAAAAGTAATTATTTTAAATATGTATTTCATGTTATTTCACTTTATTATTATTTTCTACATTTGCAAAGTTCAAATATGATTTTCTATGATGATTTTTATTTGTAAACTTAAATTTTTAATAAAACAAGTCAAATTTATCAAATTCTAATACCGAATAAAGATTTATATAATAAAATCAAATATTGATAGTTGTAAGGGTGGCTTACAATCCAATCTTTCTTCACTCTCATCTTGAAATCAAACTCATTTATAATGTAAAATGAAATAACAGGTGGTTGAACATGTATTTTCAATATATGGATTAATAAATCCACACACATATATAAACATATTTATCTGTCACTATATTAAAGAAATATCACAATAGATTACTTTCACTTATCTAATAGAAAGATAAAAACTCAAATTAAAGAAATCGTACTAATATATATATATATACAAATGATGAATTCAATGTTGATGTATTGTACTTCATTATATAAGACTTCGATAAACATGGTAATGAACTAATGTCAAACCAGTCACTAGGTAACCAAATGCAGAAGTTGGAGACAATTCTACTACATTTTATTTTACTTATAAGCAAAATATGCGCAACAATAGGGTTCACACAGCGATGGAAAAGGAAAAAATGCAAGAATATTAAAGAACAGAAAGTGGATCCAGTGTAAAAGCAAACCCAGTTCATTTCTGTCAGCTTTTACTATTTCAAAAAAGAACACAAACACTGTATAACAATAACCCCAGAAAATCGAATGTTCGAATCTTAGAGAACATGGGCAGCTTATTCAAACACTCTGAATTATTCGTTTGATCATTATAGCACAAATTACAAGAAACTATAGCCAATATTCAAACAGAAAATATTCTAATAGATTCATGTGATTGGATAAATTGAAGTGATTTAAATAGACATTTAAAATAAAAGAACCACACTAAATTGAATGTTTGAATCTTAGAGAACATGGACAGCTTATTCGAATACTCTGAATTATTCGTTTGATCATTATAGCACAAATTACAAGAAACTATAGCCGATATTCAAACAGAAAATATTCTAATAGATTCATGTGATTGGATAAATTGAAGTGATTTAAATACATTTAAAATGAAAGAACCACACTATTCTTTGAATACAGATAGAATAACAAAACAGAATGTCATCTGTATGGCTATATATATAAATGATGAAATAATTCTGTTCTTATAAAGCTTATTAAATACCAATGTATTAAGAGAATTTTAATCTTTATGAACGGCAAAACAATGTACTCTGGCTAAATTAATATTGTCATAGGGCTGAAATGTTATCAGCCCTGACCATAAGAAGCACAATGAGTTAATATTCAATTGTATAAGGCCTGCTGAAACATCAAACGCCATGTCTTAAACATCTTAGATGGATAAAGAATGAAATCAACAGAACATGGAAATAACTTCATTCCAAATATGTCACCAAGGAATCCCCATGAATAACGTATGACTTGCCATGGGAGGATGACCGGAACAGTGATGAACAATATCTATAAGACATTAGTTGCCTAATTTATAAACATTATGCAAGATAATTTGAAGATAGTCATAATTTGTTAAATAATTTTTTTATTTACATATACATTTGTAGAATTCTGTATTTTATTTTATTTTCATTTCACTTCCGCACTTGGAAATCTAAATGTTTACAACTTTAAAGAGTCCATTGCATTTTAAATCAAGAAAGTGCAGGGAGATTGTTAAGTTAGACTTTTTTTTATTAAATAAAGGTTAGGAAACTCTCCTTCCATACTGACATATTGGGTATTATCATCATCCTTACTGTAAAGAATATGGAATAAGGTAAGATTTTATTTGATGTTATTCCATATTAAGAACATGCACTTGCTACAGGACAGAGTTTGTGTTATCTTTATTTTTATTAATGATTATTTACATTTGTTTGTTCAGTATGAATGACTATAATATTCTTGTATGAATGTTCTTTTCTATTCAACATAGAAAACTTGTAGATAGTCAAAAGGGGGTAGGGCGTCTCAAAGAAGCTGGAACTTCTACAGTTGAAATTGGACTACAAAGCTAGTGCACACACGTTGAGATAATCTTAAATAGTTAGTTAGCTTCACAATCATTGTTACATTGAATTAATGATTTTTCTTTTCATTATTCTTACCTATTTTGTAAATAGATAGTGTCTTCATCTATATCTACAATTGAAGGATTGGGCTAATGAATATATTTAAGCATTAGTATGGTAAAGATACATATTTGACACACACACATCTCTACAATTTTTTTTTGTTAAAAGTTTTTGAATTTTTTTTTCATTGTGTTAGTCAATAAACATTGCTAACTTATTTTTTCATTAAAAGATTTCTAATTTATCTATTCATCCATCAAATACATATGTGCATACATACACACACCTTCTGTTACATTATAATATAGTTAAATGAGCCCTTTATTTGATTGGAACCCATATAAAGGTATTGTAATTGCTATCTAAGATAAATTCATCCCTGAAGAGAGCCTAGTAAAACATTCTCTCTGGATTTGAGTACTGAGAAATATGTGGAATTCGAAAGAGGGGTGAAGTATGGATGAATTAGACTAAATTGTGTCTAAATTTAATGTGTAAAATTAGGACTAGCCCATTGGAAGTAGGCATGATCATTGATTAGATACTTTGTGTCATTCATGGCATCCTACCCGAAGACCCTAGGCTTGACTGTAGTTAGGTGCATTCCCCCTCTTCTGATGGAAAATCCAAAACAGCACAATGGATTACTCAAATAACTAGGGAAAACAATGTAAATGCCTGCCTGTTGAAGAGCTAAAATCCTTTAAATTTTCCTCCTTTTTAATTTTATAATTCTCATGCATTATTTGTTTCTAATAAAATAAATGTTTTGCACTAAAATGTTACCTGAGCAATCTTATCTTTATTTTTAGTTGTCCCTATATAATTAGTTATTTTTTTTACATTTACAATCTACATAATTAAACTAAATATAAACTGATAAATAAAAATATTAATTAGTATAAATATATGAAAATAGATTATATACTCTTTTCAGACTAAATAAATTTCTCACTTCATAAAATACATAAATTAAATAATAAATATAAACCAAGTACTGAAATAAAAAGTACTTTGGGATTAGCGATCCTATAATTATTCTTCCATTATTATTCTACCTTTGCAAATATATTTTCATTGTTTGTGAAGTATCACTTCAGGTTTAGCAAATGTTATATTTAAAAAATGAGCTTTTAAATTCAACTTACCTTTAAAAAATTATTATGAATACAATATAAATAAAAGATTTGAATTAAATAAACTGAATATCCAAAATTGCTTTTGTTTACTTATTTTTTTATCCAAAATTTTTATTTATTTATATTCATAATACTTTTTTTAAATTAATTTGAATTCATTATATTTTAAATATAAAGTTCATATTTTAAAATTTATTTGAATTGAAAACTGATTTTTTAAACACAAAGTTTGCTAATCTTTAAAAAAAATAACAAACCTAAATTATTAGAATAATATGCAAAGTTAGAATAACTATGACAGGATGATTATATCATAACAGCGTTTATAAAAAGAAAATCCATATAAAAACCCTATTATAATAATAATAAAATATATCATTTACAAGAAATGACTTTAAAAAATAAAAAAGGTAATTATACAGATACCATATCAGTAAGTAAATTGAAGATAAGACAGACAATATTTTAATGATAAAAATTCTATTACAGTCATCATAAGAGAATTCATTTCAATGAAAGAATAATTTTAAATGCTGTATATATTGAATGATATAGACTCACAATGAAAGAAATAACTTGATTTTCAATTTAGACTTAATATATTTAAACAGCATTAAACTGTTGCACATGCGCTTTGGATTTTAACTATAAAATGAATGAACACTAACACTTCAACCACATGATAAAGTCTTTGGAAAAGATAGAATGGCCATCTATCTTTTCAAACCCAAATGCTCTTCTATGGGCGAATCTTAAGTGTTTGAAAGTGAAAGCGTGAAGATATTAAATAATTACTTTTACATGCTTGAATGAATGACGCTAGTGAAATTTACTAGAATTTATGATACATCATTCTTATTTGAAATTAAATGTATGTAAATAAGTCAATTATTTTATATAGCACAATGTTTATAAACTAATATATTTAAACAGCATTAAACTGTTGCACATGCGCTTTGGATTTTAACTATAAAATGAATGAATACTAACACTTCAACCACATGATAAAGTTATAAACAGTGAGGATTTCCAGGTTTGGGGAGGGGTTCCTGACAGAGATATTTTAAGTGCTGGCTTTGGCTAAGCATTTATTATAAAGCTTGTAGAGGAATTGGCAATCCTCACTGTTTATAACTTACAAGCTTAAGAGATAGGGTCATGTGATCTATGACTTTTATTTTGACATGATAAAGTCTTTGGAAAAGATAGAATGGCCATCTATCTTTTCGAACCCAAATGCTTTTGTATGGGCGAATCTCAAGTGTTTGAAAGTGAAAGCGTGAAGATATTAAATAATCATTTTAAATTACTTTTACATGCTTGAATGAATAACACTAGTGAAATTTACTAGAATTTAGGATACGTCATTCTTATTTGAAATATAATGTATGTAAATAAGTCAATTATTTTATATAGCGCGATGTTTATAAACTGTAATATATAATAAAATATTAGAAAACTAATCAGAATTTCTTGGGAGATTAGAAAAATAAATTATATACAGGTAAAGTGCTATTAACCCAAACTTCATAAATAAGAATCTTCTATTTTCCAAACATTTGTGAAACTATTCATGAAGATTACGATTACAATAACATCTATGAAAAACTTGAATATTTAAAAATCAGGTCAAATTATGCTTATCTGTATGCAAGGTGAACTGTATGCTATAAAATAAAATAAAATTGCAATTCTATAATACAAGTTCAATTTCAAAAAAATATGGAAAACACTGTTAAGTTAATGAAAAAAAAAAAGAAAATATAAAACCAAAGAGTATAATATCCTTAACACATCCATTCATAACGAAATTCAACTTACAATTCTCTGGCAGCCAAAATCTAAATATTTGATTCTATGCTAAAAGTTAATTTAAAAAACACCATCAAATTCTAGAAAAAAAATATTATGTAATCTGTGGTAAATCCATATCGTTACACAAACACATTTTAAAGAATTTTATACGAAAACTATATGCAGTAGCAAACCTCTCTATACAGTAGTGCCACCCAGTGCACGTCTTAGTAATCAATGGACGCAGGAACGTTTGTGCATAAAATGCCAATGTAGTTCCTACTCAACTAATATTCCCAGAGTAGTTTCTAGCTTGTGGCTTTTATCAGTAAAGAGATTTGGATCTGAGAGCACTGCATTGATCTACGGATCTTAAAAAAAAAAACCCTCCAGCAACCACCTTTTACCTATTTAGTTAACTATAAAACTATGCGCTCAATATGAAAACACATTGTTTTCAATCTGAGCTTATTCACCTGTATAGTCACAGTATCTATACATTACGGCATCCTTGGTTTAACAAAAACCACAATTACCATCATTCCATAGGCAGGAATGATATAAAACCACCAAAATATCACTTGATCACCCTTTCCTATGCTTACACAAGCTGTTATTAGCAGCATAAAATTCTCCATACAGTAGCATCATCCAGTGCAAGCCTTAGTAATCAATGGATGAATAAGTAGTTATTTGTAATTCTGTATGAGAGCAGAAATCAAATATATTACAATTCTATGCTAAAATTCATTTACAACAAAAAATGGAAAAGCAAGTTTTAATGCCAAATCACAGTTGTGTCAGCATTGTATGCAAATTGTCATGGTAAAACAGTAAAAATACCATTTACTCGTAAGCTGTATGAAGAATACCTAGTTGTTTGCAATTTTGTATAACTGAAAACAAAACATTCCCAATTCTATGCTACAAATCATATCAGTTTTGTTATTTATTCTCAGTTGTATATGAAACATAAAAACCAAAATGTTTTTTCATCAGCAGCTATTTTTATGAGATCAAATTTTGGAAAAGCATATGAAGATGTTCCAATTTTAATTAATACTTGTTTATCATTAAGATGTGTAATGGATCTCAGTATTTTAATAACAAACATATCAAAATATATATCACAATTGGCAAAGATGGCAAATAGATAATAATATGATTAATAGAGAATGATAGGATTATTAGAACACATATATTTTACATCGTTACAAATTTACATATGATTTCATATAATTATAAGGGACTTGAACTCGAATTTTCAAGCTCCTACATCTATCCAATCTATCTTATTACAATGGATACACATGACCACATACATGTAAAAATGATACATGATCTGTAATATATGTATTTCATGCTGAACCAGCACTCATCAGTTGGTCCAGATCACCATCTCTCACACAAATACTACATTTATATAATGGGTTCATCATATCCCCTATATTAGATTTCAAATCCATCAGCAGATTATGCAATTTATTGATAATAATGAATGCAATATATAAATTTATATACATCATCATCATCACCAGTTTTTATCAATCCATTGAGGAATGAAGGTTTCTCTAAGTTCAATCATCTCCAATCTCTAGCCTCTCTTTTCCACAACAATTCTACACACTTCCTTATTTCATCCATTCATCTTACATGTAGTCTCTTTTTGGGTCTTTTACAATCTCTTGAAATCCTATTATCATCTCTTCTAGAAATATATCCAACTCCAGTCCCTTAATTTATATACATACAGTACATAAGCATTTATTTTATATAGCGTATGTTTACAATTGTATACATTCAAATATCAGCCTTTTTTTAAGCTAATTGTGCATACGCTTTGCGAGTGTTAATAATAAATGAATACTTTCTCAGCAATACAAGATATAGTATTTATGCTCATATATAAGCATTTGAGTCGTAGGAATGAGGATTCCTTTTATTCCTGCATAAATACTATATCTTGTATTGGTGACAAAGTATTCATTTATTATTAACACTCACAAAGTGTATGCACAATTAGCTTTAAAAAGGCTGATATTTGAATGTATACATACAGTACAGTAAATGGACATTATTAAGTCATGTAGATTTTTGTTGATGATGTAGCTGATTTTGCAGCTTCAGGAAATGTTGCAAGAGCTATCAGATGAAAGTAGGATTAAAGGTAAATATTAGAAGACTAAAATAATCTTTAATGGATTTTCTCAAAAAAAGAAAATAAAGATTGATAATGATGAGTTAGAATAAGTTAACAACTATAAATGTCTTGGTCATATTTTTACTACAGATGGAAATATAACGGATGAAATTAATCATAAAATGCTTTTAATAGAAGTAATTTAATATTAAAAGGAAATATGCTTGTGTTTGAAAAGGCAGGTTTTTAATAAATATGTTACCAGTTCTTACTTATGGATCTGAATCTTGGACACTTAATAGAAGAGCAATACATAGACTTCAGACAACTCAACAAAGTATAGAGAGATTTATATTGGGAATAACAATAAGAGATTGAAAACAAAATTCATAGGTGAGAGAACAAAGTGTTAGTGACATGTTTGAAAAAATTAAGAAACAGGAGTTGGGGTGGATATATTACTAAAAGAGATGATAATAAGTAGATAGTTGAAATCTTAAACTGGATTCCAAGAGGTTGTAAAAGACGTAGAAAGAGACCACATGTGAGATGGATGGATGAAATAAGGAAAGGTGCTGGGGTAATGTGGAGAAGAGAGACTAGAGATTGTAAAAGATGGTGTGAACTTCGAGACTTTCACCCTGCAGTAGATGGTTAATGGTTAAAAATGATGACAATATATAGTACGGACAGAAATTTTATCATACTCATACATATATATACTCGTAATGTTTTAATTTAAATATTTATATACAACACATTATTAATAAATATATAAAATGTTTTACAATAGATAAAAATATATACTTACTTTATATGCTGTATATATTTTTTTAATTTCTTTTCAGGACCTATAGAATTTAAAATTAAAACTAAGTGCCAAAAAAACAGACTTTTTTGTGTGGGGAGAAATGATTTGTCTTAAATTAGCAAGCATCTTTTCACCTCTCTTTCTATTAAATCTTTGTAAGAGTTTTCAGGAAAAAATTTAAATATATTGTAATGTACAACAGGCTACTCACAAATAAAACAAAATATCAAAAGCAATCTTTATTTCATTTAAGAATGTTTTGCTTGAAAATTTTACTTTTTCCCAGATTAGTTTAAATATCAACTTAAATAAATAATTAATCAAAACAAAATTGAAATAAACAACTATTAATAACTATATTATAATATTTATTGTCCGGGCTTTAATCTCCAGTGAGACCTCACGATATTATACTATAGAATTCAAATAATCAATTTACTATATTTGATATTTGACTATTATAATAATTTAGTATGCAATTTGTCCAACATCATCATCATCAACCATTATCAATCCACTGCAGGATGAAGGTCTCTCCAAGTTCAATCCATTTTCTCCGATCTTTAGTTTCTCTTCTCCACATCACCCCTGCCCACTTTCTTATTCCATCCATCCATCTCGCATGTGGTCTCTTTCTGGGTCTTTTACAATCTCATGAAATCCGGTTTAAGATTTCAATTGTCCATCTATTATCATCTCTTCTAGCAATATGTCCAGCCCAACTCGACTTCAATCTTTTATTTTTTTCAATGAGGTCAGTAACACCTGCTTGTTCTCTTATCCATATATTGCGTTTTCGATCTCTTCTTGTTACTCCCAACACGCATCTTTCCATACTTCTTTGAGTAGTCTGAAGTCTCTGTATTGTTCTTCTATTAAGTGTCCAAGTCTCAGATCCAACATAAATATTAATATATATTTTTTTGTTTATGCTATTAAAACAAGTAAAGTAATACATTTTAGAATAAGCCAATGGGAAGACATTTATTCAAGAAAAGTAAACTTATCAAAACAATATAGTTAACATTAACACCAATTTTTAAATATATGTAATTACTGTGACATTAAATTATATCTTTATACTTTAAAAAATAATAGAGTACATGAAAACTGATGATATAATGTGAAAGGTACAGGTATTAAGTTGATTGCTTATAATTTCAAATAATTGAATTGTGTTCAGGTGCCAATGAGACTTAAAAAATTGTTAATAACAATAATAAGCCATCAAACATTGAGTCCAGAGTCTTATTGCTCAAGCCAAAAATTAGAAACCAGTGTGAGAATAGGAATTTAAATACTATAGTTAGAGATTTTATATGAATTTGATAATCACTGATTATTCAAGCTTATACTAGATGGCACTAGAATAATGAGATTGCTGTTATCTTAAAATTATTTTTTTTAAAAAATCTAATTTTTTTATTTGTGTTTAATTTTTTTTTTTTCAAATAGTGTAACAATATTTTATTTTACTTCTACAATAAATGTAATAATATACAAAGCACATGATATACAGGTTGCGAAAGCTATAGACCTGAAAAATATTAATCACTCAGTTATGGCTAAGCGCTTTCGAGGTTCCATGCCTCATAATCATAGCCATATTGAAAACTGCAGTACTGTAATTAGTCTTAATATATGCAAATTAAATGCAAATGAGTCAGGTTGTCCATTTTTTAGAAATATTTAAAGTATGTGTCATGTCTGTTTATTGCATTATTATTGCCGTTGATAAAATGTGCCTTTTCTTTTTCTTTTACAGTCGTTTGTTTCTATACATACAATTTTGAGGTTGGAGAGAATGAAGTCATGGCCAGTCTTTTTTAGATCTTCAGGAAATGTAGAAGTGCTGACATTGTTCTTCTGTGCCCTTTTATATGCATATATATGCCAGACCGTACATTATGGGGAGACGAAAACAACAATCAACAACAGAGCCTCTCAACACATGTACACATATAAAAGGGCACAGAAGAACAATGATAACACTTCTACATTTCTTGAACATCTAAAAAAGACTGGCCATGACTTCGTTCCCTCCAACCCCAAAATTGTATGTATAGAAACAAATGACCGTAAAAGAAAAATAAAAGAGGCATATTTTATCAACGGCAATGACACCTGCTTTGATATTTCTAAAAAATGGACAACCTAACTCATCTGCAATTAATTTGCATATATGAAGACTAACACAAACAATACCGCAGTTTTCAACATGGCTATGATTACAAGGTATAGAAACTCGAAAGCGCTCAGCCATAACTGAGTGATTAATATTTTTCAGGCATATAGCTTCTGCAACCTGCATATTGTATGTGCTTTGTAAATAGTGTAAATAAATCATTGGATTTTAAGATTGCGATATAGTAGCTCCACTGTATATACTAAAGCAAATTATCATATTCTTATAACTTTTCTAAGAATTGGTCTTCTAGCAAGAAACACAATTTACCTAGTAATCAACTTTTATTTATTTCACAATATTGGAGCCAATGACCTAAAAATTTCAAACACCTTCAGATTTTGACCCGAATCAATCTATTTGTAAAATTGTTATGAATTAGGTCAACACCAATATTTCCTGCTAAAAGACTAATTATCCAAAAACTATTCAGAAAAATCTATCTCCACTGACATCCAGTGGTCACTGCTCAATACTTACATAAAACATGGGTTAAAGACTACCATTATGTAATATCACACACACATGTATAATCTATTTATCTTAGAACCTATTAATAATTAAACAAGATGATGGTAACACCTGATTTCGTAATTTGTTATATTTGTAACTTTTTGCAATAAAAACATATAAACTGAATATAAAAAGAGATTACCTTTATTATTTTAATCTGATTTACTCAGTTTTATAATAAAGGATTTATTTAATAATAAAATAAAAATTTAAGAAAAAATATTACATTGTAATAAATAATTCAATTCCATTTATCGATCGTCAAATATTTCAATTCTTTTGATGAGTTCAATAAAACTGAACTATTTCTAAATTCTAACACTGTTGGTTTTACTGTTCTTGTCTTAATCATGGAAAAACATTTCCCCCATAAGGGAAAGTCTAGAAATAAATGGCTGAATTGGGCACAATAAAACTTCATATGAATGACTAAAGTTAAGAGGAATGTATTTTGAATGTGCTTCTCCTTTTACTTCTGAATTGTGCTTATTTTTAATCAGTTCGTCCAAATTGTGTTCCTGTGATGAAAGATCTGGTTCTTCAATTTTTGTTTGAATTGTCTCAGGAGTCATCTGCTGAGATGATCCAATAATAACTACTTCAGTTTTATCAATTACCGGAAAAGATTTTGAATCTTGAATATTTTCTTCATCAGTATTGATTGTTTTTAAGTCTGATAATTTAGCATTTTCTTTGTGTAATTCAATTTGCTTTTCCTCTGTGTGATGAATCTGCGTATTTAATGTTCCACTTTCTGTCAATTGTTCAGAAATGCTTTGTACAGTATCTAAAGTTCTTTCAGGCAACAATGGATAAATGTCGTTGGGCTTGATTTCTTCTAAGTTATTTTCTATTTGGGCAACATTTGCTTGATTTAATGGCAGCACATTTCGTATTTCACCCATGGCACTTTCGCTTACAATACTTTCAAATTTATCACTTTTAATATTAGCATTATTTTCTAGTTTCAATTTAAAATTGGAATTATTGTCCTTATCTTTGGTATCAGAACTTTTTTCCACTGATGCTTTTTCTATTTCGTTTATTCTTATTTCAGTTACAACTACATCTTGTTCAACATTCGATCCTTGTAATACGTCATCCATGTCAAAGCGTCCATTTTTTTCAATGATTTTCAACTTCAATTTTGATGACTCACTATTGTTTTCAGTTGTGGTAATTATTTTCTCCTCTTTAATTTGCTTATCTTTTTCATCTGATGAAAGTTTATTTAGCGGACTTGTTGTAGATATGCTTTCTCTTTCATCTACTTGATTTTCAATTTTGTCAATAGTTTCTATTTTAAAATCAATACTCCCACTGACATCTTCTTTCACATTAAGTTTACTGTCAGTATGATTGGGTAAAACTTGTAATGTAATTAAATCATTTTCATCATTGTCTTTGGTCATTTCATCTTCTATTTCCTCTTGTTCATGTTTAGCAAGAACATCCGCAAAATTCAATGCTGATTCAGAAGCTCCCTCAATGTCAGATGTGAATTCATCCCAAATAGAATGATCCGATAGGTCAAGCAATGCTAACAAGTCAACATTGTCATGAAAGTTTTGCATCCAGAGGTCGGCTTTTTTTTTATCAGCGCTACAACAATATACAGCAGCTATATCAATAGGATGAGCCTCGGTATTAAAGATATAGCCTCCGGATTCAATAACACAGTTACCATTGGGAGTGGCAATCACATCACCTTCACCAGATTTGTGCAAGAAGTTATCAGAATCAAACAACAAATACAAATATTTAGTAGTTTCTGCGAGGAAAAATGATTCCATACGATTCTCCAAAGTGTGGTCCCTTACATCTTTGACCTAAAGAAATAAAACAATAAAATTAATGAGAACAGTAAAACAATTTTATTAAATCATACAGATATATTAATAATAGATTAATAGTAGTACATGCAACTATTTAAATAGACACGAACCTTTAATAATATGCACATTTTTTTACTAAAATAATAAATAAAAAATGTGCACACACACTATACTAATTATGACAGATATTATTTAAATGAATACTCTGTTCAGGCGGTCAGCTTTTTTTATGTTTCCTATACTATTCCTTAAATCATTTCTTTTGTTAACATTTAATGTACCCCTGAGAAGTCTTATATTTAACTAGATAAGAAACTGAAGATTCATTAGGTGTTATAGCCAATTTCTGAAAATATCCTTTTCAGTTGTTATCCTCTCTCCAAACCTCATCTTCAAACATTATCAATCAAAATCCAGAAATTATTGGAGTTTTATTTATGTAAGGTGAATATCATCTGGTAATTGTTTAAAAATGTAAAAGATGTTACACACACATTTGAAGCATTCTTAAGAATATATATGAATAGGTAAGAACTTATTTTCATTTTTTATATAAACCAGAGGAATATATGTATGTAAAAATGTGTACATAGTAACAGGGAGTCAGTCGCCTTTTTACCCTTTTGTAATGGGCCACGTGTCAAAGAAACTACGAAGATTAACTGAATAATTTCAAGCATTATAGTTATTTCCCAAATGGCCACAATTAGAATTGATGACAATGATCAAACAAGTATCCATTCCTGCTATAAATTCATTTTATGACCAAATTATATTTCCTGATCATCATTTTCTGTCACCTATCTTTCTGACGGATGGCCTCATGATCACTCAACAATGGTAGCTTAATTGAGAGACTCATGGCAATGACTAGGGTCATAGGGCACTATCTTCCATCTTAGAAGAGAGAGACTCCGGCTCTTCAATCCTAATAACATCCCAATTAATATTACGTTAAAAACACAGTAACGATATTATTTGAATGTCGCACTAAAAATAGCAATTAACTAAATGCTTTTATTATTTAAAAAAAAAAAATATTTAACAACTAATGAAGAAAAAGAAATGAAGTAATAATAATAAAAAAATCATAAAATTACATATACCTAAAAAAATAACACATATAAGTAGGTAAAAAAAAAAAAAACATTATCAATTAACGATTGATAATTGTATAATTCACTTATTAACATACTTTATCATAGATTTTATGGTACTCTGTAAGTTTACAGATATTTATTGAATCCAAATAACATCTTTGACTTCAAAATCTTTAAAGGCAAGCGGAATTTTTAGTTGTTTCAATATTTTCATTTAAAATATAGAATATTTCTTTAAATATACGTGGCACCATATTTATTTATAAAATAGGCAGTATCACCTCCCTTGCAATATCTCAGCAAACAGTAGAATATAAAGTCAGAGCATAGGACAGGTTTTTAGTAGAATAAAGGACTTCATTACGTTTTGCTTTTAGTCATATGTAGGCAACAGGTGGGCAGGTACTTAGGATATTTTAGCACATGATAAAATTGACCTTGTGCTTCAATGTCAAAAAATTTTTTTAAGTTCTAGCAGCAGGTAGTCATTTTTCTTCTTGTCATTTCTTTTCTTTCTAGCTATCAAACCCACAACTCATTCTGCCCATCAATACTCTCTAAAACAAATTATTCACCACCTGACGCACAGATTTTCTGGTACCTTGATTTAATTAACATTGCAGTTGAAATTTAAATTATTATATTTTATAAATCAAAATAAGCTTTTATAAAATCATTGTGGATTATCTTAAAGACACAATATTTTAATCATTGCACAAAAGAAATCTGTTTAACTTAATACAAAAATATAAAAAATTCAAAACAACTTAACTTTAAAATAGTATATCTCTCCAGTGCTTATTATAGAGATATGTACCATTAAATATCCTTGCATTCTCTTTCAAAAAATGTAAGATCAGTCTTTGTAACTTTTACCATTTCGTCCGGAATTTAAACCCAGCCTCATTACAAAATCCCAAAAATGATGTTATTAATAAATATGTGATTCACATTTGTCTGAAGGTTTGTAATGATGGTATATTATAAGATGTGATATGTTGGACTATTTCCATCATTTATGAGTGAATGTTGAATGTACAGAAAATTTTAAACTTTATTTAAACTTTCGAAATACAAACAACTTGTTAGTAATAACACACAAATAGACAATACAGTGTAATTACTAACCTGTATTGTCTATTTGTGTGTTATTACTAACAAGTTGTTTGTAATTGGACAGTTTAAATAAAGTTTAAAATTTTCTGTACATTCAACATTCACTCATAAATGATGGAAATAGTCCAACATATCACATCTTATGTGTTTCACATTTTTAGAATTAAAAATATTTTACAAATTAAAATGATATATTAAACTAATCTCGGGGAATTTGCAATGAATCTTAGATAATGGTCTAAGCATTTTATTACAAGCTAACTATTAGGCATACAAAACTCGTATTTTGTTTATACTTTATGCTTGATCAATACATATCGTTTATTACTTAAACCCTTTGGCTCTAGTTCACTATAAATGCAAAATATTCTGCATGATGGTGACAATGACTACCATCATCTCAATGCAATATACATATATATAAACTATAAATACCTGTTATAAATATTCTACATGTACATTCCAAATAATTTTAACGGTAAAATTAAAAATATAAATATCTTAATCAGTAAACTTCCATACTATTTTACAGTTAATAAGAATTACAATGTAATAGAAAATGCCACGGATTAATTATATATATTTTATTATTTTTACCGTTAAAATTATTTGGAGCTTTTATATATATATAAAGCAGGTGGCAATAGTTTTTATTTGAACTTATAAATATTGTACAAGAGTGTGTAGCTTTTTCTAATACTAATATTAATAAGAAAATATACAAATAAATTTTAAAGAAAGCTACAAAACGTATTAGCCTACATTTATAATTTTCATGTGTTCAAATAAAAAATATCATATAGCTATGTATCAGGAGTTCACTGCATAAAAATGAAGCTGGTTGAAAAGAAACTAGTTAATACAGTACTTTAAAATGCCCATCTTCAAAGCCAAGTGTAATCTGGCTTTAGCTTTCATAGGAATAACATACAACATTGGAAGTCGTACACTTCTAAATATAGTGACCACCTTATATTTCTTTGTACTATTCAAATTAATAATCTGAAATTTAAAAACTATTATTTCAAACCCCATTGATAAAAAAAAAATCAAAACCAATCAGTCTGCAAATGGGATTATTATTGCACTATATTATTTGATGTCCAATGCTTATGTCAGCTAACAATAGATGGCTCCACAGTAGCATGAAGATAACTGCCCTAGAATAGATATAAGAAAGACATCATGTGTTGTTGAATTTATAAACACACAGCAGTATTTTTTTTTGTTAAGCATGAAAAATTGTTTCCTTTCCACTATTATTTTTAGAAATGACAGATTTAAGAATACACAGAGATATAAGAAATTTAACTACATATATAATTCTAATAAAGGAGGGTCAAAACACTCATTAATAATGTGAAAGACAAAATACACAAACTGGATAGGCCTAACGTTGTTCATGGTGTACGATACAACCAAAAGGGCTATCCATACACATACTATGGTGAGATGAAGGCTAATCTACAAAACAAGACTAAAACAACACACTTTAATGTATAAAAAAACAAAGTCCAATTCTACCGGTACATTAGTCTTTTACAACCATGAGAAAAAAAAACGAACAGTTTTGATCCAAGTATTATTAAAATGTGCAAGAAAAGAAACGACAAAAAGCACAAGATTAAAGAGGCATGGTTCATTGCACAAAATGAATATGTAATGAATCAAAAATCGAATAGTATTCAAATTATCAAAAAATGGGGTCTTCTCAACAGACTAACAATGGTTATGATGCACAAGCTTTGAAAGAATATTTGATTCAATTAATTGCAATAAAATATATATAAACTCTGTTTCAGCACTTTACATCAGTATTAGTAATAGCAGAGTACCAAAATAATTCTATATATATATTTATGATTTTTTTAATTTTTAGTTAATCTTACATATTATATATTTGATTTTCAATAAATTAATAACGAAATGTGAATTTAATTTTATAAATAGGATATGTCTACTGATAATGTGAGACGTGCATAAGATGAGATGATCAAAAATGGCGATTTTTTTAAAAGCAATAAAATAATATCTTTCTTTATCTAGTTTAGTAATATAAATTTATGTTTTAATTTATCTCTTTTCCAAACTTGTTTATAGTCATTTATTTGACATCTTTTGTGAATAGACAGTGCCAATCAATGACGATAATAAAAATAAAATGAATTAACCATGATTTATACATGTACAGTGCATCCCAGAAAAATGATGTGATGTGATGTACTGTAGCTTCTTCTTAAACGAAGTCAAGAATCTCTCAGCAATTATATCAAGAAAAACTTGTTAGCTACTTAATTTTACATTCCCTAGTCTAATTTTTCACATATTCTGCTCCATCCCATTTCCACAACATAATCTTTGTCAACTCTACAGCCTTTATATCTAAATCCCCCTTTTTCTAAATCCAGCATAAACACCAATAATCTACTTTCTGTATAATCACTTTTTTCATATTTATTTTTCCATAACTTCATTATATATGCCCTTTCTGTTTTCAAGCATTTACATTCAATTAACAAATGCCTAATATTTTCCATTCCTTCTTTACATAATTTACAGACTAAATCACCCATATTTTTCCATTTACACGCATATTCTCTTGTTGCTAAAGATCCTGTTTGAGCCTTAAACAATGAACTACTTTCCTTACTATTATCATAAATTAACTCACACCTAATATTCTGTTTATTTCTATATATATTTAAACTCTTTTTACTCTCCATACTAGTTCTCCATCTCTCTAACTGCCTATTCTTTATTAATAAATCTATTCTTTTATCCCATTCCTTACCACTATAACATTCAACAATCCTCCTAACACAATCATCCCATCTTTTGTACAAATATAGATATAAATTCTTTATCCAAATCTTTTGCATACAGTATTACCTTTCTCATCCATCTTGAATTCTTTATCCAAATTTTTTGCATACCGTATTACCTTTCTTACCCATCTTGTTACCTGCACTCTGCTCATAACCCAATTAAATACTATTTTAGCTATTCTTTTATTATCCATAAACTGCAATCCACCAAACACTTCCATTTTACTTTTTGCATCCCTCATATGAAAACTTGACCATCCCATTTCTCCTTGAATTACCTCCCTTGCTGTCCATACATCTGCATCCAATGCATGTCTTCCTACTTCCCTTTGAACTTTTTCTAAGTAATTTAATACCCCATTACTAACATATAATGCATCATTACCATATGTTAACCCTGCTACTGCAACTCCTTTCCATATAATTCTAGCTACGTCATATTTATTATATGAAAACACTGTTAATTTCTTTATCAATCCCTTTCTTTTTTTTGCTTCGTTTATCATTTTTTTCTCCCACTCATCCAAATAATTTTTCTGATTACTTAAAATAATTCCCAAATAACTATATCTATTCACCACACTTAATATTTCCCAACAAAAATTCTACATCTTCTGTTTCCCCAGTGTTAACCATCATTATATTTGATTTTTCTTCACTAAATTTAATCCCCATCTCTTTACCCACCCTTGCACATATCCTCAACATAACTTCCATATCTTCTCTTCTTTCTGCACACAAAAATATATCGTCTGCAAAAAAAAAAAAAACTGACAAAATATATATTCCATTACTACCTATTAACAGTATCTCTATCCCTCTTCGTAAATTTTCTATTGCTCTTTCCATTTCACTCAAATACAATACAAACAAAATAGGTGACAAAGGGCATCCTTGCCTTAGTCCCACCCCATTTTTAACTTTAACTGACTCTATATTCCCTAATTGACATATATAATAATTATTTTCATATAATTTCTTAATAATATTTACTAAAGCTTCATCCATTCCCAAATTCACTAAACTTATCCATAATCTATTTCTGTTTACTCTATCATATGCCTTCTCTATATCTATAAAACTTATATATAACTATTTACGTGAATTCCTACTCATATCCATAAGTTGTGTAACTACAAATAAACTATCTCCTATACGCCTATCTAAACTAAAACCTCCTTGCATTTCCCCCACTACATTAATCCCTTCCATCCATTTTACAATTCTTCTAGTCACCATATATGAAAAAACTTTATATAAAACTGATGTAACGCCATCTCTGAATTAAAACACATAACATACAAAACAGTTGAGACATTCATCACAAAAATTTTAAAGTTCTAGTTTCGTAGATTTTCTTCAATGCTCTCCCTGCCATTATGAAATCTTGCAAACCATTTGAAAATTTTCTTGAGACTCAGATATTCACTACCATACAGTTTAAATCATTTCAAAAAATTCAGTCACAGTTTGGCCCAATTTAAAACAAAATTAAATGATAGTGCATTATTCCATTGTGGGTTAAGATACAAAACACACTTTCATACTTCATGTTGCAACTCATAATTCAAACATGCAAGCACTTTAAAATTTTTGTGGTGAACAGGTAGCCTATGTCGCTATAGAACACACACATTGATTCATAGAAGGCACTACAGGCACTTTGCAAAGAGAACCGTTCATTTGATCACTTGAATAATTTATACATTCTGTCACAAAGTTTTAACACGAGAGAATCATTACAAATAAATATGAATATACAGGTCGAAAACAAATAATAAAAAAATCAAAGTTTACAAAGATTAACGTTATAATCTAGAGTTTGAATAAAAATAAAAAAAACAATTTAGAACTAGCCGCAAATCATTATATCATCAAAAAATAATCATTAATTATAATTATCCATGAAGCGCAGTGCACTGGATTTGGGTACAGAACAATATAATAATGATCAACATAAGATAATCATTATAAACATGGTAATCAATGCGATTGTAAATTGGTTACATAATGATCACTGCTACGAGGTGATTTGCAAACTTTATTAAATCCTACGATTAAAATATATATGAATGCTACTTCCAACTCTGACTTCAGCCATTTTTACAATGGCCAATCAAAAGTATACCTGCCAGAAGTAATATGTCTAATGGCTTTTGTATTGCTCTCAAATACATGTGCAAAAAGTAAAAGTTCAATAGTGTACATACACACACCAACACATACATGCATAATAATAGATATAGCTTTCTTACTGTAGCATAACCACATGATGTTTTTGCATGACTTTCAATAGATTCTAATATATCGACACCAACATCTAGCAGAAATGGATCTTTAGTAGCTTGATAAAGATACATAACACTTTCAATTAATTCTGCAAAAGAAAAACAAAAGAGACACATATAAATTAAAAAATATAAAAAGGATTTGAGGTGATATCTACATACACGGCATGTTCCACTGAAAAGGTGATTAGTTCTCCCCCCAAGTTGCAGTGCCATCACCAAATTGCTGCATGTGCTGAGTAACAACACAGTTAAACTATTCACCACAAAATTTAGCATGAGTGAACCTTGGGTTATGACATGAAAGATGACAGCATGTTTCATACCTAAACCATAATAAACAATGCAGTATCGGTAAATTTTGTTGAATTGGACAAAACTGTTACATAAACATTTGAAATGATTCAAACCATGTATAGCAGTTGTAAGAACATTTTAAAATGCTTTGCAAGATTTCATGATAGCAGAAAGACCAAGATGATTTACCTCTGAAGGTGCAAAATACAATCACATTGCATGTGGTTACTGTGATTTAGACCCAAAATCATCTTTCTGGTGAATAGATAAAGTATGTATTATGTAACCAATTATTAATTCAGAGATGGCTCTGCAGAAATTTTGGAGAGATCATCACCTTTTCACCAGGACTCGCTGTCTAGATATATATGAATCTTAGTTTCATGTTTCAATAAATGCAAAACATCTCAATGATATATATCATATATTTTTAAGTCTGACAGTTATTTAACTACAATAAAATTAAAACTGATTGAATTACATTAAAATGTATGTTTTACTTGCAAGAAAGATACACAAGTCAAAAGTAATAATAAATCACAAACTTCATCAAGCAGAAAGACAAATAAAAATATACATATAAGATGATAGCGGAAAAAAATCACATGATCATTATTTCACAAGCTGTTAATAATAGTAAAGTGATGTGATGTACTGTGGCTTCTTCTTAAACATAGTCAATAATATCTGAGCAATTATGCCCAGACAAACCTGTTAGCCACTTAATTTTCCATTCCCCACTCTAAATTTTCCTATATTCTGCTCCATCCCATTTCCACAACATAAACTTTGTAAATTCTATAGCCTTAATATCTAATTCCCCCTTATCTTTTCCCAAACCCAGCATAAAAACCAATAATTCACTTTCTGTATAATCACTTTTTTCATATTTATTCTTCCATAACTTCATTATATGTGCCCTTTCTGTTTTCAAACATTTACATTCAATTAATAAATGCCTAATATTTTCTATTCCTTCCTTACATAATTTACAAAATAAATCATCCATGTTTTTCCATTTACATGTATATTCTCTTGTAGCTAAAAATCCCATTCGAGCCTTAAACAATAAACTACTTTCCTTACTATTATCATATATTAACTCGTACCTAATATTCTGTTTATTTCTATATATATTTAAACTCTTTTTACTCTCCATACTATTTCTCCATCTCTCTAACTCCCTATTCTTCATTAATAAATCTATTCTTTTATCCCATTCCTTACTACTATAACACTCAACAATCCTCTTAACACAATCATCCCATCTTTTGTACAAATATACTGATATAAATTCTTTATCCAAATCTTTTGCATACCGCATTATCTTTCTCACCCATCTTGTTACCTGCCCTTTACTCATAACCCAATTAAATACTATTATGGCTATTCTTTTATTATCCATAAACTGCAATCTACTAAACATTTTCATTTTACTTTTTGCATCTCTGATATGAAAACTTGACCATCCCATTTCTCCTTGAATTGCCTCCTTTGCTGTCCATACATCTGCATCGAATTCATGTCTTCCTACTTCCCTTTGGACTTTTTCTAAATAATCTAATACCCCTTTACTATCACATAATGCATCATTACCATATGTTAACCTTGCTACTGCAAATCCCTTCCATATAATTCTAGCTACATCATGTTTATTATATGAAAACAGTGTTAATTTCTTTATCAATCCCTTTCTTTTCTTTGCTTCATTTATCAATTTTTTCCCCCATTCATCCAAATAATTTTTCTGATTACTTAAAATAATCCCCAAATAACTATATCTATTCACCACACTTAACTTAATATCTCCCAATAAAAATTCTACATCTTCTCTTTCTCCAGTATTAACCATCATTATATTTGATTTTTCTTCACTAAATTTAATCCCCATTTCTTTACCCACTCTTGCACATGTCATCAGCATAACTTCCATATCTTTTCTTCTTTCTGCACACCAAAAAAAATATCATCCGCAAAAAAAAGACAAACTCTCCATACAGTAGTGCCACCCAGTGCAAGCCTTAGTAATCAATGAATGCAAAAAGGTTTGTGCATAAAATCCCTATCTAGTTCCTACTCATTCAATATCCCCAGATTAGTTTCTAGCTCGTGGCTTTCATCAGTAAGGAGCTTTGGATCTGAGAGCACTGTACATAGATCTTAAGATCAAATGGAACCCTCCAGCAGTCACCTTTTACCTATTCAGTTAGAGGCCAAGCCGAAAACATAATGTTTTCAATCCAAGCTCATTTGCTTGTAGAGCACTACCATACGGGAGTCTGCTACAGCTTGTGTAAGAATAGAAAATGGTAAGCATATGATGTTCTGGTGGTTTTACATCAATGCTGCCTATGGGTTAATAGTGACTGTGGTTTAACCAAAGACACTAAAATGTATAGATGCAGAACTGGGTTGATCTATATGATTCTACAAGCAAATGAGTTTGGATTGAAAACCTTATTGCATTTTCATCTTGGAGTCATAGCTTTATAATTAATTAAAAAGGTAAAAGATGGTGGCTGGATGGTTGCATTAGATCCTAAATATCTAGATGCAGTGATGAAAGCCACAAACTAGAAACTAGTCTGGAAATATTGGAAGAGTAGAGACTCAAGAAGGATTTTATGCACAATCCTTCTTGCATACACTGATTATTAAGCTCACACTGGGTGGCACTAGTGTATGGAGAGTTTGCGGAGATAGTAATGGATTATGAGTAGCAAGAATTGATTAATAATTTGAATAAGATTAAAGGAAGAGTAGGAGTAGTTGGATTATTACCAAGATTTAACAATAGGTATATGTTAAATAGGGCAGTAGGACTTATATAGCAAAGATTGATTGCACTTAGAAAAACAAGTAAGTGAAACATTAGGGGATTTGATTTAGGAAAAATATTATAGTTCAGGAAATTTATAGAGGGGAGAAGGGTTTTAAATTACAGTATTATCAAAAAGATTAAGAATGGAAAGGATGTAAGAAGTAAACAAAGGGTAGCTGATTTAGATATAAATGTAGATGTGGAAAGGGAATGGATCTGTAAAAGTAATGATAAACAAGCTAACTACAAATGTAATAGAGAAAAAGAATTTATAGAAGGATAGTAAGAAAAGAAGAAATTGTTAAAAATTGGATATTTGAATATGCAAAGTGGTAAATGATCAGAAAAGTGGCTGGAATTAAACAAAGCAGTTA
The DNA here is from genome assembly GCA_028023455.1 of Epiperipatus broadwayi. Classification (NCBI taxonomy): domain Eukaryota; kingdom Metazoa; phylum Onychophora; class Udeonychophora; order Euonychophora; family Peripatidae; genus Epiperipatus; species Epiperipatus broadwayi. The sequence goes on along the minus strand of JAQFVV010012436.1, from coordinate 1,120,096 downwards.
AAAATGAAGAGTTTGAGATATTAGCAATAGCGAAACACATGTAAGAGAAGAAGAAAAACCTATACTGGAAGATTTGGTATGGCAGGGTATGAATAGAAAAGAAAGAAGGGGTGATGGTATAGGGGTTGTGTCAAAAAAATATTTAAATACTGTAAAGTGTCAAGAACATTTGTAGTCTGACATAAAGTTAGATGGTGGCTATAGTGTATATGTCCACTGGAGATAATCAAACTATAATGGAGTGGAACAGTAGCATATATGAATGCATAGTTAAGGATATACAGAGTTTCAAATAAAAGGGAAAGAAAATTATGGTTATAGGGGATATGAATGGGCATATCTAAGAAACTGATGATATGGATAACAAGAATAAATACTTTTTGAAATTTTTTTTGTCAGAGAGTGGATTTGAGCATTAGAAATTTAACAAATATTTGAGAGGCAATATACATGGTCTAGAAATAATATATTTCACTCAATAGATTATGTAGAGAAAGAGATAATAAACACAGTGCAGAAAATTAAAGTATTTGATAATGAAGAGAGAGTATGTAATAGTGATCATAATTTCTTTATAATAGAAATGGTTAGTAATGTGATGGAAAATACTAATAAAAGTAGAAAGGATAGTGAAAGATGTGGATGGAGAATGAATGATAATAATAAGTTAGAAGAATATAAAATAAAAGATGAAGAAATTATGGAAGAGTTTGTTGGGGATGAATATAAAGACTGGTGTGGTAAAGTAGAAAAAACAGCAAATAGAGTTTCAGATGGGAATATTCAAATGAATAAAAGTAAATGAGAATTAGTAAAAGGGTAAAAGAAAAGAAAAGCATGTAGAGAATATAAATGTGGTATTAAAAACAAAGAAAGTGAAAAAGATGTTATGTTAAATGGGAAAAGTATTTAAAAAAATTAATTGGCTATATAGAGAGAATAAAATTAAATAGTAAATTATTGGAGGATTTTAATAAAAGTAAAAGAGATGGGAGTAAAAAATTTTGAAAATATGTTAAAAGAAGCAATGTAGAGGAGAGAGAAATAATATTAGTAAATGATGAGGGAAAAAAGCATAGCTCTAGAGAAGAATTAGAGACAATCTTAAATCAATATGTAATGGATGTTAGATGTGAAGGATAGAGTGATAATAAACATAAAGGCACACAGCAATAGAAATATTAGTTTTACAGAAAATGAATTAAATGAGGCAGGGCAGCAGAGATGGTGATAAATTTGGGAAATAGGGAAAAATTAAATTTATTATTGTTTTAATAATATGGCATAGAACAGAGAATTTCCAGATAATTGAACAAATACAAGAGTAAAGCTATTATTTAAAGGTAAGCATGGATAGAAAGTTAAACAAATATAGACCAACAGTGGTCACGTCAATATTATACAAAGTTTTTGAATATATAGTGATTAGAAGGGTGTCAAAATGGATGGAAGAAAATAATATAGTGGGAAAAATTTAAAGAGGCTTTAGATCAGATAGGCATACTATATGTATCAAGTGAGGTGGAACTAAGGCAAGGATGCCCTATGTCAATTATTTTGTTTTTGATATATTTGAGAAAAATGGAGATAGCAATAGAAAGACTAGGAAGCAGGATACGGATACCATTAATAGATGGCAAGAGAGTGTAATCATTATCAGGTCATTTATCTTCTTGCGCATAGAAAGTATGGAAGATATGCTGTAGATAGATGTAAGGGTGGGTAAAGAGATGGGGATTACATTTAGTGAAGAAAAATCAAAAGTAATCATGATAAATGCTGGAGAAAGAGAAAAGAAAAAAATTTTATTGATGGATATAAAGTTAAATGTGGTAAATAGGTGTAACTATTTGGGAATCATTTTAAGTAATCAAAGAAATTGCTTGGATGTTTGTGAGAAAAAATTAATAAATGAAGCAAAGAAAAGAAAGAGACTGATAAAGAAATTAACAGTGTTTTCATATAATAAATATGATGTAGCTAGAATTATATGGAAGGGAGTGGCAGGAGCAGAGTTAATTTATAGTATTGATGCATTAGGTGCTAGTAAAGGAGTGTTAGATTACTTAGAAAAAGTACAAAAAGAAGTAGGAAGATATGCATTAGATGCAGATGTGAGGACAGCAAAGGAGGCAATTCAAGAAGAAATGGGATCGTCGAGTTTTTATGAAATATGGAAAAAGCAAAATGAAAATGTTTGATAGAGTGCAATTTATGGATAGTAAAAGAATAACCAAAATAGTATTTAATTGGGTTACAAATAAAGGACAGGCAATGTAGCATGGTGTGCAGAAAATTTGGATAAAGACTTTATGTCAGTATACTTGTACAAAAGATGGGATGATTGTGTTAGAATTGTTAAGTCTTATAGTGGCAAAGAATAAAATAAAAGAATAGATGCAATAATAAAAAATAAATAAAATTGGAGAGATGGAGAAATAATATGGAGAATAAAGAGTTTAAATATATATAAAAGTAAACAGAATTTTGGGTGTGAGGTAAATTTATGATAAGAAGGAAAGTAGTTTACTGTTTAAGGTTTGAACAGAATCATTAGCAACAAGGGAATATACAAATAAATGAGGAATTTGGGTGATTTAGTCTGCAAGTTATTTAAGGAAGACGTGGAAAATATTAGGCCTGTTAATTGAATGCAAATGCTTACAAGAAGAAAGGGTACAAATAATGAAGTTGTGGGAGAATAAATATAAACAAAATGATTATAGAAAAAGTGGGTTATTGGTTTAAGCCATAAAGTGGAAAAAAATAATATTGTGAAAATAGGGTGGAGCAGGATAGAGAAAAATATAGGAAAAACTTAAGAGTGGGGAATGGAAAGGAAAGGTAACCAACCGGTTCCCTCTGGGCATAGTGGCTGAGAGATTCCTGAATCCTATAAAGAGAAGCTATAGTGCATTGCAATGCATATAGTATTGATAGCAGAAACAAAATACAATAAAAGGAGAATATCATTAACTTGAAACCTCTGATGCCAGGGCTATTTCAGATCTCCATATTTTTTGGACTTCATCAGTTTTATTATTCATAATTTGAATATATTATAATAGTCTCTGCATGTATTAAATACTTGTAAATAACTAAACTGGAACCTATATAAAATTAAAACTAACATTTAATTATTTAAGCTACCATATGTTTCATAGATCTGCCATATCACCTAAACCAGCAGAGGGCAAAGTCTTGCTTGGAAAGTTATTCTTATTATCGATTATTTTATCTAATAATATAAATGGAATATTTTAATGAAATCTTAACTCCTGCTTTGCTTTGCTACAATAAGATAATAATGTTGGGAATTAATTAAGAAAAACTAAAGTTTATTAATAATAACAGTAAACAACTTTGGGAAATAAGTTTCTATCCATCAATATAAGAAATCAAATAAATTATTTTAAAGATAAAAATTTGAATCAATGGAAACAACTTCTCAGATGTCTTTCAATAAGTCTATGTTTACGTATCTGTTATACATATATAGTGATGTTGCAATAAGCACTGCATTAATAAATAAGTGTAAATAAACAAAAACTTTAAATAAATACAGAAAAAAAAACAAAATTTGAAATGACAGCAGCTATTTTTTCATTTTGTAGCACCATACGCTATCATGTTTATTAATAACAAACATTTCTATGGGTTACGTTAAAAAGACATGCATTTTCTTCGCTTTTTATTTTATTCTTATCAAATTTTAATATAATGTGAGATTTAATATAATAAAATGTTTTTTACACATAAAGCTAAATGTTTTGAGATTTAAGAAATATTGTAAAAATATCTTTCTTAAATGATAAAACAAAAATTATCGATTTAGTAGTGGTAGAAAAAAAAATTATAAAAAATTCTTATATTGCGCAGGAAAACTTTAATCAGCAATCTGAAATGGGTAAAAGGAAGTAGAATAATTGTACAGATTTTAAAGTCGATACGGACTTGAAAATATCAAAATAATTAGGTCATTGTCTGCTGATAATAAAACTACTATTATGTTTCCATAGGAGTAAAAAAATTATTGAAGAGGAAGGATATATCATCGAGAGCTTGAATAAATGCAACAAAAATTGAATATTTCATTATTCTTTTATTTATTCAGAGCTCATGTAAATATAACAAAAATTGGGTATTTCACTATTCATTTTATTTATCCAAAGCTCGTATAAATGTAACAAAAATCGGATATTTCACTATTCATTTTATTTTAAAAAATAATGATACAATACAATAAGTTTTTTATTTTTTTTATTTTCTAAGTGAATTTGAATGAGTGCACACACATACACACACACATTGTAAATAAATATGTAAATATGTTCCCTTAAATTTATTATTAAGATCTACTTTTTTTTTTTTTTAATTTTGTAATAAGTTTTGTAAACTAAACTGAATAATTCATTAAAACCAATTGGCAACCTGTATATTTAATCATCAATAGTGGTCACTATATGGCGCTACTTGTACAATTTCTTTTAAAATTTTATATATATATATATTTTTTCCTCATGTGTCATAGCATCAGCCGGGAAGTGAACCTGTTAACCCAGGACAACTGCTTGTAAAACAGCTGTCGCTGACCTCTCGACCACCAATGACCAAAATCAATTAACAGAAACAATTTTTAAAATGCCAAAGAAATAATTATAATCATAGATGAAAATTTTTTTTTTTTTCATATGTCATAGCATCGGCCGGGACGCGAACCCACAACCGTCTGCAACCAACTACTTGCTTGCATGGCGGCTGCGATACCTCTCGGCTGATGAAATTTTTTAATAAAATTCAAGCAGAAAAGCATTAATATTTGTTTTGACTCTATCTTTATTACCTGGACGAAGTGGATAACTTTCCCGTTTTGCATGAGCCTGACTTTGTGGGATACTGTAGAACTCCGGAGTAAAACCAAATTGCTGCCATACTTGATGATAATTATGCAGTGTTTTCATAGCTGAATCGATGTCACCAACCAAACTCTAAATAACAATAGCTAATATGACAATAAAATTTTAACTAAAAATATTTTTCTTTGGGATCTTTAATTAACCAAAAAAAAAGAAGTAAAGCATTTAAGAAAACAATAGCAATCACTTGACTTATAAATCCAAATATATTTATATACACCTGGGTCTCTTTTTACGTGGACCTATTTAACACGATTTTGAAGTTACGCTATTCGTGTTTCACTGGAAGTCGATTTCCGATAATGCACTATTACTTTAAATAATAAATTTCGCGCACTTATGTTATATTGAAAGTAATAGCACATTATTGGAATTCGACTTCCATCTTAGTAATTTCAATATTTTCAGTGCTTTATAATAGTAAGATTTTATGCAATAATGAAATTAAAATCATGATTTCCACATTTTATGTATACACATATTAAATTTTACAAGATTATAATGCATTTTAAATCACATTCTGTTTTTGCTTTTTAAAAAAGAACGTAATCAATTATTATTTTCTTATTAATGACACTAACCATTAACGTGCTCTTAAATTCCAATGAGAGCTAAATGGTTGTATGTCTGGATATCGAAACAAAACAACACTCTCCATATAGTAGTGCCATCTTGTGCTAACAAGAGCAATCAATGGATGCCAGAAGGGTTGTGCATAAAATCCCTATCTAATGCCTACCCATCCAATATCCCCAGACTAGTTTCTGGCTTGTGGCCTTCATCAGTGAGGAGCCTTGGATCTGAGAGCACTGCACCTAGATCTTAGGATCTAATGCAACCCTCCAGCACCCACCTTTTAACTCTATTTAATTACAAAACTATGAGAATGAAATTGAAAACACTATTAATATTTTCAATCCAAGCTCAATAGCTTATATAGTCATATGGGTCTGAACTCAATTTAGTACCCATACATTTTGGTGTCTTTGGCTCTTTAACAACCATAGCCACCACTATCCTATTAGGCAGGATTGGTGTTAAACCACTAAACATCACATGATCACTATCTCATACTAGCACAATAATTGTTATTAAACAATTCAAAACAAAACAACACTCTCCATATAGTAGTGCCATCTTGTGCTAACAAGAGCAATCAATGGATGCCAGAAGGCTTGTGCATAAAATCCCTATCTAATGCCTACTCATCCAATATCCCCAGACTAGTTTCTGGCTTGTGGCCTTCATCAGTGAGGAGCCTTGGATCTGAGAGCACTGCACCTAGATCTTAGGATCTAATGCAACCCTCCAGCACCCACCTTTTAACTCTATTTAACTACAAAACTATGAGAATGAAATTGAAAACACTATTAATATTTTCAATCCAAGCTCAATAGCTTATATAGTCATATGGGTCTGAACTCAATTCAGTACCCATACATTTTGGTGTCTTTAACAACCATAGCCACCACTATCCTATTAGGCAGGATTGGTGTTAAACCACTAAACATCACATGATCACTATCTCATACTAGCACAATAATTGTTATTAAACAATTCAAAACAAAACAACTCTCCATATAGTAGTGCCATCTTGTGCTAACAAGAGCAATCAATGGATGCCAGAAGGCTTGTGCATAAAATCCCTATCTAATGCCTACTCATCCAATATCCCCAGACTAGTTTCTGGAGGGTTGCATTAGATCCTAAGATCTAGGTGCAGTGCTCTCAGATCCAAGGCTCCTCACTGATGAAGGCCACAAGCCAGAAACTAGTCTGGGGATATTGGATGAGTAGGCATTAGATAGGGATTTTATGCACAAGCCTTCTGGCATCCATTGATTGCTCTTGTTAGCACAAGATGGCACTACTATATGGAGAGTGTTGTTTTGTTTTGAATTGTTTAATAACAATTATTGTGCTAGTATGAGATAGTGATCATGTGATGTTTAGTGGTTTAACACCAATCCTGCCTAATAGGATAGTGGTGGCTATGGTTGTTAAAGAGCCAAAGACACCAAAATGTATGGGTACTGAATTGAGTTCAGACCCATATGACTATATAAGCTATTGAGCTTGGATTGAAAATATTAATAGTGTTTTCAATTTCATTCTCATAGTTTTGTAGTTAAATAGAGTTAAAAGGTGGGTGCTGGAGGGTTGCATTAGATCCTAAGATCTAGGTGCAGTGCTCTCAGATCCAAGGCTCCTCACTGATGAAGGCCACAAGCCAGAAACTAGTCTGGGGATATTGGATGAGTAGGCATTAGATAGGGATTTTATGCACAAGCCTTCTGGCATCCATTGATTGCTCATGTTAGCACAAGATGGCACTACTATATGGAGAGTGTTGTTTTGTTTTGAATTGTTTAATAACAATTATTGTGCTAGTATGAGATAGTGATCATGTGATGTTTAGTGGTTTAACACCAATCCTGCCTAATAGGATAGTGGTGGCTATGGTTGTTAAAGAGCCAAAGACACCAAAATGTATGGGTACTGAATTGAGTTCAGACCCATATGACTATATAAGCTATTGAGCTTGGATTGAAAATATTAATAGTGTTTTCAATGTCATTCTCATAGTTTTGTAGTTAAATAGAGTTAAAAGGTGGGTGCTGGAGGGTTGCATTAGATCCTAAGATCTAGGTGCAATGCTCTCAGATCCAAGGCTCCTCACTGATGAAGGCCACAAGCCAGAAACTAGTCTGGGGATATTGGATGAGTAGGCATTAGATAGGGATTTTATGCACAAGCCTTCTGGCATCCATTGATTGCTCTTGTTAGCACAAGATGGCACTACTATATGGAGAGTGTTGTTTTGTTTTGAATTGTTTAATAACAATTATTGTGCTAGTATGAGATAGTGATCATGTGATGTCTGGATATCGCGAGCTTCGTAAACAATTAATAAAATCATCGTCTCAAAGATTAATTACTAATTACGTTGTCACCAGAAAATCATAATAATTAAAACGTGTATAAAAAAATGTATTACTGTACTGTAAATTATGCATAAAAATATATATTTTGAATAAAATTAAATATTATAGTTAAAAAAAGTTTTTGTATCAATTTTTTCCAAATTTGAAATTTTTTATTAGTCATATTTTATTTCCTTATTTTTTTTTTGCGCGAATTTTAAAGTAATTTTACGTTGGTGCTTTGCTTTTATGCGAATTTTGAAAAATCACAGACCACACACCCCCCCCTTTCAATATAAGTAACGTCTATTTCGTTTGCTCGTGTTTAGGAACCTATCTATCGCGTAAAACGAGACCCAGGTGTACATATAAATACAAACACATATTTCGAAAGTATCTATCTAAAGAATATACAAGTCAACATCTACACCAACAATTATTCATTATCATAATCGTTAATTTTCAAACTTTAATACTTTTATTCTACTGAAGCTAATTTCCCAACAATTTAAATGTTTTCCCAGGTATGTCTACAGTGGTTTTGCCTTCCAAACTGTTCTTCACCATCTGGATTTTAAAATTCCATTTCCCAACATTATTTATCTTCTTACTAGTCCAGACTTTTCCCCACGATTCACAATGCTCTTGTAAATCATCTTTTTTTATTTTCTCAATATTGAACTGGATTGAAATCCGATTCAATGGTGTTATTACAAAAAAGAAATTTATTAAGCTTTTAATTTTCATGAAACGTTTAAGGTTTAAATTTTCATTATTATTTAAAAAGAGTACATGTATCAAAATACACAGGCGTTTATATGTAAAACGGATCATTTTAAGGTTTATCGATTTATTCTAAAATAGTTTTCTTATACCGCTTGTTTTTACTTTAAATCAATTTGATTAAAAAACAGGCAAGCTTGCTAATTACATTCCTGTAGCTTTTATATTAATTATTTTAAAGTTCATTCCAAAAGCAGAGATTTAATTGTGTTTTTGTTTTAATAATCCCTGGGTAGAATTCTTAGATTAGATTGAGCTGGAGATTAATATTTGCCCTGCCTTAGGTGTAGCATTCAACAACAAGGAAAGTGTTTCGCAGGAAATGGAGCGAGGTATAAATAGCCCTGAAAATTTGGAGAGGAGTTAATTAATTATTCTTAACTAGACAAGCTGTTTCTCAAGTGAAAGTTTATATCAGTTCAGACATTTAAATTCTTCAAGGAAATTCGCTGTTGTTAAATCCTTTTGCTTGCAACAAGATGACAAATACTGTACGTGTTATCACCACCAGAATGGCTTGCTAACTTAACAAAGGCCAGATCCCTAACTTCCAAATTTGCTCCAGTAATGCCTTAAACATCTAGAAGAAGCCGAAACCTCTTTACCTCTACCTTGCTGCTGTCAATGACCTGAAAATGAACTAAAATAATAGTGTGCACTCTATGTGAACATTGTTTTTACCGAAAGGTAACTATTTTCTTTTTTTATTCTTCCCAGGGTAAATTAATTCTCATTAAATCTCCGCTCAGTCTAATTATAAATCTGTATTCATAAGCTTAAGTAATATTTATACTCATATTTAATCTTTATTGTGTTTTCTTGTATTTTTGTAATGGGTTTTGGAATCTTAGTTTTAAGATTCCCAATTTGCTTTCAGTTTTGTTTATTGGAGAGTGACAAATGAGTTTTATATTTTTATGCCTCACTTTTTATAAATGCTTTAGCAGTCGTGTATATTTTAAATGCTTACCTGTAATTATTTTATTATTCAATAATTAATTTTTAAACACTGTGTTTGCGCTTTTGCAAACCTCCAAAAATCTTTTGGCTGATGACTTTATTGTCTAATTTTCCGCAGGTGGGGATTTCGTTTCTTATATCTCTGAAAGCGGAAATTAGAATTGTTTTTCTTTGTAATTTTATAAGTCGTCAGCAGGAAGATAATATTTATCCCTTTTTAAATTACAGGTGAGAGAGACTTTCGTTCTGCTAAAGTATTTAAAACTTTTAATATTTTCGTACTCATGTGCACTCTCCGATAGATTTATTTTTGTATTTATTACGTGTGTTTTAAATTTATCAGAGCGTGTACTCAGAATTTGTTTGTAATTCATTTTCTTTAATTGCTGGGGCAGACGTAACTGGTTTTCTAAAGATTTACTTGTCTCCTATTGAGACCTTTAATTATTCTTAGTTTTTGCCAATTGTTTGGTTGGGGATTCACCGGTTTTAATTGTTTTCCTTTCATTTTAAATCATATTTTTCGGTTGTTCTTGGGGTAAATCAACCACCTTTATTTTAAATGTAATAATAGGTGCAGCTTCTACCGACACTTGACATTCGGAGTCCGACACATTTTTCGGGTCTTGAAAAGCTCGTCGGCGCTGGTTTCGTTGATTTGTTTCAAGAACGTATTGTTTAAGTATCTGAAAGTGAGAACCAATGTTTGGGTGAATCCTCTGCTGAATAAAATTTGCTTCCTCCCTTTATAATTCGTTTAGTAGAAGATCAGTCGGTCTGTCATAGCTTTGCATTTAGTATTTCTGGTACACGACTAAGTTAACCCTATTTATTGCGTCATAAATAAATTATACTTCATAATTTATTGTCTCTTAATAAAATTTTAAATTTGTTTAAACTTAATTTGGCTGACGTTTGTCTTTGTGCTTTTTGTCTCAATTGTCTAAACAATTTAAGATCTCTTGTTTCTCCCTGAGGCTAGTCGGCACAAACCATCATCATCATCTATTCTGATCACAGTAAATAAATTTTCCATGTGATGTATTATGGCTTCTCCTTAAACGAAGTCAAGAATATCTCAGCAATTATGCCCAGATAAACCTGTTAGCCACTTTATTTTACATTCCCCACTCTAAATTTACCCATAATCTGCTCTATCCCATTTCCACAACATAATCTTTGTCAACTCTATAACCTTTATATCTAAATCCCCCTTATCTTTTCCCAAACCCAGCATAAAAACCAATAATTCACTTTCTGTATAATCACTCTTTTCATATTTATTTTTCCACAACTTCATTATATGTACCCTTTCTGTTTTCAAACATTTACATTCAATTAACAAATGCCTAATATTTTCAATTCCTTCCTTACATAATTTACAAAATAAATCACCCATATTTTTCCATTTACATGTATATTCTTTTGTAGCTAAAGATCCCGTTCAAGCCTTAAACAATAAACTACTTTCCTTACTATTATCATATATTAACTCACACCTAATATTCTGTTTATTTCTATATATATTTAAACTCTTTTTACTCTCCATACTATTTCTCCATCTCTCTAACTCCCTAGTCTTTATTAATAAATTTATTCTTTTATCCCATTCCTTACTACTATAACACTCAATAATCCTCTTAATACAATCATCCCATCTTTTGTACAAATATACTGATATAAATTCTTTATCCAAATCTTTTGCATACCGCATTACTTTCTCACCCATCTTGTTACCTGCCCTTTACTCATAACCCAATTAAATACTATTTTAGCTATTCTTTTATTATCCATAAACTGCAATCTACCAAACATTTTCATTTTACTTTTTGCATCTCTCATAAGAAAACTTGACCATCCCATTTCTCCTTGAATTGCCTCCCTTGCACCATACTTCTGCATCCAATGCATGTCTTCCTACTTCCCTTTGAGCTTTTTCTAAGTAATCTAATATCTTTTTACTAACATATAATGCATCATTACCATATGTTAACCCTGCTACTGCAACTCCTTTCCATATAATTCTAGCTACATCATATTTATTATATGAAAATACTGTTAATTTCTTTATCAATCCCTTTCTTTTCTTTGCTTCATTTATCAATTTTTTCTCCCATTCATCCAAATAATTTTTCTGATTACTTAAAATAATTCCAAAATAACTATATCTATTCACCACACTTAACTTAATATCTATCAATAAAAATTCTACATCTTCTCTTTCCCCAGTATTAACCATCATTATATTTGATTTTTCTTCACTAAATTTAATCCCCATCTTTTTACCCACCCTTGCACATGTCCTCAGCATAACTTCCATATCTTCTCTTTTTTCTGCACACAAAAATATATCATCCGCAAAAAAAAGACCTGACAAAATATATACTCCCTTACTACCTATTAACGGTATCTCTATTCCTCTTCCTAATCTTTCTATTGCCCTCTATTGTTTAAAATTTAAACTAAATTGTTTGAGAATCTTATGTGTATGTTATTATATTACAAATAAATTAAATATTTAATCAGACATGTAGTGGTCTGGTGGCGCCCTCTGTGTCAGAATAGATTGAGTGTCCTGTATAATATGAATCTAAATTTTAACCAGCTTCTGCCCAATAGAGCGCTTATGTTCTTTGCTATCAATAAACATAGCACTTTAAGTAGTGCAGTGCATTTACTGGTACAATCATTTTACTACATATGTATATTTTGTTTCCATTTACATCAGTGATTAGTACATCTGTATTTTCCAACTTTCGATTGTTTTATTTTTACCAATAAAAATATTCCATTCTTTCAGTGATAAGATAGATAATCCTGTGCTGCTGTCAACTTCCATATTTATTTCCTGTTCACAAATGGTTAGATATAGCATAACGCAGCCATTATCTTTGTCCTTTCTCTTTCTAGCATCTTCTTTTCTCCTCACTCCACCTCCCCTGATTTGAAGTCTCAGCAGTTGAGCTTTTAAACTATTATCTTTTTGATGGCAGAAATAAGCTAAATGTCCTTTAATACTACATGTATGGCATTTTTCTGTTTTAAATTTGCAAAAAATTTTAACGTGGCCTTTCGCAATACAACAATAACAAATCAGGTTAACCATTACAGCTTTTTTAGTTCCACTAACAGTAGAACTATTTTGAAATAAAAAGATTTCTCTTCAATGAAGTGTAAGCCTGCAACATTGTTACATAATAATTTCAATTGAAAAAACCAACATATATTTATATCAACTAAATTTCTTTCCCGTGATTTGATAAACAGAACTGGATTTTCAGGTGAGAAAATATTTCTAAACAGTAAGAGATAATTTTATCTCATTTTTATCATTCAACAAATAAATAAAAAAATTCTATGTGTGTTAAATTTTCTTTGCTTCTCTTGAGTAAATAGCAATAAAATATTATAACCCAATAACAGACAACCCCAACAACTGTATTTTGACATTGCTTGCCAAAAGATCTAGAAAGAGATTACAGGTGAGATGGATAAATAAAATAAGGAAGTGTGCTGGGATCATGTGAAGAGGTGAAGATGGAGATCAGAGAAGATGGTCTGAACTTGGAGAAACATTCATCCTGCAGCTTAAAAATGATGATGATGATTCTATTATAAAACCAATTCATATTATTTTCAAATGCCAAATGTACAGGATTTTATAAAGGAAGTATTATTCTTAGATATTATCATGTCAATATTAACTCCTGGAATTCATATGAAAAACATTTCTTCGGAATGGCACATTGTCTGGTTTTTCAGTCTATTCAAAGATGTATTCTTTATTACGATACCAGAATCAATGACTGGATTACCGGCCATCCACTTCTTTCACTACAAAAATTTTTGAGCTTCATATTATTTTTCAATGAAATAAATCATCTCGTTATGAATCAAAATAAGACAATTCCAAATTCTGATTAATTGTGCTTCAAGAGAGAGCTTAGGTCTAATCTAATCAAATACACTTTTTTTTTTCTTTTGTTGTCCATGGAATTCTCAACAGTCCTAATCCCACAGTTCAAAAGTATCAATAATTTTCCCATCCTTCTTCATTACTGTTCAATTTTCGTATCTATAGAGAGCTATAGTAAATAGTAAAACTTGAACAATTCTTATTGTTTTTAATATACATTTAACTAAAATTAGTTTTTGCATATTCCATTCACACATTTCAACAACTGTAGAAATTGAATTAATTATAATCATAATTTTCTAGTTCTGTAATTATTATGTCAGTATGATATATAATTATTTTTCATGTCAGAATTCCTATATAAAAGCAGTTCTCTTCACATTTCTCCTCAATGGAGATCAGATGGAATAATGCTATATAACTCCCACCTCTTGTCCAACCAGTTTTTGGTTTTGCCTTCATCGATGAAGACTAGGATTCAAACATGGAACCACAACAGCAAAAGCCAGAAACCAATTGACCAGAAGATATGGATTTTATACCACTACCACCAGGTATTCATTGATTGTGTAGTTTATGGAAGTGAGCTCTAGTAAAGAATAAAGATAACTACTTTTGGAAATATATAAATAAACATGCAGCGGATCATACAATGTTGTCATTTATATAGTTTCTATTTATTAAATCTGTTATCTTATTTCTTTTAATGATCTAAAAATTCTGGGATGCCTTTCGCTAATTTATCTATTAACACAGTAGCAACTTTCTCCATGCAATATTACCACCTATTCTGGCTTTTTTTTATAACATGATGTAATTTTAAGCAACAAAAAATTTTGACTGCATAAATGCATTTTAAAAAGCAAAATTGGATGACCACTCTTTCATTGATCCCAAGACCCAAATTATACTGTTGGCTATAATCAATAGCAACATTTACATTTTTAATTTCAAATAGATAGCTTTTAAATTTATTTATATGTTACAATCACTAAATAGTATTTTGGTAATAATTAATCAGCTGATGATTCTGTAATAGATAGGCATTGAGGAAAGATGAAATAATAAAATTACATCCTCGCCTTTAAGAAATATAATTTTTGACTTTGATGCTTTTTTATAACCTTTTATTAATTTTTCACTAACAGTTTTAACTGATCCGCAGACTGCATCAGAGTTGGAAAAATAATTTTAATATAGATATTAATATTTATTATTTATTTTTTTTAGTTCTGAGGAAGACCGTAAATCATTCAAAACTGACAGTGAAAAAGAATAAAAAAAATTGTAAAAATTATTGTATTCAAAGGCATAGAAATGGATTTTGTAAAGTTTCTAAAATAATAGCAAAACAATGCAAAAAAAAAAAAGAATTAGATGAAATTAATAAAGAAAATATTATATTCTGCTACTGAATTCAATGATAAATTTTCATTAAACTGAATCACATATACCCCTAAAATTTTTCAGTAAAGTTAGTTGATGCAAAAATCATTTTATTTATCCAAAATTTAAACGTAATTATATTCCTAAAACATAATTTAGCACTACATCAAAATGAACATAAATTATAGTATTTTCTACTTTTTAAAATTTCATATTTATATAAAGAGGGGAAGCCAAATATGCTATCTCAAAGATCAATATTTCCTCTATCCACTATCCAAAAAAATTATAATAAACAAAAATTTTTAAAAATTCGAAATTTTAAAAAACAAACAAACAAAACCAATAAACATCACATGATGACCATATTTCTTATGCTTGCTCAAGCTGTTAATACAGATAAAACTCTCCATACAGTAGTGCCACTCAGTGCAAGCCAGAGTAATCAATGGATGCAAGAAAGCTTGTGCATAAAATCCCTATCTAATGCCTACTCATTCAATATCCCCAGACTAGTTTCAAGCCAAGCCTCCTCACTGATGAAAGCCACAAGCTAGAAACTAGTCTGAGGATATTGGATGAGTAGGCATTAGATAGGGATTTTATGCACAAGCCTTCCTGCATCCATTTTATTACTGTGGCTTGCACTGAGTGGCACTGCTGTATGGAGAGTTTTGCCTGTTTTAACAGCTTGAGCAAGCATAAGAAATGGTGATCATGTGATGTTTAGTGGTTTAATAACCAATCCTGCCTAATATGATAGTGGTAGCTATGGTTATTAAAAAACCAAAGACACCAAAATGTATGGGTATTGAACTGAGTTCAGACCTATATGACTTTATAAGCTAGTGAGCTTGGATTGAAAATATTATGTTTTCAATTTTGGGCTATAGTTTTATAGTTAAGTAGAGATAAAAGGTGGCTGCTGGAGGGTTGCATTAGATCCTAAGATCTAGGTGCAGTGCTTTCAGATCCAAGACTCCTCACTGATGAAAGCCACAAGCTAGAAACTAGTCTGGAGATATTGGATGAGTAGGCAGTAGATAGGGATTTTGTGCAGAAACCTTCTTGCATCCATTGATTACTCTGGCTTGCATTGAATGGCACTACTGTATGGATAGTTTTGCCTGTTGAAACAAAACTAACAATTTTCTAGTTCATAATGCAATCAATCTGTTCAGCTGTAATCAAATACAAAATATCACAAACATTGCAATTAGCAGCTTTGTACTGAAAAAAAAGGTAATTAATATTAGAGATTAGAATTTAACATCTCTTGAGCAATGTGTTTTTGTATTTTAACAAAATCAATTTTCACTGAAAGCAAGCAAAATCAAGAAAAAAACATTCCTGTTTTTGTCTTAATGTGTTAAATACTAAGTATTTAAAATATCATGATTAATACTATTAATTTGCATTAAATTTTCATTTATTATCAAGTGTATTGTTTATATACAGTGTTTTATTTTAATTTAAACAGAAGATATTTGCACTCTAACACATGCACTGTAATGTTATTAACATAGCTCAACGATATCCTGTTGCACACTGAGAACACTCTCAAACCAAAGCACAAGATAGAGACTCCCAAAAAGACAAGAGCAGCCATCCTATCTTTTCAAACCTAATTTCAATTACATAGGCCAATCCAAAGCATTTCAGACTAAAAGCATGAAGATGTTTTCTCACCCCACATCCACTAATTTCTTTCTACTTATTAAGAAATTTTTCAATTTACTGGAGTTAATATTACGAATTATTAGATATTATATAATATTCAATTCCATTAACCGGCACAGAAATCACATCAATTCAAACAGAAGGGACCCACACCCCAACACATGCGCTGCAATGCTTCTAACAGCTCACCAAACACAAGACAGAGACCTCCCCCCCAGATAAGTGGCCAACCTATCTTTTTGAACCTAAATCCAGCTATATAGGTAATACAAAGTGGACCAGTTTGAGAGTGTGAAGATGCTTCACTTCACATTCACCAATTTCCTTCTATATATTAATGATCATGAAATTTTCAATTTACTGCATGTTAATATTAAACTATTAGAAATTATGTAATATTCAATGTAATTCCCGAGTGCAGAGATGACATTCAATCCAAAAAGAAAGGATCTACATCCCAATATATGCACTGTAATGCTATCGTAACAGCTCAATGATAACCTGCTGATCACTGAGGGCACTCCAAACCAAAGCCCAAGACAGAGACCCCCAAAAAACAACAGCAGCCATCCCATTCCTTTGAACCTAAATCCAGCTACTTAGGATAATCCAAAGCATCCCAGACTGAGAGCTTGAAGACCCCTCCTCTCCATTCACCTTACATTCATTAATTTTCATAAAAGTTAATATATAGAAACCAATAGCTGCAAAGTAAACAAAGAAACGTCCTCACCCTCCCAAAGCAAGACACCCCAAATTGGCCCAAACCCAAGTTCAAAAAATCAAGATAGTCACTCCAATCCCCTCAAAAGTGTCCATCCCACAGTCTGAGAGCACCCCCACCACTCAAGAAGATATCACTGAGCCACCAGAAAGCATGCATTAGGGCATATATCCCACCTATCCAAACCACAAACTATCTCCACATCAGCAAATAAAATTGAACATTACACATTCTATTAATAACAATTTCTTCTATTTTCACTACTTTAATGCCATCTAGTGTAAGCTTTAGTAATTAATAGATGCCAGATAGTAGGACTTAGGCACTAATGAAAATGATTGAATATTTTAATCATTTGATTATAATGTTCTTTGCTTTAAAAAATTTTTGATATTAAACTTGGTTTTTCGTCAGATTTTTCAAATTCACATAATACTTCTTGATATACATATTTTAACGGTCGGAGAATGAGTCTTAACGTATCCGCACTACAGAGGGCGCCATCTAGGCATTTGAACCTAGAAAAATTTATATAGTAGGCAGATACGTAAGTTAAAATTCAAAACATTTTTATATATATATTGTTTTGACCGTTTGCCCATTGTCACTAGCCATGGAATAGCAGAGATTAAATAATATAAATTCTTATCTAATTATATTTCAATATAAAAAATAAATAAATAAAATAAGCCACTGTCAGTAATTAACACACAAATAGATTTTTATTAATGCACATTTAAAATTGAGGAATAAATTTAATTTAGATTTTACATTAATAATTTTTTTTAAATTTAAATTCAAATTACTATTTAAATAGACCGCACAGATGGATATTTAAATTATATTTTACTTTAGCATGTCGAGTATAGATAGTCTACATAGATTTTTTTTTCCACTTAAAAACATCAAAACATTCATTCAATCTCAGACTAAAAGTTCGTAGCCAACCCAATGTCAGCTTCCAGATATATATTTGCAACCAATGCAATATGAAGATGCTAGCATAAAACCACGCCGACAGGAATGTGCATCTGACAATGTGATATTATTTGAAGGAAATGATCCGTGTCCAGAACAGGAAAGTGCATCTGCCTGACTAAGGAATCATGTATATAATTATTTTTAAAGAGTGCTACGTATGGGGGAGAGCGGTCTTTCTGCTATCATAAATCCCTATCCATAGAGCTAGAAGGGGTCAATGGTGCAGGAAATACATCTGCGACCATTTCAACGATATGACTGCCTCTTTGGGGTCATGCATTCAGTTGGGCACGTTGCCCTGTATGCTAAACACGCTTCACATTACATTAATATAAACACCCATATATCCCTCCACCAACATTGCTCTAACTACGAAACAAATAGCCTGAAATTAAAATCCCTTAAATTAAACATAAACGAATTTAAACAGTTATTAATCTTTATCCATGCAGCTATCTACACCCAACTTTAATTCAATACATTTTATTTAACAGATAGAAATAAATAACCTAGTTAAATACAAACATAAATAATTAAATTTTAAAAAATGGAAATGATTGAAATAGCAAACGTATATAAAAACAAATATTTATAATTGATTTAGAGTTCTATTCTTGGTCAGATAAGAGTACATTCATTTATATTACTTTTTTTTTTTTTTTGGATTGATTACTTATTGACAATATACGGTAATTATTTAAAAGAAAGTTCAATTGGTAAAAGTTTATACTTTACAGATTCTGCAGATTTTGAGGTCCATCTTCGTGATCACTTATATAGATTGTTTGTTCTTCCTTTTTAAAAATGAAGCCGCTACTTGCCATTCCTTTTTGGTCCCTAACTGTCATAGGGAGGTCTCAGCTGGTTGTCCAGAAAATTAAATTTATTGCAGACTTCCACATCGTGAAAATCTGCAATATAGCTAGTTATGACATGTTCATAGTCAGTTCTCAGATAACAATTATAATAATCATTTTTGCTTTTATCTTGAGATTCAAAGAGCAAGACGTCACTAATCCTCTCGTGTTTCAGTTATGGTCCGTGCTGTCATTTTCGTGCTTGCATTGGACATTTAATTCCTTTGTATTCTCTTATCTGACCATTTAATTTATTTTAAAATGCCTCACGGGTTAGTTTGCTTTTGAACAATCATTTAATTAATAAGACAATCATTTCCATTTTCTAAGATTATAGAAATCAACATTATTTCTATTTTTAAAATATCAATCTTTTTTATATTTTTACTTTTTTACAAAAAAAATACTTTCAAATGCTTTTATTTTTAAAAGTTTTCAAAGTTTCCTATCTGTGCGATCTATATATATATGTTACACAACTTTTAATTTTCAGTTTTTAAGTTAAATTTTTTTTTTCATTTTAATAAATCAATTTTTCTTCACAATCTTTTTATTTTAGTTTTAAAATAATGTAACGGCATATTTATATACCGTTACAATATCAATCACAAAACACCCTACTACATATACTAAAATTGAAAGTTTTTCATATTATAATGTGTATAATTATTGATAACTTTGATCATTTTCAATGCATATCTAATTACAATATTTTGATTTTATGAATTTAGCAAACGATTTTATGATGCAATTGGATGATATGCCATTCATGTTTCTTTTCATGAACTTTTAAATAAAACATTTTTCAAAAATAAATTAGATTTAGTAGCTCAATTGAATGCCCACCCACATTTCATGACCTTTCCTCTTTTCAATTATATTTCCTAGTGATACATGATATCAGTTAATGTTAACATTACAGACCAAGAATGATACAAACACTGAAAAATAATATAACAACAGAAGTTTAAGCAATGTCAAGAAATTCTGCTTAACTCAGAAATGCAAAGATTTTGTGTCAATTGGTTTATAAAATATTTAGATGATGGATATCAACTTGAATACTTATTGTACTTTCTGGGTAATTAAATAAATACTTCATAATTATCTCTTTATATACAAAATCTTATTTACCATTTTTAACCTCCCATGAACCCTACAAGCAGATAAATAGTACAAAAATGCAATTTCTTTCTTTTCCCTTTTTAAGGCATTTTATTTTGTTTCCTTCTGTTTCATTTCAATCTGCAGCCTTCATCAGAGATGTATTTTATATAAATATATAAAAGATAAAACAGATTTCCAATAAAGACTACAAATTCAGTTGAAACAATTACAAGAAAAGAAAATTTGCTTTAAAAATGACAAAAATATACATTATTTTATCAAATTAAACAGTAGTAAAAATGTTGAATCACATACAGATAAGAATATGATATCATCATCATCATTTGCCACTATTATCAATCAAATGCAGGAAGATCTCTTTAAATTTAATCCAGTTTCTCTGATCACTCTTCTCCACAACACCCTAGAAAACTCCCTTATTTCATCAATATACCTCACATGTGGTCTCTTTCTAGGTCTTTCAAATCTATTAAAATACAGTTTAAGTCATCAAAAATCTATCTCTCAGTTCCATTTCACTTCTTATTTCAATATATCACTCATGTGTTTTATTTTTTCTTGTTACTCCTAATATATAATTCTCCATACTTCACTGAATGATCTGAAATTTCTGAATTGGTTTTTTATTAAGTGTCCAAGTCTCAGATCCGAAAGTAAGAACAAGTGAAGCATATTTATTAAAGACTTTTCAAACACAAAGGCATATTTCCTTTTAATATTAAATTATTATAGCCAAAAGTGTTTCTATTCCAAAATAATTCTATGATTAATTTCACCCATTATGTTTCTATCTGTATTAATAATCTGACCAAGATATATGTAATTATGAACTTCTTTTATCTATCATTATCAATCTTTATTTTCTTCTTCTGAGAAAATCGATTGAACATTATTTTGGTCTTCATAGTTCCACTTTCTTACTTTCATCTGTTAACCCTTGCAACAATTCTTGAAGTTCTGAAGCAGTATTTTCCAAAAACAACTCACAGCATCTTCAAATTTTAAATGACAAATAATTTCTTTCCATTATAATCTACAAAATACTTACATAAAACTGCTGGAAAAAGATTTGGGGATATGGAATCATTTTGTTCTACATTTCATGCCTCCAAAACATAGACATTCAAAAAAATCAGATGGAAAAAAGATAAAAAGTATTTGAAATGTTGTATTAATGGAGAATCCTCTAATTATATATAGTACTCATAAGACTAATATGTCGATTTTAGAAGAACTTAAAGATAGAGGCTGTCAGTGCTAATAAAGAAGGTAGATAATAACATTTATTTAATGAGGAGATCCAACATTATAGATAAGTATGATATTGAAGTAAAAATGGAATATCATTCTCAATAATTTTCTATTGAAATGGGCAGAGACAAGCAAGAAGTCATTGAACATAAGATATTACATATAGTCAAAAATGGGAACGTATGAACAAGAACAAGAGAATGCTTCACATAATATCACTACACACTTTTCAGACTTATAGATTAAGAAATAAATATTGGAAAAAAAAAAAAAAAACAACTAATTTGGCAGACTATATCTCAAATATCTTTGGTCTAAACATTATCCTCTAAATGGATGGTCTAAAGATTGCTAAAGACAGCAATATTGGTAACTTTTTTTGCAAAAGCATACAAATAATTATATTAATTTTGGACAAAGTAAAAGAGATAAAGGTGTACTATAAAAAATAAAGCAACAGTAAGTCTTAACAAATGTACAATTTTTGTGAAGAAGTGTAGCGTGAGAGTTACCCTACTACTTTAAGGATTCTCACACACTTCTTCCAGTACCATGACACACATTATTATTGAATTTATTATGTGATTATCTGGTTGTTAAATAGCACAAATAGACTATTTCATTCCCCAAAGTGATACTTCACTTATTTTGGGCATAGTGCATTATTACTGTTATAGTCCTCCATTCTCTCAGAAGTGGACTATTCCAGATTCCTCCTTATCTGATCGAATTAAGCATTGTTTGCCGCAGCCCAATAGGCTGATGTAAAGCTAAACACATAGCCAATGATTATTACAGGCCAATAAGCAACGATGCTCGCTGAATCCGAATGTTTTCAGTAAGGTCAGGGATCTGGCGATAAATAGTCAGCCTTTTGGGAGAAAAGGGAAGAATGTCTGTCTGACCTACAAAGACTGTATGCGTTCTCCCAGGGAAGCACTGCTAACCTGAACAGCAGTCAGCATTCCCACTAATAGTAATACACTATTTGTCTACGCAGCTAGACAAGTCAACAGATTTTTGGCATAGTCAGACAAAAGATTTTTTTCCCCCATGGCTGGAAAAAATAAATAAATGGGAGCGTAAATACATGAGTGTGCACTTACAAATGCATTATATCATGACATTACATAAATTGATTGATTACTTCATGACATGCAAATAAATAATATATTTATTTACAACAAATCATATATATGATTAGACACTAAATAAATTATGAAAGCAAATGAAATTCTAATCTAGACAGAAACCTTAAGAAGCAAATTCTGTCAAAAAATAATAAAACTTAACAGTTATCTAATTAAATTAAAATTCTATCCTGGATGATCATTTAAAAAAGAAATCATAATTGTTTCTGTATTCATAATAATGTTAATTTTACATTTAATGAGATTCAAGCCTATTTTTATTTATGAGTAGTGTTATTGGGGCTTGGAACAGTTAATGGACTATCACAGGAAGTTAGTTCACAATTTAGAATTTGACTATTATGTAACATCTTACATCTTGATTAAATAATGAGATAATACAAGCCACTTAAAATATACACCTTCATAATAAAATTGATAAGAATGTGATTAAATTTGAATCTTAAAAAAATGCAATGTTAGATTTATCAATTTAAATAATTATTTTCTAGAGCTACTGTTACTGTTCAGAATAATTAAACTCTTACCAATAAACCTGGCCAATATGCCTCCAGTGATTGAAAAATTGGAAAGGTCACCTGACCTTTGGTCATGGACACCCAAAGATACCAATCATCTTGTTTAATGTATTTTTCAATTGCTTGTTTGTACACTGTTTAAAAAAAAAGCATTACTGTTAATGAATGTATTAAGAGAAATTAATGAATGGTAAAAGAAAGCTACTAAATTAAAATCCGCTCTATGGCAGTGAACACAAACATTATTATTCCTGTATTCGATATTCTTATAGTCTTTCTCAAAACTTAGGATTAATACTAATACATATCAGACAAATACAGTACAATAATAAGAAGTAGGCTTTATAATTATCACACGTTGAGAATTAGTCAAATATGTATAAATGAAGAGGCAAGCAATTAAATATTTAAGAATAAAAAATTCCACAAAAGAAAGGAAGATATTAAAATAATTAGGTGAATAAATAGTGAAAGGTGGCAGCTGGAGGGTTGCATTAGATCTTAAGGTCTAGGTGCATCGCTCTCATATCCAAGGTTCCTCACTGATGAAAGCCATAAGCTAGAAACTAGTCTGGGGATATTGGATAAGTACTAGATGGTAATTTTATGCACAAACTTCGTGCATCCATTAATTACTTTGGCTTGTACTGAGTGGTACTACTGTATGGAAAGTTTTGCCTCTGTGAATAGAGAAATTGTTAGTAAAGCTGTGAATCAAATGTCTAAATGATAAAGAGGTACTAGAAGAATGCCATAGTGATGCTAATATTCAAAAAAGATGACAGAGAAGATATTAGAAATTACAAACCTATTCGTCCTCTATCATTTCTAATATAAGCTTTTGTATTAAAGTCTCATCTACAAACAACTTTGGATTCAAATCCACATATGGAAAAAAATTATAGTAAGGATTAATGAGTATAAGTGGCCATTAAGCACTGGATTTATAGGTAATGAAACGGCATTCGATTCTATAAGCATTTTTGTGGTAATTAAAATTTCAAAAATATTGAGATGTAGACCCAGGAAAGTGTCACACTCTGAAGAATATCAAAATACAATAGCAGTAATAAGATTACATGATGTTACAAAGAAAATTAACATTTAATAGGGTGTTATTCCACACCTCCAAACATTTTGCAACAATTTTATAGGAAGTAGTTTGTGGAACAAAATGGAAAACTAAAGTAATAAAAATAAATGGAGTTTATTTAAGTCATCTAGTTTTACACATGATTCAGGTTTAAAGATAAATATTAAAAAAACTAAAATGAAGTTGATTGCTTTTTCACATAAGAAATAAATAGATTGATCAGATTATTAATACAGATGGAAGTATAATGGATAAAATCAATCCTAGAATTAAACTTGAGTTGAAGAAATGTTAGTAGAAATATTTAAAAAATATGCCTGTAGTGTACAACAAAGTATGGAGATGTATGTTGGAAGTATAATAAGTTAAATATATAGATAAAAGAATAAATAAATATCAATGAGATCAATGAAAAAATTAAATAGTTGAAATAGAATTAGATGGCATGTGTTAATTAGAAGAGATGACAATATAGATTCCAAGAGATTGTAAAAAATCTAGAAAGAGACCACAAATGAGACAGATGAATGAAATGAAATTTGCTGAAACAAAGCGATGGCAGTGGTGACAAAAACAATGAGGAATTAGGCAAAATGTTGAGGAAATCCAATAAGACAGTTTATTGTAGAAGAGATTTACACACAATCGTGATATATACAGATATATTTGTTATTTACAGATTTATTCTTTGTCTTTTCCTATTTTTTCTAATTAGGCTGGTTTTAATCATTTATGAGAGATGCTGATAGTGATTATAAAAGTATAGATTACACTAAACAAATATATATATTATCGATCATTTCTATTTTTTAATGCATTTTTGTAAATAAAAATTATTGTTGTTATTCTTATTAAAAGCTATAGCAGTGATGTAATATTAAAAACAAAACTATTATTTGAAAATAATTCCCTTTTACTTTTAAAATAGCATTATTTTTATATACTGTGACTATGAACCTTATAACATAATAATCGTCACATCTGCTTATTATGATTATAAAGGGTGTTTCAATTAAACTGACATTTGGAAAATTTTCTAGGTTCTAAAAAAAATCTTAGGATTTTTCTTTCAAGTTATTATCAAAACGACTCAACTACTGGTTAGTAAACGGATATAGTCATTCTATCAAAACAAATTAAAAATTCTAATCCCCTTGTACACATGTCCTAGCAAATGATACCTTCATTCATCATTTCTTTATGAAAGAATGCTCTGGAGAACTTACATTTACTTTTTAAAAGATTGTCTTTGTTTTTATCACATATTGGATGAAATATTCGATTTTCAACTTCTAGCTTATATTCGTTGGTGGCGTGTTTTTGAATGTCATCATGTGGAATACAATTACACATACATACATAGATCAAAGCTGTTCATCTTTTTTTGTTCAGCCTATTTCAATATTTATTAAACATATTAAAAAATAAAATAAAAAAATGTAATTATTATTGAGATTTTTAGCAGTATGCCAACCTAACAAGTTTTTCAAAATTGGATTGTAAAAAAAATAAAAATAATCATAAGCCTTGATCAAGGAGTCTTTAATTAAAAAATCCTTGATTTCAAGTTATTCATATCTATAAATTCTGCTAACAGTATTTTACGAGCAATATTTATTATAATGAAATATTCAAGTTTGATGTACTTCTATATGCATTCTTTAGATTTCAAATGCAAATCATTTCGAATTTTAATTATTTCCAAATTCCAAATTGATATGATTTACGCTAAATGTTATCATGATTGATCATTTTTATCACATTTCAATAAGTTTGATAAACATATGACTGAAGAGGCAAAAAAGATTTACCAAAACCTATATCATGATCAACAAATAAAGACTTTTGGATAACATAGATGATGATAACACACACATTTTAGATGGGTATGGTTGGTATGTTTCTGTAAATAAAAATATTTTATTTTCAATAAATTCTCAATACAACATTTACTGTCAGTTTTTTTTTAATCTTGGAATCAGTGACATGAAAATCTGTGTTACTTTTTATATACATCTATTGCTTTTCAAGCTGTTATTTCTTTACACCCGCTGATGACACATTATGGTCCCAAAGGAATATTTTTGTGTGGATTTTTTTTTTTAATTTAAAATGACAAATAACCACATGCATACACATCCACATTGCAATTTGCTCATTAACGAAACATGTAATGCAAATTAAATTTTCATAAATTCTAATTACAAACAATAAATCAAAAATATACAGAATAATCCATAATTTTCCAAATTCATTTTTATGATTCCAATGATAATAAATTTCAAAATTTTTTCACGTCTAAAATTTAACTTGATGCATGAAAAAATCAAAAAGACATATTCAAAAAAATAATTAACTGACATTTACTCAAAATATCAACGAGGAATGGTTTTACCAGAAAAGATGCTGCCTCACAAAATTTATATAAAAGCTGATAAGTAGATTGAACTTGCCAATAACTCATGAGATAGTTTCACTACCTAAATCTCATCTCAAATCAAGATCCTCTTATCTTTATGTTGACCAAGAATCTTTTGAAACAAAGAATTATGATAATTTCTTAAATTTCATATTGCTTGCAAGTGCAATTACTTCAAATTCTGCGGACTGTAAAGTTTGTTCAATTTTACTTTCATACGAACCTTTCGAAATTTTCAAATTATTAACAGCATTTATTGTTCCGATAATAAAAAGCATTGGCTTTTATAATACTTATATTTCTACTTTGTAGAGCTTCGAAAAGATACAAGAATATCAATCATTAATGCTAAATCCTTTAAAAATTCTAAATAGTCGATTTAATAAACCTGAATATTTACTTTTGGATGCAAAATGTCCGCATAATGCTGGCTAATTTCTCCACACTGCAAGAGCCATTTGCTGTCCATCGAGGTCCTAATATATTGCCAATTTTTAAAATTTCTATGTTCAGCTCATCTGCAATTGTATTTAACTCCCATTGATTTTGTGGAGAATGATGATAAAATGCATATAATTTATCTACGAATATTTCAAAGTGATTTCTTTCTTTAATTTCTTTTATTGCATCATCTAGTGCTAATGGTCCATGATGCACTAGGCAATGTCAAATCACAATGTTTGGAAAGTTTTCTAAAAGTTTAATTGCAATGCCTGATTTATTTCCCAGCATTGCACTAGTGCCATCGGAATATAACATGCAATCAGATAATCTTTCAAATAATTATATAAAAATCCATATGTATGTAAAGTAGTAATTAATGCATTATACGTATATTGGGTGGTAGTACTTTCTAACTCAACAAGGTCTACAAAAATCAAATATGGCTCGGTCTACAAAAATCAAATATGGCTCAGTAAATTCAATTTTTAAATAAATTACCACAACACTTTGTTTAGACAGAGTTGTTGATTCATCTATTATAATACAAATTATGTATTCGTTTTCTATTATTTAAGAAAATACTTCTAATTTTATTTCTTTAAAAATTCCATTATTGTTACTTGCTGTCAATATTGAATGTAATGATCTTCTTACATCAAGATTATTTTTAATTTGAAATTTTATGAAAGCGGGCAAATCACCTACATTGGACAATTATTTTTGGTCAAATTATAAATAGTGTTAAATTTTTTTAATATTATTAAAACATCTTTTCATTTAATTTATCAATAATTTTTGGCAATATTGATTTGTTACATTCACTACCAAGTTTTATAATTTTATTATGCGAAACTGATTCATTATGAATGCGTAATTTTTTATGAAAAGATGCAGATCTTGAATTTTTCGATGATCTGTTTGGTTCTACTTTTGCTTCTAGCCATTCTTTTGATAAATGGCAATGTTTGTCACCTTCAACTCCCAAATTTTTATATTTCGAACAGAGAGAATATCCAAATTTACCATTTTTAGTTTCTAGACAAGTGCACTGCTTCTTTGTTATTCCAGAAATCAGGCAATGTAATTTTTTTCTTCATTTTCATCTTGTAATTCTTGTAAAAAATGAATACCAGCATCATTAGATTGTAATAATTCTGATATATCATAGATATTTTCATTGATATCTTCTTTTTTGAAAGTGTTTATATCAGAATCAATTTGGGTTTTTTATCTTTTCCAAAAAATGAAAACAAATTTGATTGTCTTTTCATGTCTGTTAAAAATAATTAATCACATATACTTTGAAAATTAAGTAATATAAATATATTATTGAAAATTAACATACCATATTCAAATTTATTCTTACACAAGATGTTATTGCAATGTTTAATAAATTTTTATACATCACGTTAAGTTTTTGGTAAAAACCATTCAACAACAACAAATATATGAAATGTTTCCCACAAATTAGCTCAAGTTACAGAATATATGATTTTAAAATGTTTCAAAATACAATAATATAACCATGGTAATAATAACAAGTTAATTTATATTGACTTTATTTTCTTTTACGTTCATAAAGAGCAATAATATTTAATAGGGTAATTAGATTTGTATATTATGCATATTTTTTTGATTTTAATTGTTCTTATATTTTTTAAGCTGTAAATTTTGTTTAACCCCAATTTTTATAGTCTAATATTATTTCACAATTTGATGTTTTGATTTATTCGACCTATAAATAAAAGTATATGATACTATTATAACTTGATCGGTACTTTTATAACATGCATTTTTTCCAAAAACTCTAAACCCATTGTCCGTCATGTATAGGTTAATTCTTTCTTCTTAATGCTTACTGAACTAACAAACCCATATACTGTTATCTAAATCAATACCCAAACACTGTTAGTAAATCAATACCTCTTAAGATAATTATGTACAACTGACAAAACTTTTGTAAATCTGTATTATACAGATGATTTAAGTTCCAAAGAAATTTTTTATATCAGTAAATGTTTGCAATCGCGGTACAGTTGAATACAACCACATTAAAAATATAGAACAATTATTAAAAATCGACTATAATTTAAAATTATTTTTATAAACAAATATAAATAATGCCATTACTGCTGGTGGCCTATGACATTTTTAAGCAAAGGGTGCTTTATTACAGTATCATTGCCTAAATTCAGCAAGGAACATTCTTAAAGCACTAAATGAATTTTTTTTTTTTTTTTTTGGAAGTACTGCAGTGGTCCCATTCTGCGATTCCTTATTTATACTTTTATAAAAATATAAATTTTTAGAAATGCATAATCAAAATTTTAACCATGGGTACATGTAATGATAAATGCAGAATTAAATAGAGCAATAGATAGATTGAAAACAGGGAAGAATTAGATGATATGACAGTTAAAATGTTATGTATATGAAAATATATAAAAATTGTCTAAAACAGTAGTCACTACGGTCGGAAGACCACTTAGTGCCTCCGAATGTATTCAGGAAATCGGCAACTGCTTTCCAGGCCAAAACATTTTTTTCCCCTTTTTATTGGTAAATTTATATAAGTAAAACAAGCTGACGATTCTGTCAATCAATACTTATAAATGGAGCTATGAGCTATTTTTATTTTTCATGAGATATGCTATTTTTATTCTTTGAGAACTGATCATCTGGAAATGGGATTAATTCCATTTTAAAAGTTCTATAATTTGCAGTATTAAAATGCTAAAAGAAATTGAAAGAAGTCCTAAAATAACTGTCTTTATCCGGTGAGAGATGCGATGGATTACAGAAAATAAAAAAAAATACAGTAATTACCTCTAAAGAAAATAATGATCCCCCTCTCCTTAACATATTTTTTAAGCTTTTAGATTATTTTTAAGCATTGCCAGGGACGGATATTGAAAAAACTAAAATCAAATTTCTATACAAATGAGATTATTCTAAAAGGAAGTAACCCGATGTGAATGACAAATTATGTGCCCTTTTGTGAATTTCAATTTTTTTTATTACCTTCCAATTTTTTTTGTTTATTAAATTTATTTACGTATTGAAAACTAAATAGCCTATATATTGATTTAAAAAAAATAACTAGTTGCAAAAAAACTACAGCTTTTAATTACTTTTAATTGATAATAATACAAAAAAAATTATATTCATATATTTAGGTAAACTTTAACTTTCTTCTGGAGATCTTATTATATTCTGATTAATTAATTGTTAAACTTAATATTAACTTTAACATTTAACATATATATATATAAAATTATTAAGAAAAAGATAAAATCATTTAAAAAACAAATAAATGCTTACCATTAAACATTTCCATTAATTCTGGCTTTTGAAACGCAATTGATCCTTTAACTAAATATTCAAAATAAGAATCTATGCCTGCACCAATACCAGCCTCCGTTGCGATCCAAACACCCTGTTGAACATCGATGTGATTTCCAACCTATGACAAATAAATGATACATTAATAACTGCTGCAATTTTTGTTGTATTATTAAGATTATGTCATTGCTTACCAAATCCAACGAGGAGCGACTTTTCCATAAAGAATACAAAGCCTTCATTGCTATTTTTTCAAAACGAGGATCGCCAGTCAATCGGGTTAAAGTCCCAAACTCTATAATAAAAGATCCTACACACGCTGTACACGTCACATTAGTTTCACCAACAGAAAGGCCTTTTTGTAGATTCACTGTTCCATAAGGCATCCCTGTGTTCGTATCAAAAGCTAGAGAATAAAAAATAACATATATATATATGCATGGACAAAATTCTACGTGTGTATATAATTGTAATAGCTGGAGAGCCAAACTCTAAA
Organism: Epiperipatus broadwayi; assembly: GCA_028023455.1. Lineage (NCBI taxonomy): Eukaryota > Metazoa > Onychophora > Udeonychophora > Euonychophora > Peripatidae > Epiperipatus > Epiperipatus broadwayi. Next base: position 1,089,127 of record JAQFVV010012436.1, on the reverse strand, counting down.
CAAACACAATATAAACAATTAAACTGCCCTCCAGTTATTAAAAATACAATCAACGTTTTACAGAAAGAAAATGATTACACCTTTTTGCATTCCCAAGATATTGTATGAGAACTTGATTTAAACTACATCAAACAGAAAAGTGAATATTAAATCAGTTATGATTTTAAGACAACTTGTTTTTGAATCCATTTATATTTAAATAAATTATAGTGGTATTTCTATTCATTATAAAACTCTGCAAATATGTATACAAATACACATACATAGTATTCTTTATTAGCCTAAAAATATATTTTATACTAACAAAATAAACAAGCTAATTTTATTTAATTAATATATAACAGAACTTAAAGATTTAACAACTATAAAATATCACATGATCATCATTCTTTATGCTTACACAAGCTGTTTACGCAGAGGCAAACTCTCCATACGGTAGCGTCACTCAGTGCAAGCCAGAGTAATCATTGGATGCAGACACTAGTCTGGGAATATTGGATGAGTAGGCATTGGATAGGGATTTTATGTGCAAACCTTCCTGCATCCATTGATTACTCTGGCTTGCACTGAGTTGCGATACTGTATGGAGAGTTTGACTTTGTGCAACTATAAAATAATATTTTTTTCTTAAGAAAAAAAAAATGCATTTCAAATTTTGAAAATATTAACTATTCTTTACAAAATGATAGTTAAAAATAAATTCATCCCCCAGAAGAGTGTAAGGCTTCCGCCATCAATAGTGGAGGCTACATTGTATTATAATCGACTTTATTTTTATAACCAACACATTAAAACTTATCTAACCAGCCCGGATTGACTTGGGATTCTTAACCACAATCTAAAAACAGATACCCATTCACTTACTATTAGGGGATGGCTACTTAAGCAGGCTATTGAAACATGGATTAAACATTATACCATAAGACACTTCACCAAAAAGACTGGTCTACAGCATTCATGATTTTCAGACAGTCATCCAATGAATTCATAACTAAGCCCAATATTATTTAACTTTGGTGATAGGATGAGAGACAGCGAATTCATTACAATATGACACGATACACAAAACTTAATTTTTTTCAATGTTTACTTTGTACTTTCATTTTAAATTACCATCAGACTAGACAGAAATACTGGTTAAAATATTAACTAAACTGCCACTCATTTTACAAGAATAAGAAAATAGTAATATCTAGAATTCATGAATATATTCATATTAAGATATAAAGATGAATTAGTTGGGCAATTAAAAATATGAATTTCGAGAAAGAAAGAGGTAGAAAAAAAGTTATAATAAATATAATTTTTTGATGCCAGAATTAGTGGATCTTCATTTCTGCAAAAGCATTATGACAACTTTTACATTTGCCATACAGAGTAAAGACTTGGACTTTATTAGTTAATAACATTAAGAAACCAAAGACTTTTGGGATCTGAGAAACGTTATTATGCCCAACAGTCAAATGATGAAATTATGTCTAATAGAAGAAAAAGTTGCTTGTATTTCAAAATAGAACCAGAGGTTAAATTGGATGAACTAAATACTGGGCAAACTCAGAGTTCATTCAGAGACTGTAGACATAAAAATATCTGGGAATGGTCAAAAGATAACTTCATAGCTGAACTATGCTGGGACACTGATACTCTGAACTACGATAACAGAAGATTGAAAATTATGTAGTATTCTCATTACAAATTTTAACCAGTTTATGGTTGAAGAACAAATGATAATTATGCACTAGACCTTATATAATTAAAATACTCTTCCTATATATACTAGCATATCTTCATTATCACAAAATTTCACCCATTAGATGACTATACAATTTTCTTTCATAACAATTAGCATTAGAAATATATTTATAATTATATCGATATCACACATACTATTATAAAACTGTTAATATTACAGAGAAAAACATATAAGGTTAAGGATACTTGTAGAATGCCATACTACTAAGTCATACATTTTAGAATAAAACTTTATAAGAAATGAGAATGTTTTAATTTCAGCACTCAGTTTTGCGTAGAATGATAATATTTATCTCTGATTAGCTAGAGTATAGTTCACCAAACAATATTAAAATAATAGCATTTATCAAAAGTAAAAAATATCGATTCTTAAATAAGGCAATAAAAATTATAACTTATTATCAAAAATAATTCCTAAGATGTATTTTCATATTGGACTATTTCCATCATCTAATATGTGTATTGAATGTCTTTAGAAAAATTTAACTCTATTTAAATATTCCAAATACATTCAACTGTTAGTAATAGCACATCAAACAGGTTAGTATATGCACAATGTTTCAAAAGGTATTATTCTCCCCTCTTCTTCAGGTATTGCTGGTCTGACCAATGAGTATTAGCATGGGATTCGAACCTGGACCCTTAGCTTCTCGAGTATTGAATTTTAATGTAACACTCTAACCAACGGAGCCATCCTTCCTCATAGATAAGTATATGAAATTTCTAATAACTGTTGCCTTTGGCAGGATGGCTCAGTTGGTTAGAGCATTACCTTAAAATTCAATACTCAAGAATCTAAGAGTCCAGATTCGAATCCCATGCTAGTACTGTCACTGGTCAGGCTAGTAACACCTGAAGAAAAGGGGAGAATAATACCTCTCAAAACGTTGGGCATATACTAATCTGTTTGATGTGATATTAGTAACAGTGGAATGTATTTGGAATATTTAAATAAGGTTAATTTTTTCTAAAGACATTCAATACTCATATTAGATTATGAAAATTGTCCAATATAAAAATCCAACTCACCATCATCATAAACTTTCAGGGAAACAATAATTCCTAAGCGTATATTTTAAATATTATTTTTATTTGGTAATGCAGTATATTCCATTAGTTAAAGATAAGTTTATTAAATCACATGGTGACTACAAAATGTATCCTTCCATCATAAATTTCATTATGACAATTTGAGAAATATATGTCATTTAATTAATGTCTACTTAAAACAATAGCAAACTCTCTATATAGTAGCACCATCCAGTGAAAGCCATAGTAATCAATGGATGCTAAAGGTTTATGCATAAAATCACTATCTACTGCTTACTCATCCAATAATCCCAGACTAGTTTCTAGCTTGAGGCTTTCATCAGCGTGTAAGCATAAAAAATGGTGATCATGTAATGTTTTAGTGGTTTAATGTCTACTTGCAAAGGGTATTCAAATCACATGTATTTACACTCAGAAAATAAAAACTCCATTCAATTTTTTTTTGTCTGATAATATACATTTTGGTATAGTAGAAAATACATATTAATTGGTCTAAGAGTTTTATATTATTCCTTAATAATAATAAAAAATCAGTAAAGTATATAAATTTTTACTATTCTGTGCACTTTTCTGTTTTATTTCATTCCCATTGAAATAATTTTTTGTTTTACTTTTAAAATCAGTAATATTTAGATCTCATTATTATTGTTACATATTTTAAAGAAAGCTTTATATATATATAAATAATTTGAAGAATATGCATATCAATGGTTTCAGTTATCCCATGTTTGAAAAAAAAAAAAAAAATATAAAAATTAGAAATAAAAAATAAATTTTAATTTTTTTCACTTTGACTTTTTAATTCACAATGAACATAATGTACAGATTATGTAAGACAAAATGCTAGAATTAATTCTACAATTTTCGGTAAAAAAAAATAATAATTAGAACTAGCTTAAGTCATGATTGCCATCCTAATACTACTCAAGATAATAGTCACATGATCACATCTCTTATACTAGCATATCACTGTTATTAAACAGGCAAAACTCTCCATACAGTAGTGCCACCTTGCACCAACTAGAGTAATCAATGGATGCCAGAAGGCTTGTGAATAAAATCCCTATCTAGTGCCTACTCATCCAATATCCCCAGACTAGTTTCTGGCTTATGGCCTTTGTCAGTGAGGAGCCTTGGATCTGAGAGCACTGCACCTAGATATTGGTGCAGTGCTCTCAGATCCAAGGCTCCTCACTGACGAAGGCCACAACCAGAAACTAGTCTGGGGATATTGCATGAGTAGGCACTAGATAGGGATTTTATGCACAAACCTTCTGGTATCCATTGGTACTCTGGTTGGCACAGGGTGGCACTACTGTATGGAGAGTTTTGCCTGTTTAAGATAATAGTCATAGATGTTATCTATTTATTTATATATTAAAAATTGTCGCATTACTTCCAATGTTTGTTTATTATGTATTATTATGTCTGATATTATCTATATATGTGTCGAACACTTTCAACAAATATATACTGTAAGTACATATATGTTAAAAATGCTTATTAACTATGGTTAACTACTATCTATGAATTGTGAAACAGGCTTTCGAAGCAAATATGGTAGATATAAGGTGACAACTGTGTAAGTATACATAAAGAAAAAAAAGTGAAACTAGTTATTATCTGAACAAAAGGCATCTATGAAAGCGATCATAAAAAAATTCTAATGAAGAAGGTACTGGTCCTGTGATGAGAGTTTTGAAATAGCAAGCTGCATCGGCTGTGATATAACTTCAGAAAAAAAATCTAAAGCCTGATTGAAACTTAAAACAATTTTCAAATTTTGCCTGCTCATATACGAAGACGAGTTATGGGAATGGCAGGCCAATATGTTACCACTACCATAAGACACATATGTACATATTAATATTATAATTCACATGAATATCTTATTAGTTATCCCAATTCTGATTATTAAATAAAATGGAATAATATGGAGTTAAATTTATTAGATTTTTATTATAAATTATTTTGTGTTGAGTTATTAAATTTTTGATCTATTACATAATGGATAGAAGCAACGTTTGAGCGCTTCCTTTGCTAATTGCTTTCCATCTCTGCCTGAATAAAATTTCTACCATATATTGAAAGTACAATTGTTTTTTACTTTTAAAATAATTCAGCATTTTTACAGTTAACACACTGTCAATAACATATTTGATGATGACTGCATGACAATTGAAACTGTTAGTTTTGATATAAATAAAGAATATTGATAAAGTGTTTAAGAAAGGTGTAAATGGTATGATATGTTAAAGTAGAAATCAATACATAGGAAAAGGAAGAAGAAAATTATATTACACTGCCAATATAGATAATTATCAGTGATCATAGAATAATGCCATAAATTGATTAGAAACTTATTATTTCACACAAATGATATTATAAATATATATATTGTGCCCATTTCTATAGGTCAGTAATAGTTCATAACAGTCAATTACTAAAAATTTTAAATTTTAGAATATGTTCTTTTACTATGGTAATCATATTAAGTTAATTATAATATAAAGTACAATTTGAAGCTAAAGCAAATACATAGTATATAAAATTATAGCGAATCATTTAAAAATAGTTATGTAAAGCTTTAAATATTGTTGCATATGGTTGTAAAAGCTGGCCATATTAAATAACACAGCTATAAATAATTAAAAGTATATTTAAAAAGTTCGATTTTAATAGTTTAAAACTTATAGATAAATAAATGTTATACAGTATTTAAATTTATAATCATACTTAATAGTCAAAATTAATATCGTACATTTTAAAAATATAACTTTGTGATGGTGAAAATTATATCTAATTCTATATTTTTTTAAATTATTCTTCCAAAATTTTATAATTATATTATTTAATATAATAAGTGTATCAATTTTATAAATCTGGACAGAGACATAGATTAAGAATCGTCTGTCAAAATTATTAATCATGTGACTTGTATATTAAATACGTTCACACACACTGCTTGTTTGAATTAATAATAGAGTTTGAAATATTTTGAAATAGCATTATAGAATTGGATGTAATTATTACTTAGCATAAAACAACTATTAAATATTAAGTTAACTGTCGTTATTACATGTTTTAAGTAATGTAATGAAGACGAATGCAGTTAACAAAAAATTTAAATATTTTGTTTAAATAAAACTAGATAAATGGAATATCAAGAATGGAATAAGTTATTAAAATGTTATTTTAAAAGTTATTTTTAAATGTTTAAATAATTTTGATAAAGTAATAATTGAATTAAAAGTAATAATTAAAATAATATTTTGAGTTATTACATCATAAATTTTTATTTTAAAGATATGATTTTGCTAGTTTGCTAAATATGTAAATTTGTTCTCAAGCTAAAAGTAAGAATCAACCAATCAAATGAGGTATTCTTACAGACTATAAATATGAATTGCACGGGAGTATCAGAGGAGATTAATAATGTATTGAAACAGAGAAAGGTATATTATAGCTATCAAAGAGATAGTATTTAAAATTTTTATTTTAATCAATTTTTAATACTTTCTTATATTTTTATATACTTTGAAAAGAGTTTTTTAAAATATAATATATTTTTAGAAACTTTGTGAGAATGATTTTCTAAGTTTTAACAGTTTACTTGCCAGGATTATTTTATTTCAGTTTGACTAGAACAACGAAATAAAAAAAAATGGATATACTACGAAATAAAATATGTTTAAATTATAATACAGCTTTATTTATGCTTCACCGGAGAACTATTCAAGTGCATAAAAATCATAGTATGGACATTATACTGATACAGTGCAAAGTTATTTTCTGTTTAAAAAGGAAAAATTGGAGACGCATTATTATTTAGATAAGCTTATCCAAGATTTATTTTTTAAAAATAGCAATAAGACAATTATATCTTATGAATCGTTTTATATAATATTATATCAAAAGGAGTAAAATGTTATATCCTTTCTGAAGGTAACATTTTAAAAAAAATATATTTTCAAGAGTTAAACCCAGGAGAATATGTTACTGAAGCGTTTTTGATATTAAAACCTCCAGTTTTAGAATTGTTTAAAATGTATTTAGAAAACATTTGTTTAAAAGTACTTGAAGTTTTTTAAAAAAAAGTGATATATAAAAAATACCAAACGAAAGTTTAAATGTATTAACAAGGAAACATATATAAAAAAAATGAACACATAGTTGAATAAAAGATGTATCCATGAAAATACAAATAGTATTTAAAAGTTTATCAAATATTTTTAACGTTAAGCTAGATGGAGTGATGCATCGGATACGCTGCAGAGAATATTGGCGGAGAATATTGAAGAAATTTCACGGGATTAATTAATATTATGATTTAATAATTATCGTCCTAAATACTAAAACCAAGGATTATTTTCTATAAACTTTACTAAAATGGATTAAAATTATTTTTATTTTTAAACTTTAACTCCGGAGAAAGTAATAAACATTTTTCGAACTTTATCATGAACTGTTTGTCAAGAAAAAGTTAATGAAGACGTAATTATAGCTTTAAATTTTTATTATTTTACTAACTTAGCATAATTGTAAATCTTCTATTTTTTTATATAAGATTAGGAAAAACATAAAAACATTAATTTATTAATATTAGAACTTTATAATATAACAATCTAATAATTTAGATAAGAATATTTTAAGATAAAGTGTATGGGTGTGAATTTTTTATATCTGCAATAACTCAAGTGGATAAAGGAAGCCTACTGAACACGATGACTAGATAAAGGTTATTTGGTATTATTAATAACTATTAATAATTTATAATGTATATTTTTTTTGTTTTCTTTAGATCATCTATAAATTGGAAGAATGAAGTGTAAAAGTTTTTTTAATTATATGTAAAGCATTTTATACAACATTTTTTAAAAAACATTATGAGATAGGATTGATTTGAAAATATGCATACGACAATTTTTTTATATTAGTGATATAATCCAACATATAACAAATAGTTATGTGATTCTTTTAAAATTTTCATGTTGGGATATTCAAATATTGTCTGATTAGATTATATATGATTAAGCATACAGAATGATGAAGTGGACAAATTTTTCTTGTGGAACAGCTAGATTGTTTAATTATCAATGAATTTTATTTATTGTTTTGTAAATGCAGATAGTTATTTATCGATGTAAGATGTGGAAAATCTTGAGAAATAATGTTGAGATAGTGGCTTGGAAGTACTTAGTGAACAGGAAACCAAGATGATGTTTTTTTTTTAAGAAATAGGATATGATAAGGAATAGAAATAATATTTAGTCTTTATGTGGATATCAGCATAGTTAACAAAGCCCTATGACTGGTACACATTTTATTTGGACAGTGTTTTATATTTCTTTAAATATTTGATGTTCTAATAAAGCTGAAGAAATAGCTTTAACATCGTTCATGTATTAGAGGATATTAGACAGGTAAATGTCACACCTCTTTGCACTATGCCATATTTTGAGATATATTAGGAGTGATACTCTAGCTTTCTTCCTTAATCCTATATATCTGTTTCGCTATCTTTATTTCATGTAACTGCATCGTTTAGTAAGATATTTTTGAAAAGAAATGGTAAATAATTTAGAGCTTAGGTTATGCTATCATTTTGTATAAGATTGGTTTATTTGCTTAGAAGGAATAGAATGTTATAACTTAAAATTGAAGGTCCAAAGAATCCTAAGGGAAAGAAAAGAATCATAGAATATATTTTTGAATTTATTTCGGAAATGAAATATAAATTTTAAAATAGAGTATCTAAACAAAGATATTTTCTTTAAAATGTTGATAATTTTTGAATGCTTTATTATTATTTTTTTAAAAGAAAAATAAGTATTGCATATTTTTAAAAATACAATTGTACAAAGTAAATTATATAAACAATATGCATAGTATATTTTTTTGTTTATTGAATAACAGGAATATATTGATTATTATACTTATATCATACTAAAGTAAGGCTAAATAAGAATATATTATGATTAGTAAACATCGTGTGATAAAACACTAAAATCTAGTACTGAATTTTGGATGAATATTTTATGTAACATCTTTGACTTTGCAAGATGAAATTTTTTTAATATTTTGAGAAATCCATACTCATTATAAAGTTAATTTTGTTTTCTGTAGAATGTTTTCCTACGAATGTATTTTTTAAAAATGAGATAGTTTAATAATATTAAGGATGAAATATTTTGCTAATAAAATAAGTAAATATATTTGTAATAAGTTAACCATAATGAGAAACCAAATAGTAACATTTTTTTTTATTTTTGTCTTAAGTCTAAATAAAGATATAACTAAACTATAAATTATTTTTTATAACCTAGTAGATAAAAAAAATGTAAGAATAAAATAAGGATATCCATTGTAAATAGTGTAAATAAATTGTTTATTTTATTTATTGTTGTTAATAAACTTTGTTAAAATTTGTTTTTCAAAATTTTTGTGTCTGAATTGTTTATTTCTCCATTTCACTGTATGAAATCACGATATATTCATAACAATTGAAACAAATATATAATTTTGCACAAAAAGATTAACAGAGAATTATTTTAAGAATTTTAAATATTTTATTGGTATTCATTGTGATTCAATAATTATAATTTTACATTGTTTTCTTGGTCATAAATCAGTTATCACAAATAGTATATTGAATTATATGCTATCAGTTGCCACTTATTTTGTTTATCAGATTATTAAAATGCTGCCACGTATTTATTATATCATTACATGAAGATATAAGATCATATTATATTATTTTATTATGGTAATAAAAACATAACAAAAAGAAAAGATATACAGAATTAGTTAAACAATGAAGAATATTATTATTATTATTTATTATTATTAGTTTCAGTGTAGTAGATTATGACATAAAATCCCTTCTCATATTTTACTACCATATTTTTATTAACTTAGAATAAACTTTATAAACCTGAGATTATTTTATTTGAGCTAGATTATTATAAATAGAAGATTAAGATGTAATTATTAGTTTAATCTTAGTGAGTAGAAGTTATTAAAGTCGTAAGAATACTATGAGTTTGTTATTTGAAATAGTAATAAGAGGGATAGTGTTCTTATGCCATTGAGGTAGTATCCTGTAGAATATTGGCTCAATGTAATCTATCTTGTCACCTGTATTTTCACTTCAAGTCTCATAAAATAATAAAATATTTATTTAATTTATTTTTATAAACTGAACCTTATTCGTATTTGAAATTTGAGCTAGTGAAACATTTTAATTTTAATGCTGAATATTTCATTTATTAATTATTAACTGAGCTAGAACCCGTTTTATTTATATCATATACTATTTTGGAGTGAAGATGCACAAGACAAGGTTAGAATATATTGAAAAAGTAATGTCTCCTGCATACAATGCTGTGAAAATACAATCTAGATAGTGGATGTCAAAAATACACAAACACAAATGAGAAAAACATATATTATTATTGAATCTAGTATAATTAAAATTTAAAGAAATAAATAATAAAATCAGTGATTTTTAAAAACAATAGAACAAAAGGCCTTTTGATAAGTAGATTTATTTAGGATTCTGTCAAAAATGTAAATTTTATTACAAAAGAAAAAAAATATATATTGTAGAAGGAAATAAAGGATTATATATATATAAAATTAATTACTGTCATATTTTTGTCCTAAAAAAATGGGAATTAAAAAGAAAAGGAATTAATTAAGAAATTAGTTCTATCCCCAAATCAAAATGTAAGGAAAAAAAGTATTGTATAATAGATTATTAAATTTTTAATTAATTCAAGAGAAAAAAATGCATAACTTTTTAATCTTATTTATCTATCCAGAGAATCCACCCACATAGTTAAAAATAATGAAGTACTAGTTAACTCAGAAGCTTGCTATATAAAGAATAATTCTGTTGCTAGCAAAATTCCAAACTAGCAAAACTTTGTTCCAAAAAATGTGTGCTAATACTACTTTTTAAAATGATTCATCAAATCTACCCCACATTACTAGAAACCTTATAAGAACTTGTTGCTTGACACTCACAAAGTTTAAAACCAAATAGTTAAAATATGCTATAGTTATATGCATAAAAAAGCCTTAAGACAAAATGGTTAGCATATCCAACTGCCATTCTCCCAGTATGGAATTCAAACTTGAGTTGCGTAAACTTAGAATTTTTTTTCAAAATAAGGCATCAATAATTACCTCAGCTATGCAGTTATTTCTTGATTAATAAATGGATATCTAGGAGTAAAACAATAATAAAGCTACGAACTTCACTATTCAACAGCCTGGAGTGTGAACGTTTTTTGAATTTTGAAAGTTCTTTATCTTGCGGCAGGCTATTCAAAAGCTATTACACTTACATCTATTTCTAAAATGGTAGGCGACATCATGAAGAATAAGTCAGTGTTCGCCAATCGTTCATTATATGAATTAATGCAGTAAATGATGATGTGATATGATGTACTGTGGCTTCTCCTTAAACGAAGTCAAGAATATCTGAGCAAACTCTCCACACAGTAGTGTCATCTAGTGCAAGCTTTAGTAATCAATGGATACAAGGTTTGTGCATAAAATCCTTATCTATATCTTTCAATGAGTTCCAAGAACTTGCAATGTTCTTTCCTTGGTTTTTTTAAAACCACCTAGCCAAAATAATACTATCCATTTATCAAGCAATGATCAGATTACTACTTGGAAAAAAAAGATGTCTGCTGTCAGTTAAGTGTTCAAGTTTGTGGAAACATGTAAATACCGCTTTTTTCTATTAACCACATTATAACCAATGCTATAAGGACTTTTTTTTTTTTTTAACAGGATGCACTGCAGTTTAAAAACGCAGTGAAAAGTAAAAAAAAAAAGCCCTAAAATGTCGAAAATAAAATTTCTTTAGCTTTCATCACATTCTTGACATTATGCTATCAATATAAAAGCATGCATTGTTCATGTTTAAAAATAGTTTAAAATTATTTTTAAACACCGTATGCCTTTATTCTGGTTGTATAATGAAAGAATACCATGAAAGCTGAGAAAAATTATTTTTGAGGTTTTAATGCTTTTTTTTTAAATATTATTTTCTAGTTTAGTTTTAAATAGTTCCAGAAATATAATTTTATACCACTAGATGACAGTATTGTAGACTACTGAATCCTATATAAAAAAATTTAAATTTTCACAATTTTTTTTGCTAAAAATTGTTTACAAACTCTAAAAAAATGTATTGTTATCAGGAATACATATATTTTTTGATGGGAATACATATATATCACTAAACATCACATGATAATCATTCTTTATGCTTACACAAACTGTTTACACAGAAGAGTAATCAATGGATGCTGGAAGGTTTGTGCATAAAATCCCTATCTATTGTCTACTCATCCAATATCCCCAGACTAATTTCTAGCTTGTGGCTTTCATTAGTTAGCTAATAAAGTAAAAGATGGCTGCTGGCAGGTTGCACTAGATAGGGATTTTATGCACAAATCTTCCTGTATCCATGGACTATTCTGGTTTGCACTGAGTGGTGCTACTGAATGGAGTTTTGCCTTTGTGTATAACATATATATGCAAAATTTCAACTAGAATGAAAATTGGACAGTAAAAATTGATTTCAGATAGGCAGACAAAATAATAGAGTAATTTTTTAAAAAAAGCATATAATAAAAAATGGACTAATCTATAGTAGTAATCTTAAAAGCAAAAAATCTATAATGCCTGCAATTTTACTAAATGCTGGACATGTAATCCTCATTCCTTATAAAAAAATTGGATAAATATATTGCTGATTTAATATGTAAGAGTTACAACAAATATTCAATATATATCTCTCCATATTTCATGGCCTGAAACCCATGAATTGTTCTTTTGCCAAGTATCCATGTTTCAGATCCATAAATAAAAATTGATTAAACCCATCTACTAAAATTCTTCCTTTTCAAACACGTAGGCGCACTTCCTTTTAGTATTAAATTGTGTCTGTCAAAAGTACTCCATCCAAGTTAAATATATATATAAAATGAAACAGATTATTTCATGGTTGTTCCATATAGCCATATAGTCAGCTCAACTCATGAATGATAATGAAGCAAAAATAAAATGGGGACAAACGTAGCTTTAAAATTTAATGTTGGCATTAATACATAATCCATGATAGTAATATATTTATAGTATAAATAAAATAAAATATATTTTATATAAATTAAATACAATATATATATAGTTATATTTTCAGAAAATTTAATTAAAAAAGTATGCATTTTTCAATTATTCAAATGTTTTACGAATATATGCAATTAAAGAAAGCAAATATGTATTTATTTATTTTTCAAAAAAACATAATTAGACCATAAACTTACAAAGTGCATTCTATTAGTTGTAAAAAAACTGGTAATTAAGTTTAGAAAAATATATATATTTTAATGGCAAACAGGTAATAAACATAACAGGGTTAATAGTTAAACTTTATTAAAAATATATTAAATACCAAGGTGAATGTTTTAAAGCTAAAGATAAAAATTATATTTTTTTAATTATTGTCCCCAGGAATGTTGAAATTTAATTATAAATCTTACCTGAGATTGATAAATAAACATGAATATATAATATTTAAATACAAGTATATTGTCTATACTGAACTTAACGTAATTAGATGGGATTTGAACTCAGACTTTCAAACTCCCTACAGCTTTCCACTCCATCACATACAACTGATACACATAATCATATATATGTGAAAAAGATAAATGATCTCTAATATATGTATTTTGTGCAGAAGCAGCACTCATCAATTGGTCCAGATCATAATTTGCCACACACATATATAATCAGCGCTCATTTTATATTACAATAGCAAATCTTCAAACTTTAATGAGCGGGCTTCAGTCTTCTCCACTCTCCAACTCCTCAGCCATCCATATCAATAAAAATCTGATGATGGAATGCTCAAAGTCTTTGTTGATGCCAATCTTATTGTCAAACCCATGTTGACTTTAAATCACTATGACCTCTCACATATAGAACCTTAATATGTCCATTCAAATATATAGAAGAGGGATGAACAGAGTACAGGCTGAATATGTAATATTTAAATACAGTAAGTAGTCTATACCGAACTTAATGTAATTAAAAGGTATTTGAACTCAGACTTTCAAGCTCACTACAGCTATCCACTCCATCCCATACAACTGATACACATTACCACATAATGTAAAAAAGATAAATGATCTCCAATATATGTATTTCGTGCTGAACCAGCGCTCACTGATCTAGATCATAATCTCCCACATACATATGTAATAAATGCTCAGGTTATATTAAGATTCTGCCCATCCCTCTTCTAAGTATTTGAATGGAAATATTAAGGTCCTATATATGAGGGTCAGAGTGACTAAAAGTCAACATGGAGATGACAATAAGATTGACATCAACAAGGGCTTTGAGCATTCCATCATCAGATTTTCAATAATATGGATGGCTGAAGAGTTGGAGGGTGGAGAAGATTGAAGCTGTCCATCAAAGTTGGAAGACTTGATACCTTAATATAAACTGAGCACTGATTATATATATATGTGTTTAGGAAATTATGATCTGGATGAACAGACGATTGCTGGTTCAACATGTAACACATATATTGGAGATAGTTTCATATGTATCAGTTATATGGGTTAGAGTGGATAGCTGTAGGAGCTTGAAAGTCTGCGTTCAAATCGCTTCTAAACATCAATATGATGGAAGTCAAAGTTCTACGTAAGACATGAGTAAATTTTTTTTTTGAGGGGGAGGGGTGCTTAAAAAAAAGGAGAGAACTAAGGAAAATAGATTAATAAAGACAATGGTACTTTGTCCTTACAACTTAGAAGCACAAATGTTTAAATCAAATATCAGATCCCTTGCTTGCTTTCACATAGATATAAATATATATGGAAGAATTATATATGAATAAACTATATTAATAAATGAATGGATGGATACTTGATCATATTTAAAACTGAATTCTCACTTGAAGCACAAAATCCAAATTAAAACTGATTCAATTTCGTTACACTATAAGACAATCTAATTGGTTACAAAAGGGAAAAATACTTAGAAAATTTAATATTGAAAACTGAATTAAAGAAGTAGATATTTCAAAAAAAATACTATTCAGAAGGATTGTCAGGAGTCCAAGCAATATGATAATGCCTAATAAAAGTAATCCTAAACAAGGAAAAATGGGAAACTTGAATGAGTGCTTATAATATATACAGAATGTTTTTAGACACTACTGAAAATAGTTTTTATATAAATTTGATATTTAGAATTGATTGCTTATATATATATATATAATGTATGCAGAATGTTTTTAGATACCGTTGAAAAGTTTTTATATAAATTTGATATTTAGAATTGGTAGATAAAAAACTCTCTGTATATAGTTTAAAATTATTTTGATTTGACTTGTGATATGTTGAAAGAAATGTTGGTCTACTCTCTTCTAAAAGTAAATATTCCCATTAAAAAACCTGTTAACCATCAAAAAAATGTTTATTAAAAAATAGCTACCATTTCTACACAAATGCAAACGTAGTTATCAGAGCTTTCTCAAATAATCATAAACACTTATCTTTTATCTGTAAAATATTTGTGTGTGTGCATGTATATATATATAGGACCATTTTATGGAGAAACTAACAAAGTGCTACATATTTAATAGCTGTTTATTTATGGGTCCCTTAAAATTATTAGAATATGTGTAACTCAACTGCCCCAAATTCGTAATTAACATGAGTAGCCAAAACTTAAAAAATTCTTTAACGCAACCAATGGTTTCCCTTCCAAAGCAGATTTCTCCATTTTTTAACTTTTGGCTAGTCTTGTTTAATTTTGAATTTGGGGTATCTGAATTATTTTATTGACTAGTTTAACTTTAGGCAATTTGTACTAAGAATATATGTAAAGAGTAGCAATGCATAACACTAGCTGAAATGTCCATCAAATATTTTAAATGTCCCACAGCTATCTTATTTCAGCCACACTCCCCCTTTAAAATAAAATAAAAAGCTTGAATTTTGCAGCCCATTCAAAAGATATATTCAAGCTTTTCTTTATTTTAAAGAGGGAGTGTGACTGAAATAATGTAGCTGTATGGCATTAAAATATTTTACAATACATATCTATCCCTAAATAAATAATCAATCAAAACAAGATTGAAGTAAACTATTAATTGACTATTTATTTATGTATTTGTGGCAACATTATAGACACATAAATTGTATTCAATATTTGACCATAATAGTAATATATACCTAGAACCATAGATAGGATAAATAAGAAGTAAATAATTATAACAATGATTGATAAAGGGAAAAATATGATGCTGATATACTATGTTGAAGCTAATTTATTTCAACATTCTTAATTTATTGAAAAGTTTTTATTAGTGGGCGTATAAGAGTGACCAATTCATAATGTCTGAAATGAATCAGCTAATAATGCTTTGGAGTGACAGGATGCATTACATATTTGGCTGGCTTATAGTATCAAAAAAGTTTTTTAGGGCTCTGGAAATACAAATTATTAATTTAAATTAAATAATTTGTTATTAAAAGACAATGTTTACTTACCAAATAATAATCGATTAGCCAGATTTTCAGCCAATCTTAATAAAGGACCAGAGCATGGCCAGTTGGGTTCTAACAGCAAACCTGCACGACGAGACAATAAATGTGCCGACAATAAACCACCTAAAACTTTTTATAAAAAATTATAAGTGTATAAACATAAATACATTTACAAACATAACCAATGAAACATACATTTGCAAACATACATGACTAAACATAAATTGTATATTTTCTTAATAAAATTTTATATATTAAATAAAAGAAGTGTATTTTTTAGTATATAGAATGGGTCAAAATCTGACCCCATAGTTGTTGTAATTTTGTATACTTTAGTCACATAATTTGATCAAGCATAGTTATATAAAATTTGCGATTTAATTTTTGAATTATTGATGTATATTGTGATTTTGTAATGAATGGTCATATCATGACATTGTGTGGATTATTCAATGTTATTTATCGCTTGCATGTGTCAGTGGTGGTTTTGGGCAATCCTTAGAATTCAAAATGGTGGTGAGAGCATTCTAAATCAGTACCAAGTTAATTATAGTAAATTGAAGGTTTTCAGGATATGAAATAGGTAATTATTAGTATTTCAACTAGTTTCAACCTGTCTTTATTACAGTATTTCTATTTTTCCAGATTACAATACCACAGAGTTGAATTAATATAAAAAGAAAAAATAGGGCTTATGCTTTAGCATCAAAGAAATCATTCCTTATTTCATAAAAATGGAAAGTTATTTGTGACTGATCATAGAAGAAAAAACTTCAATAACAAAGTTATCATATATCACACAAACCAAATGCATCTGCAAATTCAATTTGTCACATTCTCTCTAATGATCATTTTTACAGTTACAACATCCATAGTAAGGACAATGATCATCATATTGAATACTATATAGGATTTTATAAAGAAAACAATTGGAAAAGAATATTTAGCTGATGATGAAGCAATTTTTCAATTAACTAATTCAATCAAAATGATAAGACTCAATACTAGACTACAGACAATTTGTAATGGGTTGAAAATGAAGTGTACAACATTGCTTAAAAAGTACGCCATTGGTTTCTACAGTAAATGGTCCAGATTTTTTCCACAAAATTGATATGTTAAAACATTTTTTTTTTACATCCTGATTGGACGACATACCAACAAAAATTTAGAAGAATTTTAACATAATAGAGTAAATTTTTAAAGAACACCTTTCCAAAAAAATAGACCAGATTATATGGCCGAATGAATGGCTACCCATATCTTCAAATTCATTGTTTAGACTATTTTTTATGGAAAAATCGTAAAATCATTTGTTTAATAGACCAAGAAGATACAAGTATTAACTTAGCATCAGAATATGAAGCAATAAGAACAAATTTTATTATACTTAAAAATGTGCAAAAATATTGTTAACATGATTATAGTATTTAGAAATATATAGATTTCAATTTAAATACTTATAATAATTTTTAGAAATTTAAAATATATAATTTCACAATAAAACTTTCTATATGCAGAACTTAATCCATTTTAAACTCCGATAGGATTTGACTTTTAACCCATTCTACATATTCTATAAAATTAACTTTTATTAGCTATCAAAATATTATAAAAGATGATCAATAATTCAGCAATTATTAATTGAATACGATTGCTAACAAATTACTCCCATTATTATAATTTAATTTTTATTTAGTATATGGACTTTTTTTAAATAAGAAAACCATTAATAAAATATCATTAAGATATCAAGAGAAATTCCAACCAGGAGATACAATAGCCAGTGAATATATTAAGTCCTTTGATTCCCCACTATGGCCATGGATTTGACAGCCATGACTTCTGCTTGAACACATTTACATAGGTCAGTATCTGTTAAATTTCATTTATAAAGAAGAAGAGTGCAATAAATATGGATTGTACTGAATTTGTTGATGAGACTCCGGTAATCTCTAGGAAGATCAAATCCAGCTAACTTTACTTTTAGAATTGTAAAAAGAGAATTGTTTAATATCATAAAGAAGACCACTTTAATACCATTATTTCTCAGTTGTAGATTGTTGAACAAACCTCCACAAAAAAAATCTTGATCTGAGACAAATGTTGGGTGCAAACCTATATCGAGTTATTGATAAAACTGATCTAAATGATTTTTATGAGGTAACTTCTATTCAATTTTGTTCTCTACCTAAAACAGCTAGTCAACTATTTACTGACCAAAATCATACAGTATTCATTCTTTATTTAGCATGTGGATTTATTTTTAAAAAGAACAAAAAATTTTCTAGACATTTTTAACAGAAGATAGAATGGCTAATGTCTTTATTGAGTTCAATTCACTGTAGATGTGACAGTCATTAGCCATATAGTTCTAGTTTATGCTTGTTTACATCTACAGATTGGTATGGGTGTTAAATTCCATTGATGTAGCAGATAAGAGCAACAGCTTACGAGTTATCCTAAATCTGTTTTGAGACTCCAGTTGTATCTAGGAAGATCAAATATGGTTGTCTTTATTATTGAATCCAGAAAAATATAGTTGTTTGTAACCTCAAAAGACCACTTTTTATGCCATAATTCTTCAATTATACGATTTAATATATTCAACAATGAAATAAATAAATCAAATAAATGGATTATTTCTCAGGAGTTTGTAAGAAATTCAAGTACTGAAAGTAAAGAGCTAGAATCATGATCCAAGGATTTGGATTTTGAGCTCCAGAATCTTCCAATCCATTAGTACAAAAATTCACATAAGATATCTTTAGATACAAAATATTCATCTATGCTGATGACATTGTTTTGACTTGACAAGATATATTTTTCCAAAAATAGAAAAATCTCTCAATAAAGATATAAAAAAATAGGGAAATCTTTGTCAAAGATTGGTGAATCTTATTCTTAATCCAATGAAGGCAACGTGTTCAACTTTTCATTTAAAATAAGAAGAAAATCCTTAGTAATTACAAATTATGGTACTATAAAATTTGACAAGATCGTCCAATTAAATTTTAAATGCTATCATATTCTTGGTAATAAAATATATAACTTCTTTTGTTTTCCTATTATTCTTATTTTGAATCAATTATTTTTAATTTTTATATATAAAAAATGATTCTTCTCCAGGTAAAAATATTCTCTTTATGCATTATTTATAAAAATTTAATACATATGCACATTTTTATAATGTATGCATATTTTCCATTTAATAAACAAACAAAAAAAATAAATTAAATTACAATATTTTTGCCTTTTTAAAAAAAATAATGTCTAAAAAATAAATAAAAGAAAATGCTTTTATTCACATAAATGCACTAGAAAGTAAAAAAAAAAATTCTTTCAGCTTTCAGAATATTACATGATCACCATCTCTTATGCTAGCACATAACTGTATGGAGAGTTTTGCCTAAAAACAGGCAAAAACTCACTATATGTATTGTCACACACAGCAAGCTAGAGTAATCAATTGATGCCAGAAGACTTGTGCATAAAATCCCCATCTAGTGCCTACTCATCCAATATCCCCAGACTAGTTTCTAGCTTATGGCCTTCATCAGTGAGATGCAGTGCTCTCAGATCCAAGGTTCCTCACTGACAAAGGCCATAAGCCAGAAACTAGTCTGGGGATATTGGATGAGTAGGCACTAGATGGGGATTTTATGCACAAGCCTTCTGGCATCCATTGATTACTCTAGCTTGCTGTGTGTGGCAATACACATAGTGAGTTTTGCCTGTTTTAACAGTTATACACAAGCATAAGAGGAGGTGGTCATGTGATGTTTATTGAGAATTTTGCCTGTTTAACTTTCAGAATATTCTTGATCAAAAGTAAGAGGTGTTCATGTTTAGAAATATTTAGTGTAAATGAAATTATTTCTAAACATGAGCACCCCATGCTTTTATTTGTGGCTGCACATATCAAGCGGCTGACACAATAAAATACAAAACTACCAAAAAATAAATTAAAAAGAGATATGGAAACTGATGATAAATCTTCTGGAATTTGAAGCTATAATTCATTAAAACTTTGATGTATAAAGTGAGTGATTTTTGAAATAAATTATAGGAATGAGCACTGTTTTATATATACATATGCGTTCAATTGATTTTCATTTGAGAAAGTTTATTTGTGTAATAGATAATAGACTCATGAGAGAATTTTAGTATAAATTTATTATAACATTGATTTTCTACTTTATTATCAATGTTTAAATTAATAGCTATAATTTATTTACAAGATTATTCAAATTATTTGAACTTATATCTTGATTATTATTTGATACCGCAAATTGGCTTACTATCACTAATTGTAAGTTTTAACCTTTCAAACATCTATAATTGATTTATTTACCATATACAAGAACATGACGGATAGATAAAAGTGGTTATCTTTTGTCTAACTAGTACATTAGCATTAAAATGAGAAAGCAGCAATTTCTTTCAAGTTTGTTAAAGTGACTCTCTGAATTTAATTTGGGAATTGTTATTACGATAATATATGTGGACTTAGTTGCTTTATCTGTAAGATATATATATAATCTTGGGGAAGAAAATTAATCTTCACAGATGTGCTATTAGATTAAATTTATGTGCATTTACCTGTTATTCTTATATAAACCAGCCCTTATTGACCATGTTTAAATCAGGACTTGAACTTAGTATGAGAACTGATTATTTCAAGTGATAAAAGTATTTGTAAAAATTTAATTTATAAAGTGCAAGGAAGAGAAAGTTTCTCGTTTTTAAGTACCTACAATTTCTAAATCATATTAGTGTAAATATATGTAAATAAATAATTTATCGATATATAAAATTGTAATCTTGTGAAAGGAAATTAATCTTCACAAGTGCACTATTAGATTAAATTTACATGCGCTCATGTAAATACATTGAAATATCAGGTTCATAATAAGTTCAATTCCTGATTTAATCACAATCCATAAGAGTTGGTTTATATAAGAATGAGCTCTAAGCATAAGTGTTACACTTATGCCTTTAAAACACTTACTGACTGATGAGTACACATAAATTTAATCTAATAGTGCATGGGTAAAGATTAATTTCCTTCCACAAGATTATGTGATTAAACAGATCACTATAACTAACAGTCAGCCATTAGGAATAACGACAAACGAAAATGGGCAGGCATTATAATAAATTTCATATTGTTTAACATAATTTATCATATTGACTGGTTAATATTAATATTATTAATATTTGGTTGGCCAAAGTGATAATAATGATACGTTTTTTAGGGCAGATGAAAAATGATGGCCTGATAGGCAATGACCAATCAATGCACGTATTACATCTTGTTTGAATGGCATGTATGTTGTGCTTAGTATTTAACTGTAAATCCATAAGACAAATTGGAAACAATATTGTATCATTATTGTTTTTGAATACTTTGACATAAAAAATAGGCTTTTTTTAAAAAAAATCAAATTGCCCAAACGGAATATAGCTTTATTCATAATGCCTGACAATGTAATAAATTAAATACCAGCATTAGCTGTTTCTATCATTATTCAGAATGGTCAGAAATTATTTAGAATGATCTGTTATTCATTTGATTCATAATACATATATAGTTATGTATACTATATCTATATACCGTAAAATGGCAGAAAAAAAAAAAAAAAAATAGAAATTGGAATGTTAACATTTATTTGATTAAAAAAGGCATTTACTTACTGCGAATATTTGTTTCAAATACAGATACATTTATATCAGTATCAAAGTGCATGTTTTCAATAATTAAATGAGCCACTCGTCGGAATTCAGAATAATTCCCCATCACAGCTAAAGTATCTAAGGCATCAACAAGAGTGAGGGAGAAACTAAAAGTAACAAGGTTATCCATATATCCATGTAACATTGATTTCATATAATAACTTTAAAAACAAAAACTAATAAAAATGATAAAAATAATTAAATATTTTTAACTAAATATCATGCAATGTAAATTAAATGCATTGATGTAAAATAATAATTTGTACCTAATTACAAACAACCGAAAATTTTCATAAAATATTAATTTTAAAATGCTGTTTCTACTTAAAATAAACCATATAATGCTGGAGAACAACAAAAAAGATTAAAAAATGAATATACCCAATACTTGAAATATTTTTTGTGCTGAATACAAATGCATTTGTAATGACACCAGATGAGTTCTATATATATTTCGGAGATCTCGGTTCTATAACAACCATAGTTACCTTCTGCCCTTTGGCTTAGAAGATTAATACCAACAAAATCACATGAACTCACATATGCTACTTGAATTGATTGATTATTATTTAATTTTTTATTGTTTATACAAGATCTTAAATTAAGCATTTGGATAACAAGTCATTTCATTAATCATTATCATTATCCAATTGACATTTAGTATCATCATTATTTTTAGCCATCAGGATGAAGATCCTTCCAAAGTTAATCCAGTTCTTCTGATCCCTAGCCTCTCTTCTTTATAATATATAGCAAATCTTATTTCATCTATACATTTCACATGTGGTCACCTTCTATATCCTTTACAATCATTTGGAATAGAGTTTAAGATTTAAATTATCCATTTACTATTATCTTTTCTAGCAATATGTCTAGCCAAACTTCATTTCCGTTTCTTAATTCTTTTAAAGATATGAATAATAAATGTTTGTACTCTTTATCCATGTATTTCAATTCTTTGTTGTTACTCCTAACATACATCTCTCTACATTTTGTTGAATAGTTTTAAGTCTCTGCATTGCTCTTCTTTTAAGGGTCCAAGTCAGAGATCCAAAAGTAATAACTGATAAAACGCATTTATTAAAAACCCATTTCAAACATAATAAGTTATTTCTACTACAAACATTCCATCCAAGTTTAATTCTATGACTAACTTCATCCATTATATTTACATCTGTATTAACAATCTAATTCAAGATATTTGTAGATCTTAACTTCTAATTTATAATTATCAATTTTTACTTTCTTCTTTTGGAAAAATCCCTTGAACAATACTTTAGACTTTTTAGCATTTATCTTTTGTACTAATTTCTTATTTTCAACTGAGAACTCTTGTAAAACATTT
Organism: Epiperipatus broadwayi; assembly: GCA_028023455.1. NCBI lineage: Eukaryota > Metazoa > Onychophora > Udeonychophora > Euonychophora > Peripatidae > Epiperipatus > Epiperipatus broadwayi. The sequence goes on along the minus strand of JAQFVV010012436.1, from coordinate 1,065,655 downwards.
ACTGAAGCATTATTTGCGAAAGTAACCACACCATCGACAAAATCTAGCTGACTTAAAGAATCTCCATTTACTGAAAATTCCTTACCTTTCTATTTTAATCTGTAAAATACTTCTTTTAAATTGAACTTTACACAAAAAGTGAAGCTTAGTATTATTAGAAAAAGAATTGTAAGGCTTAGCGCTTTCGGAGAACTTAGGTCTCCATATTTATAGCCTATCTTGGGAGTGTCGGCTTAATTAAAACTTACCACTCAAAGGTGAAGTAAAAAACGAACATTTTATTTCAAAATACTTCTTGTAAAATTGCTTAAAAGGTTTTAGAGATGGAATGTTTGTCGTACATACTTCTCAATTTTAATTTTTATAGTATAATTAAGTAATTAAATCACTGCTTATGCATTTTGATAAATATTCTTCAGAATATGGAAATATCCTGGGTCTATATCTTGATAATTCGATGTTTTAATCCCTGTAGAAATGCATATAGAATTGATGCCTTTTCATAAACTACAGATCCAAAACATAATGGCCACTCATATTCGTTGATCCTTTCGATAACTTGTCTCAAAGATGCAATCCACTATGCTAAAACCACTTTTAAATCCAGCTTGTTCTTTTGGTTGGCTAATATCTAAGTTCAATGTAAATGAGTTTTAATTATCTTGTAAAAATTTTGTACAGAACGAATAAAAGACTAATAAATCTGTAATTTCTAATATCTTCTTTATCATTATTAATTGGCAAGATTATTATTGCATTCTTTAATTATCTGACATATCTTCATTATTAAGCCATTTGATATATAACTTTACAACATTTTTCTATTTTTTCATTTGCTTCTTTTAAAATATCGATTATAATTCACCATTACCTGGAGCTTTTTCCTTCTTCATAAATTTAATTGTATGTCTCATTTCCTCATTTAAAAGACTGGGCAAATCAGAAAATATAATATACTTAGTCCAAAATGACCCAAATTATTTAATTGCTTAATGTTCTGCGAAACATCTCTTTTCTGCTAAGATTCTTAATTATTTTTGATAATCTGATTAATCTTCAATATTGCTTTTGGCTTAATTCTTTAATTTTTAAATATATATATATTCAAATTTATTTTTTGGCAAATATAAGGAAATACACTATAATAAATAATTAAAGAAATTCAGTAATTTACTAATAATAAATCTTCATTAACAGTTGTTTATTAATTTTCTGGAGTAACTGTATACTTCAATGTTGGCATTTAAGGTTCTGTAAGCTTAAGTAATTAATAGGTACAAGATGGTAATTGTTTATTAAATCCACAACCTATTTTATCCATCTCCAGATTAATTTCTGATGTACGCCAGAAACTAATTTTAATTTTAGATGAATGCAAACAATGGAATTATTTAGAAGTAAAACTTATATTACATTTATTAATTCTAATAACTATAAATAGCTGAATTTTTATTGTAAATATTTAAATAAACCTTAATAAGAAAAAAAAAATCAAAATAATACATTTACAAAACTATTAAAAAATATCACTTTTTAAAGATTTAAAGGTCTTCAAAAACATTTTAAAAAATCTATTAATTAAAAAAAAACCAACTTACCTTCCCCAAGTATCCACACCATCACAGGTCAATGGTCGTAATTCATCATAAGGATACGCATTAAAAATATACCCATCGTAAGCATGTTGAAACATTTTCACTACTCTATTTCTATATTAAAAAAAAAAAAAATATTTACAACAAATATTTTATCATTTTTTCCCATATATCAAGAACAGACAGAAAATCATCCATTAGTAGACAAATCAGTAGGTTGGTCAACATTTCAGTAATGTTATTTTCTTCTGAGCAGTGATGATTGGTTTTCAAAGAAAACACTGAAATTATTTCAAATTTAAGATCAATTAATGATGAAAAAAAAAACAAGGCAAAATTATATTAAAAGAAATTACGACATAATTCTACAAGTACATAGAGATCTCCAAATACTGGATTGGATAATTTTAAAATATTGATTTTTTTTTTTTTACTTAAAAAGTAAAACCTTTTGGCAATTTCCAGAATTTCTCTCATTTCTATCATCTGATTTCTTATATTAATAAAGATTATAATTTCAATAATTTTTTTTTAGTGTTCACTGTGTGAATAACAATATAAATTGAACAAATTAAGCCTTCTATTTTAAAGCATTCCATTTTTCTATATATATAACTATTCTTCTATTTGTTGGAGAAAAGAAACTTAAGTGGAGCAAATCTGGCAGAAAATGATTTTCAAATTGCATACTGTCCTACGTGCTGAAAAAACAGAAAACAAAAAAATGCAGTCTTTATATGCGTAAACAGTTTTTAAAACTTAATCTACTGTATTTCTATCATCATCTTTCAATATATACATCTTTACCTTGGTCTGACCTATGTAAGATGAGGACAAATTTAAAACTGGGTTTGTTCATCTATTTGGAAATATAATAAAAAGATTGATTAACCCCCTCCCTCCTTCTTTCTCTCATTCCCAAACCAAAAATAATGTTAATTTGGAGAATCCATAATATTCCCTATCAAATTTATTTCATATCTTATGTTAGACAAATCAACAGAAGATAGGATGCAGCAAAAAGAAAAAAGATCATAGAAATTCTGGATAACAGAAAACTCATTAAAATTCTTAGTATTAAAGATATTTAATGGCTTTATTGCTCAGGGGTTTATAAGTTTAAGACCAGAAATGTCTGAACTGTAATAAATACAAGAACCTTGGGCATTCTTCATAAATGTAATAAATTACAAGCATCAATTCTCTTCATACAGCAATGTCCCTCAGTAAAAGCTATAATAATCAATGGAAGTTAGAAGGTTGGAACATCAAAATCTCTAACTAGTGCCTACTCATCCAATTTTCCCCAGATTAGTTTCTAGCTTCTGGCTTTCATTAGTGATGAGTTTTGGGTTTGAGAACACTGCATGTAGAAAAGATGGTCGTATGATATTTGAGTGGTTCAATAAACTAAAAGTCAGATTTATCATAAAAGCCTTAAAAAAACAAAAGAGGCCTACTGTAAAAATAATAAAAGCGAGATTTTAGAATTACAGAATATAGTGTTTAAAAGTCCTTATTAGCTTATCAATTCATGATTCCTGTCATCATATTATAATTCTGTATTTTTTGGTTTTTTCTCTTTTCACTGATTAATTTCAAATTCAATGAAATCTAAATACACTCATATCTCCTTTAGAATCCAACTACTACTGCCTTGAAGAAAATAACTGATAATATTGAAACAGGCAAGCAATCATGGATAACATGCATGCCACAATAGAAATTAGAATATTTTCAGGTCAGTCTAACTACTGATCTTACTATGCATGAATAATCTGTCTGCATGTATATAAAGTTGAAAAAAATGACGATAGATGAAGAGGTGTTAAGCAAATAAAAAAATTTTTAAAATTTTATCAGTTGGGTTTTTAAAAATAGCTTTGTAAAAAGGTGAGTAATTTTGTAATGTAAAAAGATAATTTGGAATATGGAAAAAGTTAATTATAAGATATTTAATAAAAATTAGGTAAGGTTAGAAATTGATTAAAGAATATAAATTAAAAGACAATAATATGTATTAAATAGTAGAATAAAAAGTTATAAGTTTTTAGAATTAAAATTATAATAATTTTTAAAAATAAAATAAAATAATATACAATAAATGTGGATAGAATTAAGTAAGAGTAAAGTAATAAAATGGGAAATGATTATTTATAATGGTCAGATTAAAATGTATGTTTTATTTGTGTATTTAATTATGTATATAAATATGTGTATAAAATGTATTAATAATTGTATAATTATATATTTGGATAATGTAGCTCTGATGATGGCTGCAGGATAGTTGTTAGAATAAAGTTTTGGTTAGAAAAAATAGTATTGTAAAAGTATTTAAAAAAGTTGTAAATGGTATATGTAAAAATAGAAATCAATACATAAGGAAAGAAAGAAAAAGAAAAAAATTATATTACCTTTTACTTATTAGTGAACTATATAAAAATGGGATCTACACCTAGATTTTAGGATCTAATGCATCATTCCAGCAACTACCTTTAACCTAGTTAGTCAACTATACAGAAATAGGGTCTGTATGATTGCACAGACAAATTAACTTGATTGCTTTTATAGTTAACTAAATAGGTAAAAGATAGTTGGTAGAGGGATGCATTAGATTCTAAGGTCTAGATGCATTGCTCTCAGATACAAGGCCCATCGCTAATGACAGCCATAAGCTAAAAACTAGTCTGGGAATATTGGATGAGTAGGTACTAGATAGGAATTTAAATGCAAAAACCTAGCATTTATTGATTACTATAGCTTGTGCTGACTGGTACTACTATATGAAGAGAATTGCTATTATTTTAAGAGCTTATGCAAGAGTAAGAAATGATCATCATTTGATGTTTTAATGATTTTCTATTTCTATAATGTCAAATCAAAAATTCAATCTTTACAATATTTCCGGCTAAAAATTACACTTAGATTTCTTTACATCAATCCCTTCAATATGGGAACGCATAGATTCACAGACCTGAATATTGTTTTATGTAACAGTTGCTATCTTGTAGTTAATAATTACTACATCCTCTTGAATTAATATTTTGACTCTAAACTTGGCCAAGTTGTGAAGGCCTAAGCTTTACTTATATTTATACATTTGGTTGAAAAAAAACAATCTACAGACTTTTGACTCGTACAATATTTTAAACACAATCATAACTTTGTGCAAATCATTTAATTAACATTTACAAGTTGAACATATTAGCAATAAATAATTGAATTTGTAAATTTGCGTTTTCCCAAGACTATTGCTATAGCAAATTTGTTGATAGACTTTATTGTAAATTTTTCAAGAAACAAAGTAAATTTAGTACAATTCTTTCCTCAAAAGAAAAGTCAATGACTGCAAACCGATCATATATTTTGTTTACTATAAATGAATAAGGAGGGAAGGGGGATCTAATAATAACCGTATTTTTAATTTTTATCTATTGTAATAATAATTTGAGTTTTAGAATTATTAAAAGGAATGAATTATTATAAAATAAAAATATTACATGTCAGAATTATAATCTTATTGTATACACGAATCAATTAAACTTTAAATCCATACTGTATACATAAAATTTTGTTTTACAATTCACAGTTGTAGTCCCTACAAAAACAAATTATTATATTTCATGTACAAACTATTTCATTCTTAATAGCAATAAAGTTTTAAAATTGCAAACAAAAAAGTATTACAAAAAACAATTAAATTTCACCTTGTAAACCGATAGCATTTCTGAATAAGCATAAGCACTTTCTACTGTCATAAATCAGGAATCTATATAGAATGAAGTGATTAATAAAATATATTTTCAATAAATAACTAAATAATGGAATGCTTTCTTACTGGGAATTCATAAGTTCGAGCAACGATAATCTGCCATTCAATCACACCACGTAAGGTATAATTTTCAATAAATATTTTTAAGTCTAAACAATTTCTATTCAGAATTAAAAATTATAACCGACAAATATGCACAGATATATTATTAGAATCATAAAAATAACATCAAAATTAAATCATTTTCCAAAAATCTTAAAGCCAGAGGTTTATTACATGAACTTGTTATAATTTAAGAAAATATCGAAAATTGATATTAATGACTATTTTACTTTGGATATACTGTACTGCATAATAAAAGGCAAATTTATTTTTTATCTGTTACAAATAACAAAATCCAAAATCAGTATTCTATATACCTGTTAGAATATTTAATGTTTTTATAATTATAAAAATTAATGATTAAATACAGCTGAATAATTATATTCAACAATGTCTTTTTAAAAGTTATTCTAATTAAATCTATAAACTTTTATAATATGCTTATCTATAGCCTGGGGGTGGTGATTTACTTCCTTTGTTTACACAAACACCGAGCTATATTTAATTTAAAGTTTATATATTGAATATGCCTTATTGTAGATATAAATACAGTACATATGTAAAGTTAATAATAGAATTATTTTGTATCAATTGTAACTGAATACACGCCTAACTACTAATTTTTATGATCGGATATACTTTATTTACCTGTAAGAGCGAATTTCATTTTCAGTATAATATTTGCTTGTAGTATATGAAATAAAAATAAATAAAATTGAAATATTTATCACGGACGTCGCCATTTAAAAGCGACGTTTCATTTCTCGTTTTAAATATCATTAAAAACGAGATCTTCCTTTACGGATTTGACAATTTTTAAGTGGTATGTATATCATTTAGTGGATATATAATCTAAACTTTATAAAAGTCATCTTTTTCTAGATTTAGCATTTAGCTGTTTGTATTTATAAATTATACATTAATAATTCTGTTTTAATGTTATTTGCTTAAGTAAGTGATTAATACGAATAAAATTACAAAATGTTTCTTGTGATGTCAGTCTAGTTATATCTATTCTAATCTTAACTTTTTTTTTTCAGTTTTCAACATGTTGATGCCCAAAAAGAATCGCACTGCTATTTATGAATATTTGTTTAAAGAAGGAGTTCTCGTGGCTAAGAAAGATTTCCATGCGCCAGAACATCCAGCGTTAGAAAATGTACCAAATTTACATGTTATTAAAGCAATGCAAGTAAGCAAACGTTAGTTATTTATTATAGGGCGAGTTTGGATTTTTTTTTTTACTTCATTAAATTCAGTTTACACAGTTGAGATTTTATTGTTGCTGAAGTTCTGTAGAAATATGTCCAGAATTTGATGAATAAGTGCTATCAAATCTAATATATAAATCTTGGATTTTTATATCACCCTTATCAATCCACCTCAGGTAAAGATCTCGCCAAGTTCAATCCATCTCACATGGTCTCATTTTGGGTCTTTTACAATCTCTTGGAAACCAGTTTAAGATTTCAATTGTCCATCTATTATCATCTGTTCTAGCAATATGTCCAGCCCAACTCCACTTCAGACTTACATTTTTTCAATGAGATCAGTAAAACCTGCTGTTCTCTTACCCATATATTGCATTTTCAATCTCTTCTTGTTACTCCCAACATGCATCTCTCTGTACTTCTTTGAGTGGTCTGAAGTCTCTGTATTACTTTTCTATTAAGTGTCCAAGTCTCAGATCCATAAGTAAGAACTGGTAAAACACATTTATTAAAAATCTTTTCAAACACATAAGCATATTTCCTTTTAGTATTAAATTTTCAAACACATGGGCATATTTCCTTTTAGTATTAAATTATTTCTATCAAAAGCACTCCAACCAAGTTTAATTCTATGATAATTTTATCCATTATGTTTCCATTCGTAGTAATAATTGACTAAGATATTTATAGTCATTAACTTCTAACTCATCCTAATCAATCTTTATTTTCACCTTTTGAGAAAATCCATTAAACATTACTTAACATTTATCTTTAATCTTACTTTCATCTGATAACTTTTGCATCAGTTCCTGAAGCTCTAAAGCATTGTTTGCAAAAACAACTACATCATCTCAAAATCCAAATGACTTAAATAATCTCCATTTACTTTTACTCCTTTAGTTTCCCATTTTAATCCACAAAATACTTCTTGCAATACTGCTTTAAAAAGTTATGGGAATATGGAGTCACCCTTCTCAGTGTTGATTTTCCTAGTATCATTGTGTAATCTAATTGTTGCTGCTGCATTTTTATAAATATTCTTTAGAATATGACAATATCCTGGGTCTATACCTTGATGATCCAATGCTTTAACCACCAAAGAAATGCTTATAGAATCAAATGCCTTTTCATAATCTAAAAATCCAAAGCATAATGGAAACTCATATTCATTGGTCCTTTCTATAACTTTCCTCAATACCCGGATATGATCTACTGTACTAAAACCACTTTTAAATCCAGCTTTGGTTGATGGAAATCCAATATTTTCTATAATGTATTGTAATTATTTTGGTAAAATTTTTATATAAAACTGATAAAAGCCTGATAGTTCTGTAATTTTAATATCTTTTTTATCATCTTTTTTAAATATTAATACTGCATTCTTTCAATTATCTGGTACATCTTTATTATTTAGACATTTTGTATATAACTTTGCTAAAAAAAATTCTATTTCTTTTAATATATCAAATATAATTCTATTATTACCTGGAGGTTTTCCTTTCTTCATAAATTTAAATGCATGTCTCATTTCTTCATTTAAATTCTGGGCAATTCAGAAGATATAATAGATGTAGGATGTACTTGTTCTTTATTACTATATAATTCTTGATAGAAATCTTCTATCCATTTCATGATGTCATCTCTCTTTTTAGTAATAATTCCATCTTTTCTTCTTATTGCAGATATAAATTTCCTACTAATACCAAAATGTTTTTACACTCTTGAGACTTTTATTCTCTTCTACAGCTTTATTTGCTAGTTCACAATTATACATTAATATATCGTTATCAACTCTTCTGCACCGTTTTAAAAAATTTGAGATATTCAATCCTTTTAATTGTATCATTTTTGTATATCATCATATTCCTTCTTTATAAATTCTCTAGTCTCAGTAGAAAATTTTGTTGGTCAATTGCTGCTTTTTTCTACCAGCTATCTTTGTTGCAGTTTTTAAAAGTATATCAGTTATTTTCTTATTAATTTCATTCAAATCTGAATCATGTTCAAAATCTGCTAATACTTGAAACCGATTTGCAAGTTATAATTTAAATTCTTTAGAATGTTTGTCAATATTAGTAATATCAACTGTAAATATTGTTTTCCTTAACAATTTTTGTCTCTCTAGTTGAGCATTAACATGTATCTTATATTTTACTAATTGGTGATAACTTCCTATATTAAATTTATTAAGAACATTACAATCTTGAAATGTATATGTTCTGTTAGTCAAAATATAATCCAATTCTGCTGTACCTTCATTTGTATGTTTCCATGTCCATTTCCTTTTAACATTTTTCTTAAAAAAAGAATTCATAATATAAAGTTTTTCTTTTTCTGCAAACTCTACAAGTATATGTCCTCTCTCATTTCTATTATAACCGAAATTACCTACAGCACTTTCATCTTTCATTTGTTTACCAATTCTAGCATTAAAGTCTCTCATAACAATTTTAAAATGATGTTTACTCTGATCAAAAGCCTTTTATATCAATAGTAGTCTGACCAATAGACAGGTCCAGGGAGTAGTCACTATATCAGGTCATTCATTCTTCCATTCCATTCTCTTCCTTGCCCATTTCCTCAATTCCGCATAAGCCTTTCTATCTCTTATAACATCCATTAATGTCAATCTCTTCCATCCTTTTTATTTCCACTCACCATTCCCTCCAAAACATCTTTCATTAGTCTATATCTCTTATTATATGTCCAATCCAGTTTCTCTTTCTCTCTCTGATATTTCCAATCAATCTTCTTTCCTCATTAACTCTTTTCAAAACTACATTTATTTTACTCATCCAATTGATTTTTTCCATTTTCCTTCATGTCCACGTCTCAAAAGCTTCCAATCATTTTTTAATTCTATTGTTCAATGTCCATATCTCACAACCATACATTAATACATTCCACACATAATTAATCTCTTCCTTATTTTTTTGTTCCATAGGTCCACAAAATTTTTTTTTTTTTTTTTACAAATGTCACATTTGCCAATGCTATTCTTCTTTTAACTTCATCTTCACTTCTTTCATCCTCACTCAACCAACCACCCAAATATCTAAATCCCTTCACCTCTTGAACCATGTCATCATGGATTCCAATTTGCAGTCTTTTTGCATCTCTATCGATAAACACTTAGTCTTTTCAATATTAATCTTCATTCCTTATGCCATACATCCTTTTTCCAATTTATTCAACATATTCTGAAGATTTATTTTCTTCTTCAGCAATAAGAGCCATATCATCTGCAAATCTTATACACTTTATTACTAGTCCAAATAATTATTTAGCATATCTTCTAAATAAATATTAAACAAAATAGGTGACATACTACACCCTTGCCTAACTCCACTTTCTATATTCACGTCATCAGTCTCATTATTCCCAAATCTAACTCTTATCCTTTTACCATTATACATAGTCCATATCAATCATCTTTCTTTCCAAAATATTCCTTTATCTCTTAAGATAGACATCAGTTTATTCCATCTTACTCTATCAAATGCCTTTTCTAAATCCACAAAACATATACCAATTCCTTTATCTCTTTCAATATATCTTTCTGCAACTGCCCTAACAATACCAATAGCATCTCTTGTGCTTTTCCCTTTCCGAAAACCAAACTATTCTTCACCAATATAATAGTCTACCTTCCATATAAAAATCTTCTAGTACTTTATTGCTATGACAACTTGTGGCATAAACCTGAATTATCTGCATTTGGTATCTGCTATTAAGTTAAATAACTAATCTTGCCACTGTCCAATATGCCATCAATCTCCACAATGTTGTTCTTCCACTTTTTGTTTATAATGAATCCTACTCCACTTATACTTCCAATACTTGTGCCTTTATAGTAGAGTACATATCCATTTTTTAAATCAATTTGTCTCTTCACCTTTTCTTCTAACTTCACAAAGTCCAATAATGTCCCATTTAATATAAGATATTGCTTCTAATTCTTGCAATCTTCCTTTACTTGAAAGTGATCTGCAGTTATAAGTATCTAAATAAAAAGTCGTTAAATGGCAGCCTGGATCTGTAACCAGGGGATTCTTAGCACCCTCTGCCTTCAACCACCAACCGCTGCCTTGGTTGGTGGACTTTACAGCCTTCTGGAAATAAGGGCCATGATTTATTTTTATCTATCATGATTGTATATATCATAAAATATTTTTCGTTTACACATACATTTATTCTGCTTATCAGGCAACTGGGAAGAAAGACCATGATGTTTCTTGATCTTAAACTCAGAGGTAAAAAGCCAATAAACTCACCATGCTGGCTAATGCAGCCAGTCCATGTTCATGTACCATATGAATAATCACATTGTACTAACAGCTGCAACGACAAGAACCTATGGAGTGGCCATTGTAAAATAAAATAAAAACAGATTGAAAAGTTGTTAATTCAATTTTATTTATAAATTATATAATTTGCAATTTATATTTTTATAACTTCTTGAATACATTCATTATGGCACAATAATCAAAAAAATGAAAATACTTGTTTACTTCATTTTTTATGTAGAATCTATATTCCTTTTAAATGATATGTAACGATGTAATTTCTTCCCTAACAAAACTTAGAAAATAAATATTAGACTATGTAGTAATTTGTTTTTAAGTGTATGTTTTGGTAATACAAATGAAATAGGATTTAAATGTGCAAATTATATATTAATTATATGTCCAGGTATAAGTATATGTCATATATGTGTAAACAGTTACATATAGACAGGCAAACAATGTTTTATTTATTTCTTTTTAATTGTAATTTATCATTTTATAAGATTTTGTACGTTATTACAGAAAGATTACTTGAAGGTTTTATGGTGTGTGATCTACCTACCAATTTTGGTTCAACATATGATATACAATGTCCAAAGAGAAAATTATTCGATAAGAAATAAAATTTATATATTAATGAATTTATGGCAAGAAATATATAAATGTAATAAAGTAATTTATTTTGTAAAGGAATAAAATTTACTTTGTTGAATTTTTGGCAAGAATATATATATAGCAACTGAATCAATACAAAATGAATAGTTCTGATTCATATTTTACACTTAAATTAATTTATAAAAAGTTAAATGAAAGTATGAAAATTATTTTTCTAAGCACAGAAATACATAAGAAAGGAATTGTTAATAAGTATTAAATGAAAGCACGACATAAGAAATATAAATGTGGGTATTAGGCTAAATGCAAAACAAATATGTTATTTTATACTGAAACTAATTTATAATGAGAAATAAATGAAAATGTGAAAATAAATGTTTTAATGCGCATAAGAATTATATTAATTAAAAACATGAAGACAATAAATTTAAGCAATCTAATCGTTACAAAGTGAATGTTTTTATATTTTATGTTGAAACTAATTTACAGCGAGAATTTAATTTGATGATCTTTACTCCTTTTTTTACTTTAGTGTAATTCTATATTTAAACTGCGTTTTGCGTGTTTAACAAGAAAAGATTATAATTTAACTTAATGAGCATGCTTCTGACATGTTTATGGTCAGATTCATAGCAAATGAAAGCATGTCACATCTATAGTGCTATTTAGTGGTTAAAGTGAAATATTGAAATGTGAAACTTGTATGCCTTTCTATAAATTAATTGGGTCTCCGTTTAAAATGCTATATTGACTTATGCATTTGTTGAAGATGTAATTTTCACAACTTAATGTATCATAAAGAAAAGAAAATATTAAATGTTCCATGAATCTAGAAAACAACAAAGTTGGGAAATTTGATTATAAAATAAATTTAATAATAACTTGTATATTTTTGCTAGTTTTTAAATATTTTTAATGCTTAATATTTTATACAAAATAATGAAAAAAACGAGATTTAATTGTACTTTCTGCTCATTATTAATGTTATTCAGTAGAATCTCAAACATAGTTCTTCCTATTTATGGATTAGGATCTTTTTTCTAATTTGTCTTCAAGCAAAATATGATACATAACCAATTTGTCCATTTATACTCGTGCACATACCTATGCATGCATATAAATGTTCTACTCTTTCTTATTGCATTGGCAAATATATACCATATAATATTAAATTGTCCATGCAGTTTACTGCTGTTACACAATGCTTTATTTACCACTCTTTTTTACAGTTTCGATTGCCCCAGCAATTTTCTTGAGAACTTTATATCTACTAACCTCAATTGCTACTGTAAACTGTAAAAAAGGGTGGTAAATAAAACTATCTGTAACAGTAGTAAAGTGCATGGACAATTTAGTATTATATCATATAAATATTATCTGAAAAACAATTAAATGGCCAATTTCTTATAATTAAAAATAAAATTTGCATCGTTTAACTGTTAACAAATGTCACAAAGGAACTTTTTAAAGATTCCAACCAGGAAATTGGATCACTAAATGATTTTTAATAAGACTGTGCCATTGTAACAATAGATTTGACAGTCGCTGAGTGGTTCATGGTTTGTGTTTGTCCCCACCTACCTATATTGGAAAAAATCTATATGCTAAATAAATAGTGCATTTTGATTATAATTAAAATTATATACACCCAAACCTGTCTTATCAATTTATTTTAAAAATCTTGTATTTTAAATGTCTTTACATTTTTGTCTCTCTATCCAGCTATGTTTGTTACTGTTTAAAATTGCAGAAAATTATCTACAAATTGATAGTGCACACTGTTTTTTTCTGTTTACTTTCATAAAGTTAACTATGAAATTGATAGCTTCATGCTAATGGTATGTTGAATGAAACAGAATCATTAAGAAATGTATGTGTTTGCTTTATGATGTACATTTTTTCCTACTTAAGGCATTGCTATTACTTAACTTATTTCTTATTGCAATACTTCCTATGACCATTTTTTTGTGCTTTCATATGGTTTCTTATCATGAATTAGTTTGAATGCAAGTTATAAAATAAGTTATATATTTTGTAATTGGCCTAATACCTGCATTTCATGCCTTAAGAGATTACTTTTATTTAACCTTATTGCTGTGAATTATTTTTTCACTTTTATGCATTGTTATGCTTACTAAAAAATTGTTTTCATGCTTTCATTTAAGTGTATTAGGATTGTAAGAATAATGATAAGAAAATTGATAAAAGAGCTCAAAAATATCTTTGACCAATAAAATATTTTTTTCTATGTGGCCTAATTTGAAAATACTATCAAGAGCACAGACAGCAATAAACTTTTGAATTGACTATATAGTGTTCAACTTCGAAAGGACTATTGAAAAATATTTATAATGCAAATATATTAATTTTATATTCATATTTAGGAACTTTTTTTTACTCAACATTCAATCATATCAAAACTTATATAAGCATAAATAATTTTTGAAACTTTTTATTTATTTATTTAGTCTCTCAAATCTCGTGGCTACGTTAAAGAACAGTTTGCATGGATGCATTATTATTGGTATGTGACAAATGAAGGTATTCAATTTCTTAGAGATTATCTACATCTTCCACCAGAAATTGTGCCTGCAACATTGAAAAGACAAACTCGAACAGATGCTTCTCGTCCAAGGCCTAAGACTTCTGGCTTTGGTGAAGATAGAACACCCAGAGGAATGTCAGATAGAGAAGGATATAGACGTAGTGCAGGTAATTATATAATACAGACATATAAGAAAATTCATAATGTCTAGTATGATCATCAAACCTATTTATACAATAATTCTGATTTTTATTTGATGTGTGGACCTTAATATATAAGCAGAAATCACCACTTTATTTTTTCTCTGGAATAGAAATAAAAATTAAGATTGTAAAAATTTAAATTAATAATAACATAAGAAATTTGTTGCGGTAATGTGTTTTAGAATTATTTTTATTATTATAATTTACTAATATTTATTGAGAACAGGTAATTCGTTATTTATTCGACTTCACAGCCATGTATAACAAGTTTAAATAATGTTTTATTAATTTTTGGCTATTAGCATTTGTCATTGAAAAACTGTATAGTGCTTATATCTATCGGCCAGAAATTCAAAGACATCCTAAAATTTTGAACTAAACTAATTTAAATAGATCTGATACTAAATTAACAATTATACATTTTAATGATATAAGTTTTATGCTTAACGAAAGTCCATAATCAGAAACTAGTATGAAAATGTGAGTATGCGCAGAAATATAAGCCTAACTATAACAGTTTCTCAGCTTTATCACCACAGGTCAGTATGCACTTGCCAAGTTGTCTTAGAGATCTCTTCATGGAAATAAAATAATTATATTAATAGAATTTGTAAACTTGAATTATTAATATACACCATGGATTTTTATTGAGATTCTGGGTTTTTGAGAGCAAATTTATATATATTGTGAACTCCCAATAATTCCAAGATAAACATAAATTGAACATATTCTGCAATCACGTTCTACATTTTCGGATGGAAAATTTTTAGTACAGATGTCCATTTTCTATGATAATATTCATTTTTTTGTTTCAAGGCAACAATTCCTGTTATATATTACACAATCCATATTGTATGTGTATACTTAATGTGTTTTTATTAATATTATTTAAAAACCAAAATCATTTACTGTTTGTTTAGTAACAATTTTTTTGTGTGATGGCATCATTTCATTAAGATCACAAATCACTTTTTTTTTTTTAATGTCGTTCTTAAAAGTTGTTTCTGTAGAAGTTGTATGTATAGTTAATGCCTTTTTATAAATATTACCTAAAACTGTTTGTTTAATGCATATTTAAATTAACAATTTTTTTGTGTAAGGCTGTCATTTCATTAAGATCGCAAATCACTTTTTTTTTTTTTTTGTTTTCAAATGGTGTTTTTCATGAAGATCGCAATTCACATTTTTTTATTTTATTTCAAATGTACTTAAAAGTTGTTAGTGTCCAAGTCATACATATTTGAATGTCTTGTTTAAAATTATATTATGTTTTTACTTTTATTTATTTTTAGTCCTGCAACACTGAGCATGTATTAGACCTACTGCACCTGTTGACATTCGTATCAATCTCCTGATAACTTTGTAAAATTTTTATGCCAAAAACAGTCGTATACAAAATCCATGTACATGCTGTTTTGGTCAAATCACAAGATTACAAAGTTCTCAGCAGATTGATATGAAACGGAACAGGCGTAGTAGATCTAATACATGCTCCATGTCGCAGCTCTAATACCAAAGTACCCTTCAAACTAGTGAATTGAGTTCTCTCTACTGATAATTCCTGCATTAAATTTGTGAAGAATAGATTTAGTGGAAATATAATTTCTTACTGTTTCTCATCATTAAAAAATTTATAACCATCGATTCTTGAATAAGCTAAGTAAATGTCTCTAAAATTGAAACAGAATTTTATTTAATATTTTGGATTTTCGACAAATGTAGTAGACATAAGAATGGAATCTAATCATTAAAGAAATATTTTGAATATCATTTATTAAGTGTCATAATATAAAAGATTCTTACGCAATAATGGCAAAACTTAAATGTTGTTAAGCGAGTTATGTTTATTTTTTATAGACCATTTTGTTATTTGTATAGGATGTGGGTCAGTAGTTATTTTAATATAATTTTATTAACACTTCATTAAATATTGTAAACAAAGCTGAAAAGAAATTAAAAAGTATTGCAAATATTTAATGATTAAAACACCACAGGATCTCAGCTTACACAATAGTTTTAAGCATCTAAGCTTATTATATAATATTGTAATAAAGTAGGAAGTAGAAAAAAACTCTTGCAACTAGATACTTTACTGATATTTCATTCTTAAGGTTTTTCCATTTCTGCAAAAGGCTATTGTGCTATATAATTGCTTTAGTGTCTACCAGAGTAACACTTAATTTCTTTTGGAAATTTTTTTTTTTTTACTATTAATGGTTGTAATGAGCCAATCATAACTTGCAGTCTATGTCATTTTTGCTCACTAAATTAAATTATTTCTTATTTGCTATTTAAAGTAAAATATTTATGTCAAGTGACTGCTTCCTAACTGTTCAGCTATAAATGTATAATATTTAATAAATAAACCTGTTAAACCATATTCACTAATTATACAATGCATTATTGTTTTATCTCCATTTAGGAAAAGAGTGGATTTAATGAATTTTCTTATTGTCTGAATGAAATCATACCACAGCAAACAATAAATTTAAATAAGACATTTATGATGAAATTTTTCATGTTAAAGTCTTGCCTAAACTTTGCACTAATTGAAAATATGGGTGCTACACATGCATTATTCTAATACCGCATGCCGATCTTTTCTAAATTTATTAATACAAAATCAATAAAAATAAAATGTATATAAATAAAGTTGTTCTAAATAAAATTGTGTAAATATTTATTTTAATATTCTCTACATATTAACATACAAATGTATCTTCTCTGATGATTTTTTTTGTTGTAAAGCCGTGCTCTTGGCTATTTTTGCAATCTGGTGCTGAACATTCTAATCGCGGCCTGAATTTTTTACCCCAAATACATTAGATATGGGCACTATTTAGCTAACCCAAAAAAATATTAAGTGTAATATTTAAATATCTGTAGTTTGGAAAATTGCAGATACATCTGAACATAAACAGATTGGTGCCTAGTGAAAACTAATGCATAGTGCTGAAAAATACATCTGCAAGCTAAAAACAACGGTCAAGAGGATGGTATTATTAGTTGATACTTTTTATAAGAAGCAATAATGCATGTTTTATTGGAATTATAATCATTTTGGAAAATGAATTCAATCTCTGGTTAAACAACTTCATAAACTGTATAGTATGGTCCATTTTGCAGAGGCTTAGGTTATTCTTTGGAATGTATTAAAAATATTATGATTTGAGAGTATTGAGACCATAGTACATGAAAATTCAAGTTCTATATTATAATCCTGTACATGAAAATTCAAGTCAAATTGAACAAACTATATTATAATCCATTTAAGTTTGTTATTAGTGCTTATTAAATCCTTATCCAGTACTCTCCTACCCATTTCAGCAAACTAGCTTTTGGCTTGTGACTTTTATCATCTGATTTTACTACACCCAGATCTTTCAGATATAATGTCTTACTATCTAGCAGCTACCTTTTACTCTTTTTATTATTTGTCTATTAACTTGAGATTCAAAAGGTTCTTCTTTTTTTTTAATCATTTAAGTCTATTTATGTAGATCTGACACAGTCTTAGCCAAAGAAATTGAAATCCTCCAAATATGTAATTCATAACTGGCATCACGTTTATATGTTAGCAAGTGGACTTAGATTCAAAACATAAAGATGTTTTTAAGTTAAACCACTAAACATTACATGATCACCATTTCTTATGCTTGTTCATAGTTTTGTGGTGAAGTAGAAATAAAAGGTGGCGGTTGTCATCTGATCCTTCGTGTCAGCCGCTAGAGGCGCGATTTCTAGCTAAATTTCTAGAAATATGCCGTTTCCGCAGCCGCACCCAAGCCTTTAAGCATTCTTTCTAAAATAAATCCTAGAAAGATTGTTAACTTGGAGTTAAGTCTACTTTCTACGCTAAAAGGTAGAGTGTTAACTCGGAAGTTAAGTCTCCTTTCTACGATAAAATCTAGAAAGAGTGTTAACTCAGCTTAGCGGCTAACGGTGTGGCTTTTTCTGATGCTAAAAGCAGAGGAAAATGCCGTAGTTTGTGTCACGCACTATATCGTAATGCTGCGTTATGTATTTTATGTAACAATATTGTACGAGGGTGTGTTAATTTGTTTGTGTCAAAATTATTTAAATTTTCATCGGTGCCTTTTTTTTTTTAAGATCAATTGATGTACTGTTACATTTTATCAATTTTAACAGTATCGTGATTGTTCCTCATAAATTTGTATTCCTCTTAAATTTTCGATTAGGGTGGAATAGCGTAAAAATTTAAAAATCACGCTTTGAGTCACGTTTTAGCGAGAAATTTTCCGAGACAAAAAGTATGGCTAATTCCTACAACAGAAAACTTGAAAAGATGGGAATTGCCAGACACGGAAGCCAGCGCTGGAATATTTCTACAGCAGTAAAAAAGAAAAAAACATCCTGTTGCTGAAAGAAAAGATTGGATTGTGCGGCAAATATATGCAGATTTGAGGTCCAAAAACATTGCCGATGGAAATGTTCACTTCGTAAAGGCAAGCTTGTTTGAGGGATTCCAAATGGCCTTCGTCAAATGTCAAAAATAAAAGAAATAACTTCAATTTTTATTTAAACGTACATCCCTTCTCCCGATAATTGTTGTCATTGGCAATCAAATGTAAAATAAAAGAAATAACTAAAATTTTTATTTAAACATAGCCCCAAAAAACCCTCTTCTCCCAATAATTGTTGTCGTCGGCAATCAAACGGTCAAATAAAAGTAACGTCAATTATTCTTTAATCATATAGAAAAAAATAAACAACCCTCCCACTAATTGTCGTCGGCAATCAAATGTAAACCAATCAAAGTAAGACAGTAAATTATTAGTTAAACATAACCCAAATTACTATTTGAACGTACACTGAAAAAGACCCGCTCTTGTCAATCAAAATTAAAGAAACCTAGACTATTATTGTCCCATTGTCAAATCGAATATTATTTGGGAAAACCCAAATAATTTATAAACGAAAAAAAAAAAAGTCAAATCGGTTTTCAATCAAGTGGTAATCGATAAAAGTAACTTAAATTTTGATTTAAACATACACAAAAACAAAACGCAAAACCCTTTTTCCCAATAATTGTTGTCGGCAATCAAATGTAAAAAATAAAAGGAACGTACAATTATTCTTTAATCGTAAACAAAAACACCCCTCCCACTAATTGTCTTCGGAAATCAAATGTAAAGCACTAAAAATAAGGTAAACCGATTATTTTTTAAACGTAACCCAAATTATTTGAACATACACCGAAAAAAGACCTGCTCTTGTCAATAAAAATGAAAGAAAACCACAACAACTATTATTATCCCATTGTCAAAAATATTAGGTTTTGGGCAAACCAAAACCATAATTTATAAACAAAAAAAAAAAGAAAGTCAAAACCGTTGTCAATCAAATATAACCGATAAAAGTAACTTCAATTTTGATTTAAACATACACAAAAAAACAATCTCTTTAGCTCCCAATAATTGTCAGCAATCAAGTGTAAAATAAAAGGAAGGTAAATTAGTATTTACTCATCACCCAAAAACACCCACCCCTCTCACTAATTATTGTCAGCAATCAAATGTACACCACTACTAAAAGTAACGTAAACTACTATTCTTTAAACGGTTACACCCCTTCTCCCAATAATTGTTGTCTACAATCGTACACAAAAAAACACCCCTCACAATAATTAATGTCGGCAATCAAATGTAAACCAATCAAAGTAAGACCCCAACTTATTATTTAAACGTAACCCAAATTACTATTTGAATCTACACCAAAAAAACACCCGCTCTTGTCAATAAAAATTAAACAAACAACTATTATTGTCCCATTGTCAAAAATATTTGTAGAACCAGAACCATAATTTATAAACGAAAAGAAGTCCAATCGGTCGTCAATCAAATATAAACCGATAAAAGTAAAGGTTTTAGTTTTTATTTAAACATACACACACGCGCGAAAAAAAACACTTCTCCCAATAATTGTTGTTGGCAATCAAATGTAAACCTATCAAAGTAACGTAAATTATTATTTAAAGATCCATCAAAAAAACCCGTTCTCTCTTGAATTTTGTCAATCCAATTTTACAAAAACAGTAATATTATTTTAAAAAAAAAACACATTATTATTTGAACACACACCAAAAAAGACCCTTTGATAAAAAAAAAAAATTAAAAAAAACAACTATTATTATCCCATCGTCAAAAATATTTGGGAAAAATAATTCAGAAACGAAAGAAAGTAAACTTTGTAAACAAACCAAAAAAAAAAAATCAATATTAATAGAGAATCGCTAGCCTAGGAACGTTATATTAATGTGTTTTTAGTTAGAAATCGCGCCTCTAGCGGCTGACATGAAGGATCAGATGACAACCAAGATGGCTGCTGGAGGATTGCATTAGATCCTCAGATCTAGGTTCAGTGCTCTCAGATCCAAGGCTCCTCACTGATGAAAGCCACAAACTAGAAACTAATCTGGGGATATTGGATGAGTAGGCACTAGATATGGATTTTATGCACAAGCCTTCTGGCACTATTGATTACTCTGGCTTGCACTGAGTGGCACTACTGTATGGAGAGTTTTGCCTGTTTTAATAACAGTTATGAGCAAGCATAAGAAATGTTGATCATGTGATGTTTAGTGGTAGCTCAATAGAAAGTCGGAAATGGCTGCTAGATGAAAGATGTATTAGATCTAAAAAAATCACATTCTTACAATGAAGACCAGAAACTAAGCTGGAGATACGGATTTAATAAACACTGCTGCCTAGTATTTGTTGATTACTCAAACTTACAATAGATGTTAACATCGGAATAGAATAGACAGTTTACTGCTGAGAAGTATTGCATAAGCTGGTATTATCTGATGTTTTTGGGGTTTATATTCAGTTTGTAAATAAATAATGATCTGATTGCTATTTAAGTGTAATAATAGCATCCACAGCATAGTAATAATTAATAAATCAATCATAATGCATAAATAGTGAGAAATATGATCACATGTGTGCATACATGAAAAAAAAAGTTAAATTCACTGTGTATAATATTTTACAAACATTTAACAGAATTATTGTTCACAAATTAATTTATTTTAAACATTTAAAATATGTGTAGAAATTTGGTACAATGATTTTCTATATTAGCAGCTTTTTCATTTTTTCTTCTATGTAAGTATATGTGTATACATATATATAACAAAATGCAACAACATATTTTACTATCAATGATATTCTAAATATCTGAATATTATAAGAAAAATGGAAATTAATGATGTGAATAAAATTTTTACAAATTTTACTATTTTCATTTTTTCAATTAAAAAAAAATTAGTGCTCCCTTATCCGAATTTAGATCAGAATTTATTTACACTTTATACAAAAAAAAATTCTCTAATTGGATATGGTCTGTAATCATAAAAACTATAACCATTTGTAAATGTGCTCATTAAAATCCCATGATATATTGTTTATTGCATGTAAAATTTTTGTTAAATATTAATAATAATCATTACTTTGTATGTCTTCAATTAATTGTTTATTTTTCTAATAATTGCACTACTTACAGGATTTTAAAATTCCTAAAGGCATCCTAATTTTATTTTTTTTGCAAAGAACATTGGGATTAAAGGAATAATTAAATTTATGTTATAATTACAAATTTTTAGAAGGGGGGAAAAAAAATTTCAGAAGCAATTATTATTTATGTGTATTATAACCTTTTGCCAAATCCATATAATTTTAATACCATCTATATTCTTTATTACTTTTTACAATCCATTATTAACAGTTTCGATTATCCCAGCAATCTTCTTCGTAACTGGAACAAAGACAATACAATACATGAATACAATTATATATGCATGAATATATTATTTTACATATATTCTATCTTATAATCATTATTTATATATCCACGTATATCTTAATAAGTGAAATAATGCTTAAAGCTAAACGGGATAATTATGTAACCATTAGAAACCAACCAGTAACCATGTTTATTTCATGTTTAAAGAGGTTTATTTAAACTTCATTGTATCAATATTTCATTCTCTGTGGTCAAGTTGTAATCTTTAAGTGTCCATATATTCAATAGACCATTAGTAAGAGTGGATTTCCATTCTTGCTATTAAAGGGTGAGACGGTTGCCTTGACAGCAGTGAGAAATATTGATTACTATCTTTATTGTGAATGTTTAGGTGGTTACTGGTTGGTTTCTAATGGTTAGGTATATCTTAATATATGTCTATATATTTATTACCTTTATATAATATACATTTTACTCTTTTATATTCTATATTTACTAATTAATACTACCTATAATCATATATATATATATATATTATTTTTATCTTATTTATTATTTACTTTACTCTTATTAATATGTAAAATATAAAAGTATGAATATATAATGTTAGAGTTAAATATTTAAAAGATTAATAAAAGTAAAATAAAAAATAAATGAAATAAAAATAATGTTTATAATTGTAGGAAGTAATAATTGATAAATATAGAATATAAAAAAAAAGAGTAAAATGTATATTATATAAAAGGTAATAATTATATAGAGAGGTATATTAAGATATATGTGGGTATATAAATACTGATTATAAGATAGAATATATGTAAAGTTATATGTTTATGCATGTATATTTGTTTTGAAGAACATTAGATTGCTGAAGCAATTGAAACTATCAATACTGGATTGCAAAAAAGCATTGTAAAAGGTAATAAAGAATATCGATAGTATTAATATTATTTATGTGTTTACTATACTTCGTTATTCATTATTGCCAGCTATGGTGCTGCTGGATGGGCACCCAGACTTATTCCAATTTAACTTCCCTTAATCATTCTTGCAATCTTCCAGATATAATTGATAAGTTTTAATTCATTAATCTCAATAGTCAATAAGTAATCCCAAGTTTCGTATTATTATCTGGCAGTTCTGAAGGATTAGTTAGGAAAACATCGTCACTAGCAAAATCCACAAACTTAAAAGAGATCTTCAGTTACTTATTTCTTCTGTTGTCTCTTAATTCAATCCACAATGTATTGCTAATAAGGCTGCTGTAAAATGTTTTAGAAGAAACCACTAAACATCATATGATCACTATCTCTTATACTAGCACATAATTGTTAATAAACAAGACAAAACTCTCCATACAGCAGTGCCAACCAGAGTAATCAATGGATTGCCTTGTGTTTTAGAAGAATGGAATCATTATGCTATTTACCATTACTTATGTATGCCAATCTTTTTAGTTCTTTGGAAATTTTATATATATTTTAAGTGCTTTGTTTCAACGCTTTTAAAATATCTGATTCTTAAATTTTATATTGCATTTGCTGTAGATTTAATTGTATGGCATATTATGATTATAGGCTATTTTAGTTATTTTTCTTCTCATAATCAAGACCATTTTTATTTTTGAAAACAGCATTAGCTTCCCTTGTTATTTCTCCGATGTATTTTATGTCATTATTTATTTTGTTCTTGTTATCTGATTTAGTGAAAGGCATGTTATGTTTTTGTTGATAGTGTTTACATTATTGATAAAATTCTAATGTAAATTTATTATATTTCAGATTAGGATGTCTTTTGTTGACTGTTTTTCTTATTAGTGGTATTAAATTCACCTCTAGTATTTCATCAGATCACTTTGTGATTAATTTATTAAGTCTATATTGTTTTGAAATAAATATTTTATTAAAAATAAAATGTCTGCTATACCTTGATTTGAGTACTTCCATATATCCATTTTCTTCATGAATTTTTTCGATTTTCCTTCCCAATTCCATTAATAAGGATATTGTTTAATTTCTTCAAGCACTTTTTTATCAAAAAAAAAAAAAATACTTGATCCTATTGAGAACTTCTTAGAGATTTAAACCTGAATTTTTCTGCGTATGGTGATTAACTATTATGCAACAATGGATCAACCATCATTTTTTACTGGTAATTTTATTTATAGAGATCTACTACTCTTGCATTTTTTAATATTGGTTGGGACTCCCATTTAGTGTTGGAGATTTCTTCCAATACTTACATATAATTTTTTTCTTGCTTCCAAAGCTTTTATCATGTAAATGTTAAATGAGCATAGATAGCTTAATATTTGTTCATCTAATTTTAGCTTTATAATAATCGTTAGCATGCTTTCAGATATTGTGTTATATGCGTATATAATTTTGATGTGATAATTAACTTGGTTATTTTTATTTCATTTATGGTTCGTAATCTATATATTGCGCTCTAAATGCCCATACGTGAAGCTATATTCAACACTTCCTAATTGCTTAGCGCTTTAACATGAATTTCCCGAAAGCACTAAGCAATTATAAAGTGTTGAATATAGCTTCACATATGTGCATTTAGAGCGCAATATATAAATTTTGATGTGACAAAATTGACTTTTTATCTTAAATATTGGAAGGCCAGAAGAAGACTATGGGACAGTGGAAACTCGCTTATTTTGAAAGTATGGTGTAAAAAAGCATTTGAATTGCATAATATGCATAAAAAAGTGTTATTGTTCATTCACAATAAAAACTTGATATATATAATATTAACATATATTCACGCATGAAAAAAGAGTTGCCATTTTGAACCAAAATATTGTATAAAGTTTACAAAAAACAGATTCTCCATAATTATTAAACTTCCATTCGTCAAACTGTAGAATTATTTTTATAGGTAGATTTTGCCCCCTCTTTCGTATTTAAGAAGTACATTTTTTTCTATTTTATTAAAATAAAATGGATCTGATTTCCCTTTTGTCATTTTTTTGTAGTATTTTGCAGATGTTAATAAAGCAGGCAAAACTCTCCATACAGTAGTGCCATTCAGTGCAAGCCAGAGTAATCAATGGATGCCAGCCTTCTGGTATCCGATGATTACTCTGGCTTGCACTGAGTGGCACTACTATATGGGGAGTTTTGCCTGGCCTGTTTTAATAACAGTTATGAGCAAGCATAAGAAATGGTGATCATGTGATTTCTCAGATGTATTTTTTTTAATTATATATATATTCTTATAGCTATGCATCCAATTATTAGTTGGTAAATGAGGATTAACAGTTTAGTTGACAAACCATTACTGTCTAGACAGTAGTAATGACTTCTCCACTATTTCTCTTTGTGGGTATTGTTTTAGGGGCCTTTACTCTGTAATAAATTGCTTCATTTTTAAATCTATACATGTATTCTTTTTTTTTCAGCTCCTCTTTCTGATAAAAAGGGAGATGTTGGTTTGGGTGGAGCCACTATGGAATTCGTAAGTATTGATGTTTGACTAATTATAATCCATCAAAGAATTTGCGTTATATGTTTTGATTTTTATGTGTTTGTAAAATCTTCATGATATCGCAATAAATAGTTAAAAATTATTTGAATTTATATGCATCTAAATGTGATTTTGTTGCAAATTTTATCACATTACATTAAAAAAAAAAACTTCCCATAATTTGTTGTCCTAGAGGAAATTTCTTCCAATTAAAAAAACTCTGATGCTTTATGTAAATTATCCTATTACCTGCTATTATTAAAAGCAAAAAAATTTTTTTTATGTCTGACATTAGATCAACTGAATTTTACTATCTTCCATTAAGTAATATATATTACAGCTATAACCCTAAAACCATGAATCTTAACACAAGATTTATTTAAAAGGAACTTCAATTAATATGATTATATTGAGAGAATAACGATGGTTATCCTTTTCATAAAAGATCAAGAATGAGATGAGGCTTAAAATGGTTTTAATTTTATATATATATAGCCTTCACTTTGAATTTAGTTTGTAAGAAATTAAATTATTTTCTATAATAGTTAATATTTAAAAGTTAGTAAATGAATTTTAAAAAAAAAAAAAAATTTAAACATTTATGGCATCTTTTATATTGAGAAAGAACATCAAAGTCTTCTATATAATTGAAAAATTATAATTTGAAACTACAAATAAATATAAATAATTTATATGCACACACATGGATTCATATGTATGCGTAATTACGAGCATAAGTTAATTTTTTAAGATAATGAAGTTTTAATTTTTGGAAAATAGTTTTGAAATAATGTCACATAGGAGCTTTTTATAATCTTATTAAACAGAAATAATTATTTATTTTAAACTTGCAGTAAAAAAAAAAGATAAAAATGATAAAAGAAAATTCCTTAGGGGTGGGGTGATAAAAATTATCTTGCTTGGATCTTCAGAAAAATTTTAAAATGACATATTAAGCACATGGTTAATAAAAAATGAAAAACAAATATTTTCTTTTAAAATGAGCAATTTTATATTCAGATCTCAAAATATACAATTCTACTTTCAAATGACCAATTTGATTGGTTAGGCTTGAGTCTTTATAATATTAAAAATCTTTCTGAAATGTAATTCTTTAAGTTTTTATAATATTCCCATCTACGGTATGTAGATTCAAACTTCCGTTGTTAACATCATCCATCTATCTATAGCTAACACTGAAAATGCACATTGCTTTTTTTTATGTGCATTGTGGGTTTATTTTGTGAAGTGGGGTAAATTTTTTTTTTAATCATATAAATGTAGCTTCCCTTTACATAAAAATATGGTTTTAAAAACACAAAAAAACTTTAAATACATCATGCTATCTTATTTCCCTCCTAATACTCGGAGAATATTGAATAAATGTGATAAAATAATTAATGTTATAAAATATATTTATGTGAAATAGAATTAACATTTAGTTGCATGTTTTAAAAGAAAAATTTCTTTATGTCTGATAGACTAAATTGCTTTTCAGTATTAAATGCAGTTATTTTTGAAATGGATTTTATTGTTGAATATTAATTATTCTCTTCTTTTTTTTTTCTAGCGTGGTGGAAGAGGTCGTGGTGCTTCTTAAGTGTATGCTAAATAAATTTAAAAAAATCTAAAACATTGTTTTATATTTATTGTTATTTATATCATACATAACCATAAAAATTTTTGGTCCCTGCAATACATATATATATAGTAAAGAATAAACATTATAAAAATATATTAAAATTTATGACAGGTTTTAATAAAATAGAAAATCTTATTTACACATAAAATAATTATAGATTTTGTATTTTGAAACATTTTTTATAATGAACCTTAAATTGTAATAGTGTTATTAAGGGTTAGTTTGAAAAGAAATTCCCATGTCAAGACAAAGTCAATGTGTGTACTTATTGGCACATTTTTCTTATTTATATACAAATTATAAGATCGCTTTAAATTCAACAATGGAAGTTGTCGCTTTGATTTTCTTTAAAATCTTGTGTTTTGGGGCTTTTTCAGTTTACAGGTCCTCTGATAGCTTGATGGAGTAGCTTCGCTTTCATCTTCGGATTTCTAAAAAATAAATTAATGTTAAAAGTTATTTTTTTATAAAAAGAGTGTTAGTGTGATGAAAAGGCTAAAATTATTGTAAAAGTTGTGCGATTATATATATATATAACACTTGTAGAAATATATTAATATAGATTTTAGATTGGCTAGGTTTGAATATACTCTTTACAGATACATGTGATAATAAAATTGAAACCAATGTTGGTTTGAATTTTTTTTGAAATATAAAATAATAATAATTATTCTTGTAGTCTCCATTTTCTTTTCCCTTATACAGGGCCTAGTTGTAATATTTTAACAAATAGTTGTTTTATAGTATCGTATAATAACAATATCCAGTGAAAAGAGAATAATATTAGAGTTGAAGCAATAATTTGGAAAAAATTCTTATTATAAATTGAATTATTGACTAGGCCATGAAAATGCAATATAACACAGAAGCTTTATTATATATATATGTACTCTCCAAAAAGAAATAGTTGTGATTATGCAATTAAATTTTAGCAAGTCTAATCTTTTCTTCATTTTCTAACATTCTTTGTCTTTATTTTGGAATCGGAAAAGACTAACTTGTTAGCAAATAATTAGTAATGATAAATTATACTTGACAACAGTGATTATAACAATGATATAAGATTAAGGTGTTACAAAAAAAAAAACTAAGGTATTTACTACCATTCATATAAAATAATAAACCCCCCACCCCCCCCCCCTCTTTTTTTTTTATATATTTTAAAAAAACAAAACACACCTAACATATTTCCCCCCCCCCCAAGCAAGAGAGCCACCCCCCCCCCCTCCAAAAGGCACGCCCCAAAACCAAACTTTGGGAGGATGGTTGGGAAAGGAACGCGTGGGGGGTTTTTTTTATGCACCCCCTTTCCCCCATCTATTTATTTTTCTTTTTTGGGGGGGGAAAATGTATAGGGAGTTTTGCATATAAAATAATGTATTATTAGATACTGGCTAGTAGTCATTTATTAAAATTAGACAATTCAAAGGAAATGGTAGAAATTTACTGCTTGTAGATTTGAACATAAGAGAAAATAGTGCATATTTTGCTGTTAGCAGAAGAAAAATTTAGTAATAATAAAGTTAAGCTAACAAATAATGCTTAATAAATACCACGTTGGTAGTTTTGTATTATCCTGTCATTCAAGTTTAACAATGCAAGAAAGTTCAGCAGTCATTTAAATCTTGTGAATGGAATTTATAAATAGATTTAATATTTTTTTAAGTTAACGAGAATTTCTAAGCAGTTTACTAATATTTTTTTAAACTTAACAAGGAACACATTGTAATGGACCGAGGTCTGGCACAATTTCCAGACATGCTCAATGTGTCAAAATGAAATAGCAAGAAATGGAATATTATTGACTGAGAATAAAGGAAAAGGTCTACACTATACTTGACTTATATTTAAGCTTGTCTATAACAACTGAAGGAAATTTTAAAATTTTGTCCAAGTACAATTTATGTTGACATACCCAGAGCCCTATTAACTTAGAGGTCCCCTTACGTCTGAGTTCAAACTCTGAAGAAATTTGCCTTTAACTCTACTCAAGGATGGATTTAAACAGAATGGCAATAATATGAGCTCTATATAGGTCCCTAATGGCTTTTTACTAATGAACCTATTCTTAAGTTTTCGCATACAAATATCATGAATATGTATGAAAGATATGTGAACATGTACAATAGATATTCTGATGAATGGTGATCTAGAGATCAGAGAAACAGATTTTAACTTCAAACAACGAATATTTATTAACAAAGTCTGGGTTCCAAATTTATAACAGTTATAACTTAATAAAATATAAACATGAATATAATAAAGTATGTATATATGTCTACTATAATGCAATTTAATATTACTGCTGATTCATGATTACAACGAAATGGTCACATACCTCAACCTGAACAACAGAAGTAAGTTAAATATTAAACATCAATTAAAATAAAAATTATAATGCACAACAATATAGAATAATGTATATTATGTCAAGGATCAAACTATATTATTAGATGATTAGATTGTGTCATCTGAATGTATTTTAAACTTATGTCTATGGATTGCTAATTTATGCTTTATCGATAAGAGTTCATTCATAAGATTGTTAATCGTACAAACAGGAAAATTTACTCATATAATTACTTGGTAGTAAGTAAAATGAATATTTAACTTTATATGCTAAATGCCTAATTAAATGTAGATCTTTGAAAATCTTAACGTTTGTCTTTTAAGTCAATGTCCAGAAGTCAAATCTAATGCACCCAATTATAAGATTTTATTTACAAACATAAAAATTATATATGTATACCTTGAGTTCTGTATTTACATTTTTCTCTATCACAATTTAAGCATAATGGGTTCTTTACATTTTAAGATTTAGAGAAAAAAAAATTTTTTTGCAAATGAGTAGAAAGGTGAGAAAAATCGTAACTCTGTATACACCAAAAATACAAAATATTTAAGACCATCAAAATTAAACGAAATATTGTACTTCTTTAAAAATAAAGGATTAAAATTTGTAAGAGTGGCTTCAGTCTCATTAGCATATTGTGTCTTATTCGTGCATGTTGAATGATTTCAAAGTGCAACCACTTAGAACAATTCTCACGACGAAGTCGTAACTCGTAAAGCTGCTGATCTTGTAGCAATTTCTTTCCCAAATACATGAGAACTTTCTTTTAAATCATTCCACGCTTGTTTAGACACTAGGCGTACTGATGGTTAGACTTTATCATCATTTGATAACACGAAGAAGGCACAAAGATCCTGTGACAATTAATTTAGCAAGATTGCATAATTATATATACATTCAAATAAGTAATTACATATATGTTTTTTCACTGTGTTATAATATAAGTAGAAATGCAGCTTATTTATATACATATGATGTGTTATAATAAATTTTACTTCAAAAGAAATGCAATCTAGTATTTTAAAATTCTATTTCATATCTTAATTTGCTTTTTTTTAAAAAAGGAACTTATAATAATTATACAACTTTTGCAGTTGATAAGCAAAATATAAATCTTTCAGAATTTATTTGAATGGAAGGTCATAACTTAAATAAAAAAATGTATCTTTCCTTTTTAAAATGGTCTGCATTTTACCGAATCAATAAATAAAATGCAGTTCAAGATATTACGGTTTTTTTTTTAAATAAAATAGAATCATGATAATTAGTACAATATAAAAAAAATAATATTCTAAAATGTTACTTTCCACTGGATTCCATTTCTAACAAAAAAGACTTCCTTAGCTTTTTTTCACATTCAAAATCAACAAACTTTTACGCTTAAACAAAAGAAACTTCGTTGTTAACATAACTTGATGTCAGATTATTATTTCTGTCGAGCCATGATTGAAACTTAAATTTTCATGTATAAATGTGTGTGTAGATATATTTTATTCCAATAAATAAATAAATTAGTTCATTTCTTTCTGGATGTATGGTTATTTATGTATATATATATATATATATGCCTCAAGATATCCTAATAATTATTTAATGTGTTTAAAATGCTGTCTGCCTATCTAATCTTTATAATCTTAGCTTGTATTCTAAAACAATTTTTTTTTATAAGGATTGGGCATCACTTTACAATATATTTGGTGAAATAAAATTGGAAATAGATAGTAAACAAATACTTTTATGCCCATGAAAATGTATAATTCAATAAAACATGGTTGACAAGCTTGGGTGACCGCATAATATGCAAGTACTTAAATGGGTAATCATCTGAAATCCAGGCATGGCTACTTGAGGGCATTTATGTGTCAAAACAAAAATGCCGTTTCTGTGGCCGACCTTATGATAATATAACATTTATATTGTATTACCCATTGCAGGCCGCTTTACATGACATTGCACAAAAATATTATGGCCTGTTTTGTGCAATTTGAAACTATTCGCTCTATTCATAGCTGATTACCGTATCGCTTGAGAGATGTTCTAATCGCAAGTCAGTACAGCTTTTCAAATCTTGATAATAGAGTAATATCATTTGTATTTAAATAATGTAAATTACTAATAATGGTAAAACTGACTTATATCTACATTTCCCTCTATTTTTAAAAACTTAACTACATTTTTTCCACTAGTATCCAACTTTAATCAATTATCTAAATATAAATAACTATATCACAAGTATAAAGGTTAAAAAAATTTTAAAACTTACATTTTTTCAGTTTTCACTTTAATCATATTTACGGCTGTCTTTACTGTATATATAACTATAAATAAATAAACTATTAACTATAAATTTTTTTACATAAAGATGAATAAATAAAGAAAAAAAATGAACTTACATTTCCTGCAGGCAGGATCAGTGTTTCGAACTACGTTATTCTCACTATGTAAACACAAAGTATATCTAATTGTATTTTTTACATGAAGATTAATAAATAAAATGTAATAAAACTTACATTTTTATGCTCTGTTTAGAGAAGATAAGTGTCACCAATAAAGTCCCTACTGTCAAAATTTTGAACTACTTTTGTCGTAATTTTTGCCGCATGTAATTCTCCCCCGTCCATTTACTTTTTTGCTGAAAAAAGATTCACATCAATGTTAAAACAGTTCACAATTTGACATACTTGGTTTTAACATTGATTTGAATTTTTTTCGGCAAAAAAGACGGGGGGGGGGGGAGAATTACACGTGACAAAAGTAGTTCATAATTTTGACAGGGACTTTATTGGTGACACTTATCTTCTCTAAACAGAGCATAAAAATGTAAGTTTTATTACATTTTATTTATTAATCTTCATGTAAAAAATACATTTATAGTTAGATATACTTTGCAATTACATAGTGAGAATAACGTAGTTCGAAATACTGATCCTGCCTGCAGGAAATGTAAGTTCTTTTTTTTTCTTTATTTATTCATCTTTATGTAAAAACATTTATAGTTAATATAGTTTATTTATTTATAGTTATATATACCAAGACCGCCGCTAGATATACATTACAAGTGAAAACTACGCATCAAAATGTAAGTTTTTTTTAATTTTTTTTTTTTAACATTTATACTTGTGATATAGTTTATTTATATTTAGATACATTGATTAAAGTTGGATACACTTAGTTGGAAAAAAATGTAGTTAAGTTTTTTCGAGACTGCTATAAGTCAGTTTTACCGTAATAATTGTCATATGGTCCCCACCTTCCCTAAAAAAATGTTAATATATAAAAAATTGGCAAAGGATATGCTCTAACATGTTTTGACAAAGCTCACGTGCTAAGTCACATTTCAGTGTGGAAAATATACGACACCAATAAAATGTCAGAAGAACGTGCAATTTTTAAACTTCAGAATTGCCAAGTACAGAAAGTGAGGGTGTGTCCTTTTTTCAGGCACAATGTCCTCCCAAATACCAGCAATAAAATAAGTTCAAAAAGTATTTGGATTATCTTTTCAGCGGGGTTAAAAGGAATTACTATTTTTGTTTACTTTTTGTTAATAATAACTATGAAACCCCCCTCAAAAAGCAGTTTGCTGTAAAAGCCAAAAAAACGTAATTCAAACGAAATATAAATAAAAGTAAAATGTTGGAAAAAAAATTGATTTTTTGTATCCGAGGGTGGTAGTTTCAAAACAATTTTTACCTCCCCCCCCCCCAAAGCACAGAAGATACCTTTGATTTAATAAGAAGAAAAACAATTTAGTCAAAAAAAAAAAAAGGTAGAACAAAGTCAAAACAAGTCCCAAATAATCGTATATTTTTTCATTGGGGTTAAAATAAACTATTTTTTGTTAATAATAACAAAGTATGAAACCCCCCTCCCAAAAAAGAAATTTTATTGTAGAAGCCAAAAAAAAAAAGGTAATTCAAATGAAATATAAATAAAAGTGAAAAAAAATTGTTTTAAAAAAAGAAATACTGACTTTTTGTTACAATTATTTATTCGAGGGTGGAGGTTTCAAAACAATTTTTTACCCCCCAAAAACACGTTACTTTTGATTTAATAAAAACATTTTAGTCAACCAAAAAAAAAAAGAATGAAGTCGAAACAAGTCCCAAATAATTATATTTTTTCGGCAGGGTTGAAACAAGTTTTTTAGTCTTGAAATAGTCAAAAGTTTTAAAATCAGAAAAATAAAGATAAATTCCAAAATTTCTTGATTAAAGAAAATTGTCAGATTAAAAAAATGAATATAAAAATTTGTTTAATAAAAAAGAAATTGTATAAATGAAATAAAAATTTGTTTAATCATGTATATAAAAAAAAGTTGCCGTCTGGTAATGTTACATTTGATTGATTTTGTATAGCATCAACGCAGTCAAGTGGCCATGCCCGGATTTCAGATGATTACTCTTAAATGTTATATACATTGTGCAATATATTGTTTGTGAGATTCTTGTTATTGTGAAATGCCATAAAAATGATATTCAGTGAAAACCAAATTAGAATTGGTGCAGCAATGACTTAGAAAAGTGAAGTTTTGGCTTGGCTGTTCAAATGAGATGAAGTTATATATATATATTGTCTGGAAAGAAAATATATATATATATTGTCTGGAAAGAAAATATATATATGACAAAAATGGAAATATGAAAAATAAAATAGGCTTTTGAGATAAAATTTAAGAAAATAGGATGTTATCACCAGTTGTACAAAAAAGATGGATGGAATGCTATTGTAAAATTCCAGGTAATGGATGAATTTGGTAACTACTGATGAAAAATTAGGATGAACTGTAAGGAAGTTTCCCAACTAAAAATAATTAGCCAGCATTTCCTAACAAATTGGGAAACTGATTCACAAATGAGATCAATAGATTTCAGCCGAGAAAGATGGAAAGAATATAAAATTACATTACGAAGACACTTGAAGTAAGCTACATAAAAGGATCCCCTTAAAGAAAGATAAGGTCATATTGTGAGCAATTAAGATCATAGTTATCTGGTATTGCATTGGAAAGCGAGAAACAAAAAAAATGACTGAATTTTGCAAATATAGAATTTGTACAACAAAATTTTGCAATAAATTATTTAATTATATATGTGTAACATGCTAAGACTTTGAATAAGCTAAATCTCAATTGAAAAAGAACCAGTTTCAGAAAAAAATACACTACATTGGATCATTGATGGTCAGGAAATAGCTGAAATGTATATGCTTTATTGATTATAATGATTTGATTTAGTTTCATAGTAAATTATTTGGACTATTTTTGTAAGTATAAAAGTACCTGTTATTTAAATTATATAAAGAATGCCATACTATACAGATTTTGATTCACTATTGAAAATATGTAGATATGACATCAAGGGTCTGTCAGAAAAATTGGAGATTATAGCTGGATTTGAAAATTTGTAGCTGAAGTCAAAAATAAAGCATAAAATGCTGGATGATTTTTGTCTATAGATCATTAAACTGTTTCAAAAGCTAGATAAATTCATAATATAGAAAAGATTATTATGTAGAAAATTTAAAAAGTATCACATGATCATTTCATACACTTACTGTTGATAGAAGTACCAAACTCCTTATAGTAGTATAAGCCTTTGTAATCAATGAATAAAGGAAGGTTTGTGCATAAAATCCCTATCTAGTGCCTACTCATCCAACATCCCCAGTTAACCAAATAGGCAAAAGATGGCTGTTGGAGAGTTGCATTAGGTTCTAATATACAGGTGTTGTGCTTGCAAATCCAAGGCTTCTCACTGATGAAGATGCTAGAAATTGGTCTGGAAAATCAGATGAGTAGGCACTGTATGGGTTTGTGCACAAATCTTCCTGCATCCATTGATTACAAAACCTTGCACCTGATAGCACTACTGTACTGTTTGTATCTTGAACAGAAACATTTTCTGAGAAATCAATATAACAGCATAATGAAGATAGGTGCTATTGAATTAGTGTCAATGACATCTTAGGAATACTATCAACAGCTAGCTTGAAACAAAAACAAATTGAAATTTTCTATTTTGGATAAATTATTTATTTCATTGGAAAAATAATACTTGAAAAGTTTGGTGGTGAAAAAATGAAAACTAGCATTTAATATATCCGACACCAAGATTATCAATATTTTAATTATTTTCTGCAGTTCTATCAAATCTGATTTAAGTATGCCAATTTTTCATATTTTATAAAAAATTTCCATTCTATAATGCTAATCTTTCCAGCATATGTTACTCATTCTCTTCATATCTTTAAAGCATTGAGTTTTTGTCACTATTTCCTAAAAATCCAAGTTTATATAACTAATATACTCAAAATATTTAACAATACTTTTTTCTTATGTCTATACAGTGAAAAAATGATGTTCTCTTTCTAAGCTGCTTATGGCACTCTGAATTGACATGTAGTGACAATTTAGTTAGAGAAAAAATTGAGACACTAGGATTCTGTAAATGTTCACTACATCACACAGGATTTAATCATAAAGAATGGTGATCATGTGATATTTAGTGGTTTAAACACATGAAAAAAATTATGATCCCTAAGATGTCCTATCTTATGTGAGAGTGGTATCGTGAAAATTACAGAAATATCCATTATTGGATACTCTAGCCTAATAAATTAATATACTTAATGTGTTAAGTGATTTGTGTCAAAGCTGTGAGGGCAACACATTTGACATCAAATAAACTAATAATTTGCTATCTATATATACAATGATAAAGATACATGTAAGAGATTGTAGTCTAGGCTAACTGATGAATGCTGGTTCAGCATGAAATGTTCAAGTTGGAAGCAGATTTTTTCACATCTTTGGTCATGTTTATGATTATATCCCTTCATAACATGTTAAAAGTGGATAGAAACCATTCCTATCTTGTACTAAAGAGGTGGTGTAAAAATTACACTACAGAAATATTAATTACTGAATAATCTCTAGTGTAATGAATGACTAATAAATTAATACTAGCATGTCCAAGTTATGTAACTTGTACCTTTGTTGATTACCTTAAATTCTTATCCTGTCATCATCAAATCTTGCAAACTATGTGAAAACACTGCAACTTGTGATTCATTGTTATTTAGCTTGAATCATTTTCCATTATAGATTAAGATATCAAAATTCATATTTGACATAGCTGGTGATTGACAATAGCAGTTTAAAATGTTTGTGGTGAATAGCAAAACTGGTTATTAAAATTGTCAAATCTGTGTTGATATATATATATGTAATACTCAAATATTTTACACTATTTCATACATTTAGTTATATGATAAAATATTTATTTACATTCTTAGTACTTTCAAAGAGTGAAGCCTTCATTTTCAAAGTTATGAAAGATTGGTGCAGAATGTTCAGCGTGAGAAATGCAAAATTATGCAAATCAAGTTTGCCATTTCTTGGAAATGGCATAGAACGTGTCTCTTATTCATGGCATTAATATCTGAAACAATAAAATAAGCCGCCTTAATTTTCCTCATGTCATTGCACACCATCCAAGGATTATCTGGAATGCAAGGGTGGCCTGTTGTGGTTCTGTGCTATGCAAAAATGAATGGATGGGGGGGGTGTCTGCCAGTGCCCTGTTATACACATACTTATGTTGTGATAGTTGTATAAACAGAAGCCCTCATCTCCCTGTAATATGATGTATGGCAATTATTTTTGTTGGAAGTTATATTATACACAGCCTGCTGCATATATATTGGGGAGTTGATCCTTGGTATTGTTAATGAGTCTGTTGAAGTTGGGAGGGGTTCGATAGCATAAACTAAAATCATTGTAAAAAATTGTATGTAAGTTTGTATGTATATTTCTTACATAGGGCTTCAGTTTATACAAGATTATCACAACATAAGTATGCATATAACAGGGCACTGGCAAACCCCTCTCATCCATTTTTGCACAGCACAGAACCACAATAGGCCAATCTTGATTCCAGATAATCCTTTGGCGGTGCGCAGAGAGTGACATGAGTTAAGGAGGCTTATTTTATTGTTTCAGATGTTAATGCGCATGAATAAAAGACACATTCTTTGCCATTTCCAAGAAATGGCAAACTTGATATGCATAATTTTGCATTTCTCATGCTGAACATTCTACACCACAATCTTTCATAGCTTTGAAAATGAAGGCTTCACCCTTCAAAAGTACTAAACAAAGTAAATAAATATTTTGTTTGAGAATTATTGTGTTATAACTAATGGTGTGAAATATTAGCGTAAAATATTTCAGTATTACAAAACCAGTTATGTAATGTGTTGCTATAAGATGGCAAAGGATGCACCTTGAAGAACCATTTGCCTTTTCATTGGGATACCTTAAGATCAAAAAAGGCTAAATTAATTTAAAGCCTGTTTAGGGATTCTTAATCTGGTTTCGCCTATTATTGGTTAACTAATTTCTTATGTTTAAAAACACTAAACTGCTCTAATTATTCATTGATTTAATTTTTTCTTTTTTTTTCCATTTCATATTTGCCATGAACTTTGATGATCATACATAGCATTTTATTAAGTTTATCTTCGCTATCTACAAGTATTCTATTAAGAAAACCAATGAAAACTAACAATAATGTTGATTCAATTTATATGTGGAACTCCCCTCCCTGTTTCATGTAACTGCCCTTGAATGAAGTGGTCTAAGTTTCTACCCACACATACACATTTTAAGCAGTTTTATTTGATCTAATATCAAAAAAAAGGTATACATGTATGTCTATCTGCACATCCCACTTTTTAATTAAACATTCTAAAAGAGTGTGTTGGTATACAAATCAAATGCACACAGAGACAAGCGAAATGCTTTAAATCAATTTGGATTTATTTTAATATACCATATGTATGTTACAAGTAATAACATTTAAAAAATGAAAACAGGCATATCTATGCATTTTAAAATTAATGTGGGAGAATGCTTTTACATAACTCAATCCAATACTTTGTGGATAAACAACTCTACATACATGTAATGCAACAAAATATATATCAAAATTAACCTTTACTGAAATATCTAAACAATCAAATAATATATGAATAATAAAAATATAATATCCAGCATTTTCAGATTTCTTCATCCAGACTTCAGGGTTTCTGAGTGCACTATAAAACAGGACATGGGCTTCTCTTCATTTCAGTATGGCCTAGGCATTCAGATGTT
Source organism: Epiperipatus broadwayi (assembly GCA_028023455.1). Classification (NCBI taxonomy): domain Eukaryota; kingdom Metazoa; phylum Onychophora; class Udeonychophora; order Euonychophora; family Peripatidae; genus Epiperipatus; species Epiperipatus broadwayi. The sequence continues at coordinate 1,026,933 of JAQFVV010012436.1, read as the reverse complement.
CATTATCATCAACTAGTATTAGTGGCTACATGGCAATGTTTTAGAAGGAGTCAAGCTGGTGTACTGACATGGGTTTCATATTCATTACACTGACTACTCTAAACATTTTTATCTTCAAGGTTTTACTAATAATTCTCTCTTTATACAGCATTAGAAGACTGCTACTTATTTATACAGCTCTTACGGGACTAGCTCTATTCCCTTTTTACTTCTTGAATATTGGATAATTAACATCTTTTTCTTATATATGGCCTTAGTACAATGGCTTATACAGCTTACAGCTAGCAAAAATCATTGGTAAGATCTTTCTAGACCAATGGTTGAATATTTCATCAGCGCATGACTAACAGGACCCTGTACAGCAACAAAATTTCAGCCACATGTGAGAAAACAGCCTCTTTACTTTTCTCAGTTATATTATCATTTCTCATATATTATAACTATCTCTTATGTCATATCTATATTTCCCCTCACCACTTGGTGTGCAGCTTATATAGCACACTCATTATAATATGAATTTGAGTATCCTTTGTAAGTATTGCATCAGCCAGCTCTGTCTTCATGGCTAATTGATCAGAACAATACATATATCTTTTTACACCTTAGTATTTCCCATCACTTATTTTAATTTTTATCTTGGTTTTTATGCAGACCACCTAGTTGACTAAGGAGTTCCATTTACATCAATGTTCAGTTTTAACACAAAAGGATTTCACTTTTCCCTTACAAAAGATTAAAAACAAACCCAAAAATAAAATCAGATTTTTTTTACCGATATGGCAACTAATTGTCTTATATTTTCTTTGTTTCAAAAAAATATATAAAACACAAACCAGGATGATCATTTCTAATACATTAGTAAAATTAACATTTAGTCAAACAATAATAGTCTTTTCTTAATTAACTTATTAACAGAGAAAATATATGACGCACATCAAAAAATAGACATGTTGGTCCATTGAGAATTATTTTTAATTATCCCTTTTATATATATATATATTGAAGCAATGGATATGAAAGTCAGATTTATGCATCACAGTCTTACAGAATCCAACCGGTATTTCAAACCTGGTTTCTGCCTGTATGAAAGTATTTAGCAGAATTTTGCATTAAGCAGAAATATAGTGTTTTTGTTATCTGTTTATCGATCCTTGAAATTAGGCATTCAGGTAAAAATAATTTAGTAACGTAAATGTAATCAAAAGAAACTGGTTTCATAATATTTTTCGTCATAGTTTATAAAATAGGCATGTATATGTGGTAAACATATATGTATAAATTAATGCAGGGTTTTGTTGAAACTAAAACTAACTTGAAAATATAATATTTTTATTTGTCTTATTCTTATGTCCACAAATATTGTGTGATTTATTTTAGATAAGCCTTCCAACATTCCATAATAAATTAAATTTAAATTAGAGTTTCCTTTGGGGCAATTAAGTATAGCCTCTTTTTTAAAAAAATGATGTTAAAGCAAAAATAGATTACAAAATCTTAAAGTTTGATTTTGGTAAAAAGAAAATTGTTTTGAAACAAAGGAAAGTGGGGGCTTGTCAAGATGCGAATGATACAAAACACAATAGAAAGAGTTTTGGCTAAAAGATATAAATAGTGAGGAAAACAAAAGAAGAGAGATATGTAATTTTTTTTGGAATGGAGAGAATGAGAGGTGATATGGTTGAACTACTTAATTTTTTGGATGAGACCATGTATGGTGGCTAGTTCTATTAGCTTGGCCTGCTGTCTGGGCCTCTATCCAGCCAAATGTTAAAGATTGTAGTGTGATAAAGTGAATCAAACTGTTGAACTGTCGGCCTGTGGTCGGTATTGGTATTTCACATAAGCACGCTAACTTTACAAATGAATTTCCAGTCGGCAAACCAATCAAGGTGTCATGGGAATTATACCATCACAAAGACCAAATTCCAGTGCCAGTAATATTTTAAAATAACTCACAAACTTTTACTTTCCACATTTTTTTAAATTTTCATTTGTTCTAATTAGCATTTAACTCTTTGACTTAATATAAGGTAATTGTATAAATGTATCTTTATGTATTATGCTATTTGTTGTTTGATCATTCTTTATAATTCCATGATTTCCTTTCGCTATTCCTCATTTCTTAAATCAAATCAGTATTATATATTTCTCTTATTGTTCATGCGATGTTGGTATTTATATATAGGTATATTTTAAATGTTATTTAATTACTACTCATATATGTCTGCTCGATAGTTAGCCAGTTCAATCTCCTCCATAAAGCTTAATCTATTCCTTTGTACGCTTGAAATTTAAAAGATTTATTTTCTCTAAAAAAGGGAGGAGGTAATTATAGACGTTTTAAGCTGGGCATACAGTATGAGTTAGTTATTAAAATCATATGTAAAGATTTTATTACCCCTTGCTTTATCATGAAGATTTCTTACTTATTAAATGGGTTTCATTCAAACATATGGGTTACCATGCGTGTGGCAGGCTTGGGTTAAAATCTCACTGTGTGACATCATTAGACAGCAAACAACCAGCCAGTATTACTGCTGAGTCTGGGTTTTGGGAAATCTTTTTAGTGTTGCCTTTATTTTATTTGATTCTCTTATTAGCTTGGTGAAATTTCTTTTATGTATTCATTTTCCACTGGGAGGTTGGCTGTAGTTGATTTATTATGTGAGTTTATTGCTTATCTACTGTGCTGACTTACAGATTTGCTAGAGTAAAAAAAATCTTTTATTTGCCCAGATTACCATGGCCGTCCAATTTAAATGTTTCTCGTTTTTCTCAGGATATGAAGGATTTACATAAATGTTTAGCTAGCTAAGCTAGGCTGGCTGACATTTCATTTTATTTCACCTGAACTTTGTCTTTATGCGTATGAGCATAATTATTTCTATTTTGCTCTTATCATTTGGGTTTTCATGTTCACTGTTATGCGAATTAAGGTTGGCTGGTTTATTTTATCTCCAGGCATTAATAATATTTTTATGCATCGAGCACTCATCAGCAATTACTAAAGTCTTTCGCATTTGATGGCAAATCAATTCTTTTAAATTTCTATTAAGAAAGAATTTGGAAAAAATATCAGTATTTTAAATTAACCTTTATATTTGTTTGTGATATTCTAAAGACTGAGTGAGAGATTGAGATTTGCCCTACCCTAAGGTGTAGAATTTGACATCAGGAATAGTTTTTGCAGGAAATTATGTGTTGGTATAAATAACCCCCAAAATTTCATGGATGATTCTAGAAAGCCTTGACCAACCAAATACTCCATCAAAGCGATTGATTCAGCTTTTTATTCCTACTATTCATTCTGATTAACCTCATTCAATATTTGTCCCATTAGCAGTTCGGACATTTAATTTATTTAACAGCAAAATTTGCAGTTATTAAAACAATTTTGCTTGCTCCAAGATGTCAAAATATATTACTCTATGTTTTGTCATCATCAATATGCCATGCTAACTTAACCATAGGATAAATCCCTAACTTCCAACTCTCCTTCAGTCATGCCATGAAAATCTAAAAGAAACCAGAGCCCCAATACCCTTGTATATGCCATTGTCAAAACACCTGAAATATGATCTGAAATAAAAGTGCATACTCTACGTGAACTTTGCTTTACCGTAAGGTAAATATTTTTTTATTCTTGCCAGGGTAAATTATTTTAGTTAAATCTCCACTCAATCTTTATCTGTATTTTTACTCAATATTTAGCCTCATATTTATTAGCTGTATTTGTTTTTTTATTGTACTTTACCGTGTGTTCTGGAATCTTAGCTTTAAGATTTCAAATTTGCTTTCAATTTTATTTATCGGAAAGTGTCTAGTGAGTGTATAGTTTTATATGTGTAATATATTTCTAATTACATGCATAAGTTTTTATAAATGCTTTAGCAGTCTTGTGTAATTTTAAATTCACTCACCTGTATTTGTTTTATTATCCAATAATTGATTTGAAATACTGTGTTTACATTTATGCAAACCGAAAAATCTTTTCACTGGCTTATTTATCGTGTTTATTGTTCTAGTTTCCATAGTTGGAGATGTCATTTCTTCTTTTCTTATGTCTCTGAAAAAGGAAACTGGAATCATTGTTCTTTGTAATTTTATAAATCGCCAGCAGGAAGATAATATTTATCCCCTTGTAAATTACAGATGGAAGAGCGTTTCTTTCTGCTAAAATATTTAATGCGTTAATATTTTTTGCTCATATGCACTCTCTGATGCACTAACTTATATAAAAATCTAGGAACATTTATATTTAGCCTGCTAGATTTATTTTGTCTTTACGTGTGGCTTTAAGTTTTATCATAGCATGTATTCAGAACTTGGTTTATAAATTTATTTGTAATTCATTTTCTTAAAATGCTTGGGCAGACGTAACTGGTTTTCTAATGATTTACTCGTCTCCTATTGAGTCTTTTAATTATTATTAGTTTTGGCCAATCATTTGGTTGGGAATTTGCCAGTTTTAAATGCTGTTTTTCTTTCATCCTAGATTTGGTATTGTATTAATTTAAAATCTTTACATCGGAATATTTTCTATGTTTGTTGTTTGATTAAATTTGAGACGTAAATTTCCTCCCATTTTATAATTTATACTCCGACATATTGGATCATATTTTTCTCTTGTTCTTGGAGTAAATCAATCATCATTGCTTTGAACATAGTATAAGATGCAGCTTCTACTGGCATATGACATTCTTGGTCCTGACACATTTTTTGAATCAAGAAAGGCTTGCTGGCACCAGTTTCGTTGATTTAGTTCAAGATCGTACTGATTCGTACCTATGAATGGAAGCAGTGTTGTGGTAAATTCTTGGCTGAAAGAAATTTGTTCTCTCCCTTTTTAATGCTCTATTAGAAGATTAGTCTGTCTGCCAGAGCATTGAATTTTAGTCTTTCTGGTACACGCCTGAGCTAACCCTATTTCTTGTGTTATAAACTTATATTCCATTATTTATATTTCTCTTAAATAAAATTTTAAAATTGCTTAAAATTAATTTGGCTGCCGTTTGTCTTAGTGCTTTTATTTCTCAATTGTGTAAACAATATTTAAAATATCTTGTTTCTCACTGAATCTAGTCGGCGCAAATCATCATTCTCATCCATTTTGATCACAAGAAATAAATTTTCCAGACATATAGCGATCTGGTCGCGCCCTCTGTGATCTGCAATGGATTGAGTGTCCGATACAATATATATATATATGTCCCAACATGTAAACAACTTAGCAGAGATGTACATTTGTGATGGTTGAAAATAAAAGTCCCCAAAAATATAAAAATACCACTCGTATATTTAACATTATAAGTTATCTATAAAATTACAAATCATACGTTGATTTTTGTGTGTAGGTAAAATATATGCATAACCCATCATCATTCATTTCACAGTATGTTTATACAATTCGTACTTAATTTATTGTTGTAATGGGGATAAAATATAGTTTAAATTGATGTACAGTAACACTATATACAGACGATGTGTTGTACTTTTAGCTACAGCCACCTTGTGCACGGCCACTCCAAAAGTACCTGTCACAATATATAAGAATACTCTATATACAAATATAATCAAAACAGTAATCTTTACAGTTTTAAAAATTAATCTTTTTTTTATAAATACTAATAGGATTTGCTTAATTTTTTTTTTCAATATATTCTATGTCATAGGGAGTTGCATCACTACGAATTAGTAAGGTATACACTATGTAATTTAGGGATATCAGTAGGAAAAAATGGCTTTGAGAGCTGAAGTTTCTAGATTAGAGATCTGTTACCTTGGTGCTCAAAAGTGAGATGACTTTCTAAAAAATAACTATTTAGTTATTTATATTTAGAGCAGCATATATATTTTATTATATATTTGAATATTCTATGCATGAAGATGAATTGAGATAATGGGGTAAAAATACTCTGACCAAATGCAATTATTTTCAGTAACCTAATTTATTCTAGTATCTCAATATTTATTTATATTTTCAATTTTAAAGCTAAACAACTCTTATACAGATTATTTTATATATATTGCAATCACTAATGAATTTGTCTAAGTTATTAAAATTAATGATGTTCAATTGAAAGTGAAATGCTATGTCTGTTATCCAGTCTAGATATTACTAATAATACAAATAAATATCAAAATAAAGTAGGAAGGTTAAATTTTAACTTGTTACAGTAAAAGCTAGTCTTTATAACATTTGGTAAGCCTGAAACTTAATAAAATAATAGTAAGGGAGATATAGCTTATAGGATACTATAACAGTCATATTTCTCCATTCATGCAACAAAATCCAGAGTTTTGGCAAATTATCCCAAGGCTGATTGGGATGAGGGGTTGAGACCTCGAATCAGATCGCACCTAGACTCCTTCACCAACAATCCATGACTTACTACCCTATGACTGACATATATAAAGCTACACTCTGACTCCTTTAGTTCACATGCCAGCAATGGCAAAGGGTGGAGCATAAGTCTCAAAGGGATATAATGAAAGCAACCTCTACACTTATGGATGTCAGATAATACACATATAAACCCCAAATAGACATAAATTTGGAAAGTGATTCTATATGGATTGAAGTGAATAAAACAACAGACCTAAATAAGTTTAATATCATTTAATTATAGCAAAATAAATAACAATAATGACAATAAAGTGCTTTGGATGCTCCACGTGCATGTGATATGAATGGTGTAATGGTATGAAAAGTAGAGCTGCTTTAACCTAACCTAGAAATGCAGGTAGAAGAAGTTCGAACCTCACCTACTCCTCCAGGTAGCTATTAAGCGACTTACTCCCCAAACCTCACTAGAATTTATTCTTAATGTATGCCTAGTGGTCAAAGAGAGACAAGACTCTAAGGAGGAATTTACAAATAATAAGTGGTATGTGGATGTATTAATAATACAATGATTTATTGTTCACAAAAAGGATATTCAGTAATTAGAAAATGTGGGGATATAATTTCAAAGGAAAATAGAAGCAAGTATGTAAGAGTATGTTTGCCTGGAGCTAGAATTAGTGATGTGACATAACTTAAGAAAGCAAGGTAGTAGAGATGAGTATGTTATGGTAGGGATGAATAAATTGTCACAGCTACCAGTGAGAGTAATGGACGAGTACATAGAATTGATTAGGCATTTCAGTAAGATTAAAGGAAAAGTAGGGGTAGTTGGATTATTGCCAAGAAGCATTTGTTAGATAGGTCATGTTCTAAAAATGAGAGATTATAAAAATTGTGTGACAGAAATAATGTTATGTTTGTGGATATATTGGATTGGTTTATTGGAAAGAGGGAGTTATATAATAAAGATGGATTGCACTTAGGAAAATGAGGAAGTGAAGTTTTAGGGAGTCTGATATTTAAAGAATATAATTCGGGAAACTTTTAAAGGAGGTGGTGCTTTTAAATTGTAATATTATCAAAAAGAATAAGAATGGATGGGATGTAAAAAATAAGCAAAAGATAGTTGATTTAGATATAAGTGTAGAGGATGTAAGAAATAAGCAAAAGATAGTTGATTTAGATATAAGTGTAGAAGTGGAGAGGGAATGGATTTGTAAGATTAATAGTAAAAATGGTTTTTTATAAAGATAATGGAAAAGATAGAATCATAATAATTTATAAAAGAGTAGTTAGAAAAGAAGAAATTGTTAAAATTGGGTATTTGAACATGCAAGGTTGTAAATGACCAGAAAAGTGGCTGAATTTAAACAAAGCAATTGAAAATGAAGAGCTTGAGATATTAGCAGTTGTGGAAACACATTTCAGAGAAGAAGAACCTGTTTTGGAAGATTTGGTGTGGCAGGATATTGATAGAAAAAAAAAAAGAAAAAAGGGGTGGTAGTATACATGTTATATCAAAAAATATTTAAATATTGTTAAATGTCAAGAACATTTGTGATTTAAAGTAAGGTTGGGTAGACAAGAATGGATGGTTGTATATAGTGTATATAACCACTGGAGATAGTCAAATTGTAATGGAGTGGAACAGTAGTATATATGAATGCCTAGTTAACGATATACAGAGTTTTAAAAAAAGAGGGAAGAGAATAATGGTTATAGGGGATATGAATAGACATATTAAAAAAATTGATGATGTAGATAATAAGAATGGTCAGTTGTTGAAGTAATTTTGTCAAAGAGTGAATTTGAGCATTGGGAATTTATAAAATATTTATGAGGGACAATACACATGGTCTAGGAAAAATGTATTTCACATAATAGATTATGCATTAGTAGAGAAAGAGGGAATGAATAAAATACAGAAAATTAAGGTGGTTGATAATGAAGAGAGAGTATGTAATATTGATCGTAACATTATTGTAATAGAAATAATTAGTAATGTGATGGAGAATAGGAATAAAAGTAGAAACAATAGTGAAAGATGTGGATGGATTGTGAATGATAAGAATAAGTTGGAAGAGTATAAGATACAAGATGAAAAAGCCATGGAACAAGCTAGTTGGTTGGGGGGGGGGTAAGTTTAAGGACTGGAATGGTGAAGAAGTTGCAAATAAGGTTTTAGTTGAGAATATGCAGATAAATAAAAAAAATAAAAAAATGACTTAGCAAAAGTGGAAAAAAGAGGAAAGAAAAATGCAGAGAATATAAGTGTGCTATTAACAACAAGGAAAGAAAAAAAATATTAATGCTAAATGGGAAAAGTACTTAGAAAAAAAGAAGTTGGCTAAAATGGATAATTATTTAGAGAGGATGGGGTTGAATAGTAAATTGTTGGAGGATATTAATAAAAGTCGAAGAGATGGGAGTAATAAAGTTTGGAATTACATTAAAAATAAAAATGTAGGGGAGAGAGAGATAGTATTAATACATGATGAGTCAATAGTGTAGCGGTAGAGAAGAATTAGAGGGAATCTTAAATAGATATGTAACAGATTTAAAAAAGATGTTAGATGTGAAGGACTTAGTGATAAAAAACATGAAAGCATTTAGTAATGAGAATATTAGGTTTACAAAAAATGAACTGAATGAAGCAGGCAAGAGATTGAAAAGTGAAAAGGCAAGCGGTTTAGATGGATGTGCAGCAGAGATAGTAATAAATTTAGGGATTCGAGCAAATGTAAAGCAATTATGTTTTAATAAGATGGCAGAGAAGAGAATTTTCAAAGTAGTTGGAGTAATACAAGAGTAAGATTATTATTTAAAGGAAAGGGTAAGGATCATAGAAAGTTAAGTAATTATAGGTCGATAGTTGTATCATCATTGTTATATAAAGTTTTCTTATAGATGATGGCTGGAAAAGAATAATGTAGTGAGGGAAATGCAAGGAGGTTTTAGGTCAGATAGGCACATAGGAGATAGTTTATTTGTAGTTACACAACTTATGGGTATGAGTAGGAATTCAGGTAGATCTTTATATATGAGTTTTATACATATAGAGAAGGCATATGATAGAGTAAAAAAAAATAGATTATGGGTAAGATTAGCCAATTTGGGAATGGATGAAGCTTTAGTAAATATTATTAAGAAATTATATAAAAATAATTACTATACTTATCAATTAGGGGATGTAGGATCACTTAAAGTTAAAACTGGGGTGGGACTAAGGCAAGGATGCCAAATGTCACCTATTTTGTTTTTGTTGTATTTGAGTGAAATGGAGAAAGCAATAGAAAGACTAGGAAGAGGGATAGAGATATCATTAATAGGTGGCAAGGGAGTATATACTTTATCGGGTCTTTTTTGCAGATATTTTTTTGTGCGCAAAAAGAAGAGAAGATATGGAAGCTATGCTGAAGATGTGCAAGGGTGGATAAAGAGATGGGGATTAGATTTAGTAAAGAAAAATCCAATATCATGATGGTTAATACTGGGGGAAAAGAAGATGTGGAATTTTTATTGGTGGATATAAAGTTAAGTGTGGTAGATAGGTATAGTTATTTCGGTATAGTTATTTCGGAATTATCTTAAGTAATCAGGAAAATTGCTTGAATGAAAGGGAGAAAAAATTTGTAAATGAAGCAAGAAAGAGAAAGAGTTTGATAAAGAAATTAACAGTGTTTTCATATAATAAATATTATGTAGCTAGAATTGTATGGAAGGAAGTTGCAGTGGTAGGGTTAATATACGGTAATGATGTGAAATGTGTTAGTAAAGGGGTATTAATTTACTTAGAGACAGTACAAAGAGAAGGGAGACATGCATGAGATGCAAGGGTGTGGATAGCAAAGGAGGCAATTCATGGAGAAAATGGGATGGTCAAGTTTTTAAATGAGAGATGCAGAAAGTAAAATAAGATGTTTGGTAAGTTGCAATTTATGGATAATAAAAGAATAGCTGAAATAGTATTTAATTGGGTTATGAGTAAAGAGCAGGCAACAAGATGGGTGAGAAAGGTAATGTGGTATCAAAAGATTTAAATAAATAATTTTTATCAGTGTACTTATATAAACATCACATGACCACCACTTCTTATGCTTGCTTATAACTGTTTTAAAACAGGCAAAACTCACTATACGTATTGCCACACACAGCAAGCTAGAGTAATCAATAGATGCCAGAAGGCTTGTGCCTACTCATACAACATCCCCAGACTAGTTTCTGGCTTGTGACCTTCATCAGTGAGGAGCCTTGAATATGAGAGCATGACACCTAGATTTTAGGATGTAATACAACCCTCTGGCAGCCACCTTTTATCACGACAACAACAAAACTATCAGTCCTAAATTGAAAACACCTTAATGTTTCCAATCCAAGCTCATCAGCTATATAGTCATAAGGGTCTGAACTCAGTTCAGTACCCATACATTTTGGTGTCTTTGGTTCTTTAATAAACATAGCCAACACTATCCTATTAGGCAGGACTGGTTTTAAACATCACATGACCACCACTTCTTATGTTTGCTTATAACTTTTAAAACAGGCAAAACTCACTATACATATTGCCACACACAGCAAGCTAGAGTAATCAATAAATGCCAGAAGGCTTGTGCATAAAATCCCTATCTAGTGCCTACTCATCCAATATCCCCAGACTAGTTTCTGGCTTGTGGCCTTCATCAGTGAGGAGCCTTGGATCTTGAGAGCACTGCACCTAGATCTTAGGATCTAATGCAACCCTCTAGCAGCCACCTTTTATCTCCACTTAACTACAAAACTATGAGTCTTAAATTGAAAACATCTTAATGTTTCCAATCCAAGCTCATCAGCTTATATATTCATATAAGCTATAACATCACCTCCCCTCCCCCCCCCCCCCCCCCTAGATAGTTATATAATCCTGCCTAATAGGATAGTGGTGGCTATGGTTATTAAAGAACCAAAGACACCAAAAGTTCAGACCCATATAACTATATAAGCTGATGAGCTTGGATTGAAAACATTAAGGTGTTTTCAATTTAAGACTTTCAAGTTAAGTGGAGATAAAAGGTGGCTGCTAGAGAATTGCATTAGATCGTAAGATCTAGGTGCAGTGCTCTGAGATCCAAGGCTCCTCATTGATGAAGGCCACAAGCCAGAAATTAGTCTGTAGATGTTGAATGAGTAGGCACTAGATAGGGATTATGCACATGCCTTCTGGCATCCATTGATTACCTTAGCTTGCTGTGTGTGGCAATATGTATAGTGAGTTTTGCCTGTTTAAAATAGTTATAAGTAAGCATAAGAAGTAGTGGTCATGTGATGTTTATTGGCTTAAAACCAATCCTGCCTAATAGGATAGTGGGGGCTATGGTTATTAAAGAACCAAAGATACCAAAATGTATGGGTACTGAACTGAGTTCTGACCCATATGACTATATAAGCTGATGAGCATGAATTGGAAACATTAAGGTGTTTTCAATTTAAGACTAAGTTTTGTAGTCAAGTGGAGATAAAAGGTGGCTGCTAGAGGGTTGCATTAGATACTAAGATCTAGGTGCAATGCTCTCAGATCCAAGGCTCTTCACTGATGAAGGCCACAAGCCAGAAACTAGTTTGGGGATGTTGGATGAGTAGACACTAGATAGGGATTTCATGCAGAAGCTTTCTGGCATCCATTGATTAATCTAGCTTGCTGTGTGTGGCAATACATATGAGTTTTGCCTATTTTAAAACAGTTATAAGTGAGCATAAGAAGTGGTGATCATGTGATGTTTATTGGGTTAAAACCAATCCTGCCTAATAGGATAGTGGATAGTGGTGGTATGGTTATTAAAGAACAAAAGACACCAAAATGTATGGGTACTGATCTGAGTTCTGACATATATGACTATATAAGCTGATGAGCATGAATTGGAAACATTAAGGTGTTTTCAATTTAAGACTCATATGTTGGTAGTTAAGTGGAGATAAAGGTGGCTGCTAGAGGGTAGCATTAGATCCTAAGATGTATGTGCAGTGCTCTCAGATCCAAGGCTGCTCACTGATGAAGGTCACAAGCCAGAAACTAGTCTGGAGATGTTGGATGAGTAGGCACTAGATAGAAATTTTATGTACAAGACTTCTGGCATCCATTGATTAGTCTAGCTTGCTGCGTATGGCAATATGTATAGTGAGTTTTGCCAGTTTTATACTCATATAAAAGGTAGGATGTTTGTGTTAGGAGAATTGTTGAATGTTATAGTGGTATGGAATGGAATAAAAGTTTAGATACATTAATAAAGAATAGGGAGATGGAGAACTAGTATGAAAAATAAAAAGAGTTTAAATATATTTAGAAGTAAACAGAACATTGGGTGCAAAATAATTTAAGATATTAAGGAAAGTAGTTCATTGTTTAAGGCTCAAACGGGATCTTTAGCAACAAGAGAATATATATATAAATGGAAAAATAAGAGTGATTTACTCTGTAAATTGTGTAAGGATGGTATAGAAAATATTAGGCATCTGTTGATTGAATGTAAATGCTTGAAAGAAGAAAAGGTATGAATAATGACATTATGGAAAAATAAATATGAACAAAATGATTATATAGAAAGTGGATTATTTGTTTTTATGCCGGGTTTGGGAAAAGATAAGGGGGATTTAGATATAAAGGCCAAAGAGTTCACAAAGATTATGTTGTGGAAATGGCATGGAGCACATTATTGGAAAGTTTAGGGTGGGGAATGGAAGGAGGAGGTAAAGTGGCTAACAGGTTTCTTTGGGCATAGTTGCTGAAAGATTTTTCACTTCGTTTTAGGATATGTCACAGTACATCACATCAACATATAATGTTAAAAAAGCTGCACTTTGCACGTGAAATAATTAGAACATTTTTTTTTTTAAAAAGTAACCAAAAAGTTTCTACAACTTTTGGGAGGCCATGAGAGCCAGGATGTGTTTTTTCAGGAAGTGAATTCAATTTGTTTAAAATTAATTGCTCAGTTATTTCATGATCAATTTTTTGACTATTGTTGAATATGTTTCCAATTTGATTGCCGGACATTCTTCGAAGTTTATTAAACTATTTTTGTTTAATTTGATTTTTTTTTTTTATAATGGACAAAAATACTCAGAGAAACGGTTATGAATATTCAGATTTTTCCGAAACCACAGCAGATATTCTGGATGCTCTTTTACCAGCAATAAAAATTCTTGTGGAGGATAACTGCTACCAGGTTTTTGAAAATGGTAAATGAAGACGTCCAATGCATACTAATTACACAAGAACTTTACCGTTCAGTTGTATTACGCGTTCTTACTGAAAATATAGCATACTTTATAGATCATTGCTATTGGATATAAGGGTGTATGGAATTCAACAGGCTATAAGCATTTTTAGATGCATTCGACTTAGGGATGTTACACGTTATCTGACTTACATAGTGATAATTGTTAGGTCCATTGCCGCGTTTCCATAATATTTTGTAGGTGAAAAAATTGCAAAAGTGTAGCTCATTAAAGCATTTGACCTAAATCATGCGAATGTTCACGTTTATGGGAGAACGGTTACGAGAACTCATTCTAGCTAATGTCGTTTAAAAAATAACAGAAAACACATACGATTTAAGTTAGATCGTGGAAAGATGGATGTCCAAAAGAATAAAAAGATAGAATAAACAATCTAAAAACCTCAGTTGGTAAATGATTATGATCTGAAAATTAATTGTTCTTAGGATGTAATTAATAATCGACTAACTTAAATACCTATTTATGAATAATTTTATTTAACTGTTTTTGAAAACTCAGATCATAGTGTAACGGTCAAACGTGTATAATTTGCTAACAAAACTCTTTTAGGCTCTTGGTTTCTACTACTAATTAACAACCTTGACATTAACACAACTCTTCAAAGTCTGCCTTCTGTAGGTTTTTTATGGCACTCTGCTGGTTCTGTGAAAGGAGACATTTTTTTTCCAATTCTTCCATAACAAATTTGAACTTCATAAATCTTTGCTTGTCAAGTCCAGCAATTATACTTTAAAATTAGCCTGCAAAAATATTAAATGGTAAAAATTTTAATTCTCACATTGGCATTAAGAGAATTCATAATAAAAGCTAGAGTTGCTTTAATGTTTCAAAATTCCTGAAATCTTTGAAGAAAATATTCTCCCATGTTTAAAATTGTCTAAAAATAGTTTTTATTATTCAGGGCATTACTTTTTCTATGATATTGAGACAAGTTTGGGAAATGAACTAAAGTTCCCCTCTCTAAATCTTCAGCAAATAGAATCAATTTCTGTTCAAACAAAATAATTTCTACCATTGAAACAGCAGCATTTCTCCTTCCTTGTAATTTATTATTGAGCTGATTCAATTGTGATGTAACATCCACCATGAAATACAATTTTGAAACAAATGATCTTCTTTTAATTTTAAATATTGAATGCCCTTGTTGTCAAAAAATAGTTTGATTTCATTTAGGCAAAATGTTTTGACATGTCTCTGGAAGCCATCGAACTCTGTTATATTGAGGATCTGAATATTCACCCTCCATTTCACATAGTAACTCTTTATATTGTTGATGGTTAAGTCCTCTTGCTACAATAAAATTAATAATTGTAATTACCAAGTCCATAACTTTAACAACTTTTGAAAATGTTTGTGCACAAAGTACTTCCTGATGAAGTATACAATGGAAAGTAATCACATCATGATTATTTTCTTTTAAAATTGAAACAAATCCTTTTTTGATCCCATCATGATATGGTTTTTTCCATGCATTCAATGACAGCATTTGTTATGTCCTCTTTTTGCATTTGTTCATCAAGTGGCAATAATTCTTCTCTTAGACCTTCAGATGATATATACCATGTGTAAATGGAAATCTGGGCTGTGCTCTTGATTTTACAAGACTCATCCACTACAATAGATGAAGCTGAAAATAATTTAATGTCTTCCATTTGTTGAGTTATAATCCTCTCCTGCTTTATAAAAATACTTTATAATAATTTAAAGAAGTGTTCAATCAATATGGCTATAATGAATTTTTCTTTTCTTTTTTCTGTATAAAAAGTTTGTATTTAAAGTTTCTGTACAAAAAGTTTGTATTTAGATACTAATAGACTTTTGGCTTTAACAACCATAATCTTTTCTCTTTTTATATGAATCTTTACTGCATACCTGTATATACAATACAAAATAACATAGACATTTAAAATATATATAAAACCAATACTTCAACATAATGATCACAGGACTTTTAGTGTAGATATAATAGTGACAGGAGATGGGGAAGGCACAATACATTGTATAATTATTGTACAGAAATTGAATGTTAAGACAATTAATTTGCTACAATATCTTGGAAAATAAGTAAAAAAAAGTTTTAAATAATCAACATACATCAATAAAATAAACTCATTCTAATTTGCAGTTTAGTACAATCTTACTTAGTAAATTTTCCCAAATCAAAAAGATAAAACAAAGATACCATTTTCTTTATATCAAAATTAGATTGTATTAAATGAATAATATCACATAAGGTAGGGACAAATTTCTATCCACTTTTTACACCTTGTGGATAGGTCTAATCACAAACATTTGAAACATGAAAGATGTTAAAGGCAGATATGAACCAATCCCTCCTACCTTGGGTGAAATTGCACTAGAGAGATATTATTAAGTGAGTAATCTTTAGTCTAATGAATGACTAATAAAAATTATTAATAGATTTCCATTAGGTGGTCATAGTGTCAAAGTTGTGAAACCAGTATGATTGTCAATAATCAATTAAATTGTAGTAATTGGCTATCTATATATACTGAACAATGATAAAGATATGTGTCATACCATTTACCACTTTGTTTAACACTTTATCAATACTCTCTCTTTATATTAACGTTTTGACTATCCTGCAGTCATCTCAAGAAGAGTTGAGTGATGATGACTGCAGGACAGTCAAAACTGTTAGTTTTGATATAAATAAAGAGTATTGTTGATAAAGTGTTTAAGAAAGTGATAAATAGAATATGTTAAAGTAGAAATCAATATATAAGAAAAAGAAGATAAAGATATGTGTGAGATTGTAGTCTGGTTTATCTAATGAGTACTCATTTAGCCCAAAATGTGCATCTTAAAGGTAACACAACTTTTTCACATGTCTTTATCATATGTTTGTGATTGCATTTCTCCACAACGGCAGATAGAAATCAGTCCCTATGTAACATGAGAGTGGTATATTTAAAATTATATTACAAAAATGTTCATTGAGTGGATAATCTCTAAATTAATGAATGACCAATAAAAATTATTAATTAGAATATATACATTACAAAATTTTAATTAATTCACCTACATTGTCAAAAGGAAAACATGAATTATTTCAAATAACAGTCATTAGCTGAAAATAATATTATTAAAATCCTAAAGTTCCCATATTAAAATTTACAATAGGGAGCAGCAAAAGATAAGTCCGATATTAAAATACCATTGTCACTCATCAAAACAGAATAATATGAAAAGCATTAGACATGAGTTTTCTCCAGATATAAAAAGTATGTACTTCCAAAATTTTTACTCAGAAGGTCATCATTTTACTCTAAAACCATCAACGATAAACTATGAATTAGTAATGAATACCAGATGGCATAGTGTTCTAATATTCCCATCACCATTATTTGCCTTCATCAATGAGAAGTACAATTGAAAGCTGGAACTAATGCACTTATGTAATTACCAGCCACCTTTTATTCTTCTGTTCTATTTAAATTAATAGCCTAAAATCCAAAACAATTCAAAGATTTTGAACCCAAACCAACTCACTTACGTAGTTATACATATCTGATACTGTATCGGTTTTTATATAATTTACAGACTTCAGCTTTATGGCAATTATTATAGAGCCCTTTGCTATCCTTTGAGTAAGAAGATTAATGATTATCAATGATAATATCATGGGACTTTCTAACACCCTTTCCAGAACAGTTTTCCTTACCTTATTCTAAAGCTAATTACTGTAAGCTTGAATAATCAATGTCGACTAGATGGCATAGCAGAAAATGAACTGAAGGAGGCAGGAAACAGATTGAAAAGTAGAAAGGCGAGAGGTTTAGATGGATGGGCAGCAGAAATAGTAATAATTTTAGGGCATAGAGCAACAGCAAAGTTATCATGTTTTAATAAAAGATAGTTTTTCCGGGTAGTTGGAGTAATACAAGAGTAAGATTATTATTTAAAGCTTATTAAACAATTCAAAACAAAACAACACTCTCCATATAGTAGTGATCATGTGATATTATTTAAAGGAAGAGGTAACAATCATAGAAAGTTAAATAATTATAGACTGATAGTGATAACATCAGTTTTATATAAAGTTTTCTCATACATGGTGGCTGGAAAAGTTGTAAAATGGATGGAAGAGAATAATGTACTGGAAGAAATGTAAGGATGTTTTAGGTCAGATAGGCATATAGGAGATAGTTTATTTGTAGTTACACAACTTATGGATATGAGTAGGAATTCAGGTATGTCATTATACATGTGTTTTATAGATATA
The DNA here is from genome assembly GCA_028023455.1 of Epiperipatus broadwayi. Classification (NCBI taxonomy): domain Eukaryota; kingdom Metazoa; phylum Onychophora; class Udeonychophora; order Euonychophora; family Peripatidae; genus Epiperipatus; species Epiperipatus broadwayi. The sequence continues at coordinate 1,009,069 of JAQFVV010012436.1, read as the reverse complement.
GAGAAGGCATATGATAGAGTAAATAGAAATAGATTATGGGTAAGGTTAGCAAATTTGGAAATGGATGAAGCTTTAGTAAATATTAAGAACTTGTATGAAAATAATTACTATTCTTACCAATTAGGGGATATAGAATCAGTTAAAGTTAAAAATGGGGTGGGATTAAAGCAAGGGTGCTTTATGTCACCTATTTTGTTTTTGTTGTACTTGAGTGAAATGGAGAAAGCAATAGAAAGACTAGGTTGAAAGATAGAGATACCATTAATGGGTGGCAAGGGAGTATATATTTTGCCAGGACTTTTTTTTTGTGGATATTTTTTCGTGTGCAGAAAAAAGAGAAGATATGGATGTTATGCTGTAGACATGTGCAAGGGTGGGTAAAGGGATGGCGATTAAATTTAGTGAAAACAAATCAAATATAATGATTAATAATGGGAAAGAGAAGATATAGGATTTTTATTGGGGGATATAATATTAAGTATGGTGGATAGATATAGTTATTTAGGAATCATCTTAAATAATCAGGAAAATTGCTTGGTTGAATGGGAGAAAAATTGGTAAATGAAGCAAAGAAAAGAAAGGATTTAGTAAAGAAATTAACCATGTTTTCATATAATAAATATGATGTAGCTAGAATTGTATGAAAGAGAGTCATAGTAGCAGTGTTAACATATGGTAGTGATGCATTATGTGTTAGTAAAAGGGTATTAGATTATTTAGAGAAAGTACAAAGGGAAGTAGGAAGACGTGCATTAGAAGCAGAGATAAGGACAGCAAAGGAGGCAATTCAAGAAGAAATGGAATGGTCAAGTTTTTATATGAGAGATGCAAAAACTAAAATAAAAATGTTTGGTAGTTGCAGTTTATGGATGATAAAAAAATAGCCAAAATAATATTTAATTAGGTTATGAGTAAAAAGCAGGCAACAAGATGGGTGAGAAAGGTAATGCAGTATGCAAAGGATTTGGCATAAAAAATTTATATCAGTATACTTATATAAAAGATGGGATGATTGTGTTAGGAGGATTGTTGAGTGTTAGTGATAAGGAATGGGATAAAAGAATAGATGCATTAATAAAGAATAGGGAGTTGGAGAGTCAAAAAAGTTTAAATATATGTAGTAGTAAATGGAACATTGGTTGCAAGTTAATTTATGATAATAGTAAGGAAAGTAGCTTCTTGTTTAAGGCTCAAACTGGATCTTTATCAAGAAGAGAATATACATGTAAATGGAAAAATATGGATGATTTAGTCGGTAAATTGTGTAAGGAAGATATAGAAAATATTAGGCATTTGTTGATTGAATGTAAATGCTTAAAAGCAGAAAGGGTACAAATACTGAAGTTATGAGAACATAAATATGAACAAAGTGATTATACAGAAAATGGGTTACTGATTTTTTGCTGGGTTTGTAAAAAGATAAGGAAGATTTAAATATAAAAGCCATAGAGTTGACAAAAATTATGTTGTGAAAATCTGATGGAGCAGATGATGGGAAAGCTTAGGATGGGGAATGGAAAAAGGTAGTAATCGTCAAAGATGTATATGAATATATAAGCTAGTTAGTTAGCTTGAGTTCAATCATAAATCTTTGAATTATGTTAGAGTTAACAATAGTTACCAAGTTGCTGTGATTGAATCTTAGTGACTTCTATTCAAAAGAGGCTAATTATTTCTTAGGATATAACTGTATGTTAAAAAGATCAATTAATACCAACAATATTGTACAACTTTCATTTGTTTTTAATAGCAGTTATCTTCACTGCATTCTAGAGATATCACTGGAAGCTTGATTAATTAAAGGATACTAAATAGTATAATGCAATAATATCCCCATTCACAGATCAGTTTTTGGCTTTGCTTAATCAATGAGAAGTAGAATTTAAATCTAATATAATACAATTTATACATGTAATAACCACTTTTATTTTTTTTGTAGATTTCAAGGTAATAACTTCTAATCCTCCCCCCCCCCCCCACAAAAAAGACTCTCAGTTTGAATAGTACAAAAATGTAAAATGTTTTTGCTAGATGCATAAGAGCATTAGTACCAACTTCGAACCCTAATTCTCACTAACAAAGATGTAAGCCAGAATACAGGCTGGAAATGTGATGTACCATAATTTCTCTTTAAACAAAGTCAGGAATCTTTCAGCAACTATGCCCAAAACAACTTGGTAGCCACTTTACCTTCTTTGTCTATAGATCATTCAAATATGTTTCAAAAGCTAGATCAATTCATAATATTGAAAAGATTTTTATGTAGAATATTTAAAAACTATCACAAGATCACCATTTCATATGCTTACTGTTAATAAGAATACACAACTCCATATAGTAGTGCCACCAAGTGCAAGCCTTCATAATCAATGGATGAAGGAAGGATTTTGCATAAAATTTTTATCTAGTGCATACTCATCCAACATCCCCAGTTAATCAAATAGATAAATGGTGGCTGTTGGAGGATTGCTTTAGATCCTAAAATTTAGGTACAGTGCTTTTAAATCCAAGCCTTTTCACTGATGAAAATGAGAAGCTAGAAACTAGTTTTGAAATATCAGATGAGATGACAATGTAGGGATTTTATGCACAAACCTTTCAGCATCTATTGATTACAAAGTCTTGCACTTGATAGCACTATTGTATAGTCTGGTATTTAAAAGTATCTTGAACTGAAACATTTTCTGAGAAATGAATATAACATCGTAATAAAGATAGATAGGTGCCATTGAATTAGTGTCTGTGACATCTTAGGAATACTATTGACAGCTAGCTTGAAACAAAAACAAAACCAAATTGGAAATTCCTATTTTAGATAAATCACAAGATTTATTTCATTGGTGGTGAAAAAAGAAAACTAGCATTTAATATATCCACGCCCCAAATTATCAATATTTTCATTATTTGCTGGTTCTACAAAGTCTGTGATTTAATTATGCCCAATTTTTCATATTTTATTAAAAATTTCCATTCTATAATTCTAATCTTTCCACCATATGCTACTCATTCTCTTCACATCTTTAAAGCATTTAGTTTTTGTCATTAATATTTCCTAAAAGTCCATAAATTATGTATCTATAATATACTCAAAATATTTAATTCCCTTTTTCTTGCATCTATACAGTGAAAAATAACCTGTTCTTTTTCCAAGCTACCTATAACACTGAATTTACATGTAATGACATTTTAGTTAAACCAAAATTCAGACACTAGCATGTTTGACAATGAATACTTTCTGTAATTTATATTACACCACACACAGGGTAGAGTCTGCGTTCTATCACTTTTAACACTGGGGAAGGATTTAATCATAAAGAATGGTGATCATGTGATGTTTAGTGGTTTAAACACATGTCCAAAGATGTGAAAAAAATATAATCCCCAAGATTTGATTCCTTATGTGAGAGTAATATTTTAAAAATTACACTACAGAAATATCCATCATTGGATACTCTCTAGCTTAATAAATTATTAATATATTTACATTAAGTGATTTGTGTCAAAGCCTTGAAGACAACACATTTTTTTTATAAAGGAAATTTTTATGAAGTCTACTAAAGGTTACAAAGTATTATTCTTGCATACAAATTTTGATTTTGGGAATACATTAGTTGTCTCTATGATTTTGAATACATAGCTGAGCAAATTAGATTACTAACATGTCATTACATCATGCAGTTCAAAAAATAAATTTTCCCACCCTAAGTATCACTGTAGAAGATTTCATCCTGTAGATCAATCAATCCATCTTCAAAACTCTCCATGTTATCCACAGAATCATCACTAATTGATCTATCTGGCATGTCCATGTGATTCTCATCTTCACTATTTGGGAGAGTTGCACCATATCGCAATTCATTCTTAAGCCTAACATGTTGATTCTTATCGACTTGTTGAAACAATTTGTAAATTTGGCATCAAATAAATTAGTAATTTTCTATCTATCTATATATATACTGAACAATATGTGTTTGAGATTGTGGTCTAGGCTAACTGATGAATGCTGGTTCAGCATGAAATGTGCATGTTGAAAGCATGAAACTTTTTCACATGTCTTTAGTCATATATTTATGAATATATCCTTTCACAAAATGTTAAAATGGACAGAAACCATTCCCTATCTTGTGTTAGAGTGAAGTAAAAATTACATTACAGAAATATTAATTATTGAAAAATCTCTAGTGTAAAGAATGACTAATAAAAATTATTAATACTGGCATGTCTGAATTATGTACCTTGTACATTTGTTTTGAACATCTTAAATTCTCACCCTGTCATCATGAAATCCCAAAAACCATTTGAAAACACTGCAAGTTGTGATTCACTGCTAATTAGATTGAATCATATTCCACTATAGGTTAAGATATCAAAAGTAATGTTTGACATAACTGGTGATCTACATAATAGCATTTAAAAAATTTTCTGAAGAACAAAACTGGTTACGTAATGTGTTGCTATAGAGATGACAATGCATGCAGCTTGAAGAACTATTTGCCTTTTCATTGGGATACCTTAAGATCAAAAGAAAATACTAAATTACACACAAAAAACTAATTTAAAGCCTCTTTAGGAATTCTTAATCTGCTTTCTCCTATCATCAGTTAACTAATTTCCAACATTTGAAAACACTAAACTGCTCTAAAATTATTAATTGATTTAACTTTTCTTTCTATTTTGCATTTTCATCACATATTTGCCATGAGCTTTGATAATCAAACATAGCATTTTATTAAGTTTATCTTTACGATCTACAAGTATTTCATTTATTTAAAAAATCAGATTGAATTTTTTCTAACCCCACAGATAATTTCATATGTAGTGGCAAAATAATTCTAATTACTTATCTAAATGTTTGTGAAGCAAAACTAGATGCACAACACCATTGCTTTATATCTGTATCTATCATTTCCACAAGATTATTTAACTTTACAAATATCCAATCTTGTATAAATCTCTTTAAGCTTTTTCTATTATTTTTTTAATATATCTAGTAGTGTAAAAAATTCTATCAAATGGTTGTTTTGAAGGAAGTATTAATCTCCATATTTCTTAATACTTATTGTCTACACAGCTAATGGAATAAGCTTTCTTTTTGCAAATAGCATTTATGATTTATTTTTAAATGCCGTAAGATACGTTAATTTTTTGAGATTTACTATTACAATGCTTGGATTTATAGTGTTTTTGATTTTTTGAGATTTGCTATTACAATGCTTGGATTTATAGCGTTTTTAATTTTTTGACATTTGCTATCAATGCTTGGATTTATAGCATTTATGATTTTTTTAAAAAGATTGATGTAGATAACATGTATTCAAGATCTTTACCGCCTTTTTGGTCTCGTGATTCCATTTCTATAAGTGAATGAAAATATAATTATTGCTTAAAATATTTTCATCATTATTTTTTACCATTTTTAACATTCAGATTTTATAAGTTATAATCTTTTGGCATATACGATTTTGTGTTTTAATATTTTAATCACGTGATTTTTTTTTATTATTAAAATTAATATTTTTGTGTTTTAATATTTTAATCACGTGATTTTTTTAATGAAAATTAAGATTTTTATGTTTTACCATTTTAGTCACGTGATTGACTAATATGAAAATTCCGATTTTTGTTTTTTTTCCTACGAAAATGGCCATTTTGAGCGATGTCATTTATCGGTTGGATGTTTCAGCATGGTTTGGGTGGTTCTTGTAATTCAAAATGGCGGCCGTGAGCGCATACTAAATCGACACCCACTTAACTATATGCTTATTTTTTAATTATAAATTTCTTAATTGTTTTTTTTTTTATCTTAACAATTAATTTTGAGATAATAATCACTTAACAACTGATGCTTTTAGATTGTTTATTTTATCTTTCTGTTCTTTTCGACACCCATCTTTCTACGATCTAACTTAAATCGTATGTGTTTTCTTTTATTTTTTTAATTACTTTAGCTGGAATATGCTCTCGTAACTGTTCTCCCGCAAACGTGATTTCCCGCGTGACTTAGGTCAAAGTGTCGATCTACACTTTTGAAATTTCTTTTACAATTGTAAGCACTCCAATTGCCTCTTATCTTTAACGTTTCTAAATCCAATTTGTTCTTGAAAGAGAAACGTATAAACTATTAGAAATACAATTTGTCATAACTTAATCATACTTTCATTGCAAGAAAAATAATTTTTATTTGTTAGAATTGTAATTGGAAAAATATCTACTGGCATTCTTAAAATGCAAATTACAATGTATCAGTTTTCTCAAAATATTTTTTCATCATAGTGTTTTGCTAGTTGTCATCTATCAATGCATTTTATTCATAATTATATATATAATTTATTATCATCTACACAACTTTTTTAATTAATGTAAATGACAAATATTACCATTATGTAAATCACATATTCTTCCCATCTTTTCAGAAAATTCACTTGATTAATATTTAGCCTATTTCTGTTTGCAATCATTATTTATCCAATCCCTGTTTTCTCCAAGCATTATTCTACTTTAAGTTATACTTTTTCATTTAATTCCTCTTTCCTTAGGATTTTCCTCTGCCACATTCATCTGTCTGCTGCCACAATTTTCTTTACATTCTCCAACTCCTTTAACAATTTTCAAAATGTTTTTTTATTTTTTGATGATCTCAATTCTGCTATGACTAAACAAATGTTTTATTTTTGTTTTGGAATGTGGTAACTGGTAATAGTCCTAAACCTATTTTGAATTGAAGCACAATCTAATTGAAATTTCTTTTATTAGAACTTTGTAAATTGTTATCATTTTTAAATTGTATGTAGTATTATATTATTTTCTTTATGCCCTTTTATCGTCTCATTTTTTATCTGAAATTCCAACTCTTAAACAATTTTATCATCTTTATCTTACCGTACTATTTTGATTTCCCATTATGATTCTATAATTCTTACATTCTCTATGAATGAGATTTTCACTTTTTAAATAGAACAATCTATTCTTCATCACTGTCACAATCATGAGTGGTGGTATATATAATGTCCAATTCTGATATCTTTATGATGTACACACATCAGTCTATCCTTTATTGGAGTACTATATAAAACTACTTGAAACTAAATAAACATCTACATCATTGTTAACTTTTATGTCCAGAAAACTGCATTTAACATTATTTTCTTAGCTTATCTTATTTTAGATACAGTTAATCAGGGTATATTCTTAATAAATTCTCAAAATATTTTTAACAGGTTAAAATAAATTGTCATAACTGGATTAATACGATCAATTCTGTAAACCCACACCTCTATTGACATAGTTTTGCACTTTACTTGTTTTGTCTTTCCACCTAAATTGTATTTTTGAAATAAAGACTATTATAAAATAAAATGCTTTTAAAGCATTTGTAAATCATGGATCATAAGATACAACATGAAGTGTGACTGGCTTGAACCTTTGTCAGTCGTATTCAATATTCTTTATGTAAACCACTTGAAAACATTTCTGCAATTCAAGACTTCATGGTAATGGCTTGATTTTGTAGCAGTTTTGTCTGATTTAAAACAAAATTTAGTACATTGTTGTATAGTAAGTCTTGATATAAAACACGATTACATTTCATGTTGTAATTTGTGATCCAAACAGGCTAAAGTATTGTCATTATGTAACAAAAATGAGTAACTTTTTCACTAAAATACAAATTTGTAGATCCAATAAATTGAAACAAGTAAAATATTAGTTTACATTTAAGAAATCAAAACTTTCAATTTATAAATAAATGTGTCAAGGTTATTGGGGTGCTTTATTTATTATCAAAACTTGCAAAAATGTGTTTACTTATATGAAAGTTGGATGAATCAACTAACTTCTCTCTATGAGTTTTTTGCTACAAAGTGACATTATGTTATCTGTTGGACTGCAAAATTTTGATAACTGCAGATGTAGGAGGTTTGCTATCTGGAGATAATTGTTTCAGGCCAAATGTTTTTATTGGCTTCCATCTGAAGTACAAATAGATTTGAAATGGAAAATAAATATCAGGTGACATATAGTAAAAATATATTGACATTAATCCTATCATCCATGTGTCTACACTTGGTCATATAGTTTCATTTCCAAAAATATTCAGAAAATAAAAAATATTTGGTAAAAAAATGACTTTCTTAAGATCTAGGTAATACATTTTATTCAATATTTGACCACATTTAACATAGTACCATTCATTTCTATACAAATCAAACATTATTAGAAAGAATACTCAAAATATGAAAATTGTGGGAGGAAAACCACACAAACCTGTTTGGATAAATATTAATAATGTTTTGTGCATTAATTTGAGACTGACAATCTTGAATTTGTTTGAGAATGTATAATTCAAATAAGCAGAAATCAGACGGCACACAACTCTAAATTCAAGCTTAAAAATAATGAAATGCTTACTAAACAATAAATATGCCAAACGTTAAAATAAAGATTATGAAATTAATACTTAAGTTTACATAAACTCTTTGACAAATTAATAGGTAAGAAAAGTTTTTAAAGAAACACTATTGTAGTTGAATATTTCTGTTATGTAATTTTCAATACACCAATCTCATGCAAGGTAGGTCATTGCATTAGTGGTGTAGTGAAAATTACTCTATAGAAATATTCATTATTGGATAATCTCTAGCAGAATGACTAACAATTGTTTACTAATGTTGTTTTTCTTAATGTGCTGATAACTTATTGCTATGTATACATTTAATAATTACTCAACAGTTTAGAAGTATGATATTTAGCATATCGTGCAAACATTGCTTAATAATAAATATTTCATACATTAGCAATTTAACTTGTGCTGTTAAAATTATATGCACAAAATTTCTAGCCAACTATGGTTTTGTGGGTTTTATATCATATTATCCTAGTCTGAACATAAATGATTGTATTTCTCTATTTTTTGATTCATTACAACAAACAATTCTTATTTCCCTATAACAAAGCATCTATCTAAAAGACTACAGGTATTTCTGCAAGATGAAAGGCAGACAGATAATAATGGCATCAATAGTATGACTATTCTCATTAATAGTTTTATATTGCATGAAATCAAAAATTTTTTTTGCTTGCTCAATTGTCATCATGTGTAGAAATGGGATATACTGGTATATACATCCTGAAGAATGAATATTTTTAGATTTTTATTCTGCCATTTTTTTCTTCGCTTTTTTATACTTTTTTGCTATTGTTTTAAAATAAATTTCATTTTTGATAAACAATTTATTAGTTTTTTTCTATAATACTTGGTTTGTCACAATTATTGTTAAGGGGCCTACATGTACTGAAGACTAATGAAAGTGCTAGTAGAAAGTAAAGATGCCTGAACAGCTAAGAACTAACCCTTTACAGTAAAGAATTAAGTAAGTTGTACATCATTTTATTAAAAATTAGAGAAAGAATGTAATGGACCTGGGAACTTTGATGTTATTCCTGCTACAACATATTACTCTGGTAATATACTAGTCTAAGTTTGTGACATGTTTGAAATAACATATCAAAGGGATGTGCAGACAAACTTAATCAATAAAATTTGTCTGCAAATCCTACAGAGGCATTATTGTAAACATATCGCAAACTTAGAATAATACTTCACTGGAGTAAAACATTATACCATATGTAATATCAAACTTCAAGCCTATAAAAATGGGGCGATATATTCATTATGGCAAAAGAATAAAAAACACGTTACAATATTAAATAAAAACAGTGTGGCAGTTTGTACCATCAAAAGCACCCCCTCTCCCCAGCATAATACAGCAATTTGTCCACATTATGAACACCTAGCATGTGTAATACCAAACTTCAAATTAAAAAAAAACATGTCTTATTTCCAATGATATGAAAAAGAACCCTGGAATGTTTTTTTAAATGATGATCTGTAATAACGTTTTAGCTTTATGTTTTTTTTTCATCTTTAAAAAATTCTGAACAGTAACTGTAAGATAAAGTTGTAAATAATCATCACATCAGTCCTAGAAAAGACGAACATGCTAATGCAATAAAACACCATTATTGTCAATCTTATTCCATGCTATAAATAATGATCATAATATTATTTCTCAAACACAAAAATCCTATCCAGATCTGACACTCCACCAAAGAAGCTCTTGAGGTCCTTAAGAAACCAGATTGTATAAACAAACATGAAGATACAATAAAAAAAACTTCCATTTGAGAGATTTTTTTTAATCATCATTTACTGGAATAGCCTATTGAATTTTATACTTATTCTTACCTACTATAATTTCACCCCAACTCTTATATTTTAAAATTTCCATTCTTGTTTTCTATTGGTTGACATTTGATTTTATTATAGCATCTCTACAATGATTTTTTAACAATATTTACTGAATTGATGGCAGTTGCAGTTCAGTTGAAACTTCAATACTGTTGCACTATGAATCATATGTGGATTTATCATAATGACATTTATATAAATAATCATTCTTATTGCGTTGCCAAATGCATGAAGTATATAATATTAAAGCATATTGCCACTTAATATTTCCAGGTACTCTATTTGATGACCATTTTTTATTTACATACTTACAACTGCAGATCACTTTCAAGTGAATGAAGATTGCAAGAGTTAGAAGAACAACTGTCTTATATTAAATGGGACATTATTGGACTTTGTGAAGTTAAAAAAAAAAGTGAAAAAACAATTGATTTAAAAAGTAGATATGCACTCTATTATAAAGGCACAAATATTGGAAATACAAATGGAGTAGGATTCATTATAAATAAAAAATTGAAGAACCACATTGTGGAGATTGACAATGTATAGGACAAAGTGGCAAGATTAGTTTTGCAACTTAATAGCAGATACCAAAGGCAAATAATTCAGATTTATGCCCCAACAAGTTCTCATAGTGATGAAGTAATAGAAGATTTTTATATGGATATACAATAGGCTTTTAATCAGAGTAAACAACATTTTAAAATTGTTATGGGAGACTGTAATGCTATTATTGGTAAACAAATGAAAGATCAAAATGCTGTAGGTAGTTTTTGTTATGGTACAAACATTCCTTTCCCTAATAGCTTTCAATCCCTTTCCCATTGTATTAAACATTTTCTTTAATTGACTGTACTTTTGACAAGCTAAGTTCATTCTTTTCTAAAATAAAATATAGGGTGATTTGAACAATCAGCTTTTAACCTTTCAAAGATTGAAAATTATACACGCACATATTTCAAATGTGTACAGATAAATTATATATCTATGATGGAACGTAGGTTAAATTAAAGTAAATATGAATCAAAGTATTGCACGTAGATGCATGCTTCATTATAATATTTTAACTTGGTTAGTTTATTATATTTAATTGTTCTAAAATATTAATTTCGGTTGCATTAAAAATCAAAAATATTTATAATTTTAAATAATAGAGGGCTAATATAAAATAGCAGAATATGGGAAAACCTAGACTGGAGCATGTAAAATAAAATGGCTAATAGGTTTCTCTGGGTATAATTGTTGAGATATTCTTGATTCCGTTTAAGGAGAAGCTACAGTACATCACTTCACATCAACATAAAACTTTGAAACAAGATGCGCTTTGCACGTGAAATAATGCGTGATTAATTTGACTTAGATCCTTTCGATTATAACAGGGGTCCCCAACCTTTTTGCACTTAAGAGCACATTCTCTAATACCGGGCAGGTGGCGGGCACCATTTATTTTTTTAATGTAAATTTATCGTTGGATATTGTTAATAATACACATAATATACAAAAAAATATTTGGTAAAGGTTTACTTTAGTGACCACAGTATAAAAGTCATGTTTGCCCTCTAGTTTTCAAAATTAGAAGTAAATTATTATACGAAAATCTTACGTATATGCTAGTATATTACAATTACATTAAAATGTAAAAGATAATAAAAAAAATATTTACCATTTTAAAGAAGTTGAAATAATTACACTAGATTAATTAAAATAATTACTTTAAATTATTTGAAACTTAAGAATTTAAACTATCTACTTTTATAACTTAATAATTTAAACTATCTAGATTTATATCACTTATTACAAAAAAAAACAAAACACCCTCTGGGTTCAAAAATTCGAATTACACGCACGTGTAATTTTATAGTTACAAAAAATGGCGGACATATCTCTAACACATTTGGTTCCAGATGACCAAATTTTAAGTGATGCTGCTATTCTGGCAGAACACTGGGACATATCTGATATAGGTAATGCTCTTCAAACTTCGGAATTGGCCATCAAATGGCTTGCAAGAAGATGCCTTCTGAAGAATTTCGCCACATGCAAACAGTGCGGTATTCGTTGTTCGCTACTGATGTATTCTGCAGGCATAGATGGGTGTAGATGGCAATGCAGAAGATGTAGCCGGTGCAGCACAATCAGAAAGGGGTCTTTCTTTTCCCAAAGTCATCTGTCTCTGAGAACAATTGTAAATATAGTTTATTTTTGGTCGCATAATTTGCCCCAAGAATACATTGTGCATGAGACAGGAGTAAGTAAGAAAATCATCATTGACTGGGCGAATTTTTGTCATGAAGAGTGTGCCAAATATTTAGATACCACTCCGACAGTTCTCGGCGGAATGAATGATAATGGAGAGCCATTGGTTGTCGAAATCGACGAAACTTATTATTTCCACAGAAAGTATCACAGAGGGACTATACGTAGAGGGCATTGGGTTGTTGGCGGCATTGAAAGAGAGTCAAGGAAGTGCTTCTTGACAGAAGTTGCGGATAGAACGGCTGGCACATTGGAGGCCCTAATCCAGCGGTACATTTTACCGGGGACCCACATAATTTCAGATGGCTGGGCTACATACAATAATATCAGCAGACTTAGCAATGGGGTGTACATGCATTCGTTTGTCGTCCACCAGGACAACTTCGTGAATCCTGAAGACCAAGACATACATACCCAGAACATTGAGAATATGTGGATGAGGGCCAAGCGTAAGCTGAGATTCCAATCTGGTACCAGCAGGGCTTTATTTTCATCTTACCTCCAAGAATTTGCCTTCCGCAATAGATATAGCACTGCCGCCTTTTTCTCCAACTTCCTACTATGCGTAGGGCATAATTATGCTTAAAAAGGTAAATGATTTTTTTTTATTATCTTTTACGTTTTAATTAATAAATATTTAATGTAATTGTAATATAGGAGCAGATAGTAAGATTTTTGAATATTTTAGTTCTAATTTTAAAAACTAGATGGCGAATATGCCCTGGTCGCTAAAGTAAATCTTTACCAAATATTTATTTCAAAAATAAAATTTTAACATATAATTAACGTTTATATTTTTACATTGTAAAAGTATAGTATGCCCTACAATTTGATTCCAATAATTTATAAGAAATTTTAAAAATTAAATTTATTTGTATCAGATAAATAATTTTTTATCGTGTTTAGATAGTGGCGGGCACACGTAAAATGATCTGCGGACGCCATGATACCCGTGGGCATAGGGTTGGGGATCCCTGGATTATAAGGAAGAAATAGTTCCTGTTATAGAAACAATAGTAAATGCATTTGTTTTTACATTTAATTTATTAAACATAAGTAAAAGTACTTTAAGAAATTGCGCAAACACTTCCCACATTGTTACTGTTGGATGTGAGGGTGTAAAAAATTAAAGAGGCTATAATTGTTTGTAGGTGCATTCGAACTACGGATGTTATGCCTTAAGTGACGTACTAATGCATACTTATGATTGTAATTCTATTGCGGCATTGCTCTACACTTTTGTAGGGTAAAAGAAATCTCAAAAGTGTAGATCAACACTTTGACCTAAGTCACGCGAGAAATCACATTTGCGGGAGAACAGTTACGAGAGCATATTCCAGCTAAAGTAATTTAAAAAATAAAAGAAAACATACGATTTAAGTTAGATCGTAGAAAGATGGGTGTCGAAAAGAACAGAAAGATAGAATAAACAATCTAAAAGCATCAGTTGTTAAGTGATTATTATCTCAAAATTAATTGTTAAGATAAAAAAAAAAAAAACAATTAAGAAATTTAATAACGTGAAAGTTAAACACCTTCAAACAGATACGCTTTAAAAATGCTTAAGGGACAGCCAATCAGATGGAATAATGGCATCACATGGGACTCTAAATTCTAAAACACAAGCCAGAACTATTAGAAAAAGATGGATCCATCTTAATCTATGCCTCAATTATATTTAAATAAGCCAGACTCAAGCATTTTGAACTAAGAGTGTGAAGCTAAATACCTTCACATTTAATCCACTAAATATTATATATATAAATTAACAACGCGAAATCATCAGATTTACAACGAAGAAATATTTTTAAATCTAATGAAATGATATTAATAAATGTAAATATATTAAATTTAAGCGTAAACAGATAATATAATAACGTGAAAGTTAAACACCTTCAAACAGATACGCTTTAAAAATGCTTAAGTGACAGCAAATCAGATGGAATAATGGCATCACACGGGACTCTAAGCCAGAACAAAAAATATTTACATTTATTAATATCATTTCATTAGATTTAAAAATATTTCTTCGTTGTAAATCGGATGATTTCGCGTTGTTAATTTATATATATAATATTTAGTGGATTAAATGTGAAGGTATTTAGCTTCACACTCTTAGTTCAAAATGCTTGAGTCTGGCTTATTTAAATATAATTGAGGCATAGATTAAGATGGATCCATCTTTTTCTAATAGTTCTGGCTTGTGTTTTAGAATTTAGAGTCCCGTGTGATGCCATTATTCCATCTGATTGGCTGTCACTTAAGCATTTTTAAAGCATATCTGTTTGAAGGTGTTTAACTTTCACGTTATTATATTATCTGTTTACGCTTAAATTTAATATAATTAAGAAATTTATAATTAAAAAATAAGCATATAGTTAAGTGTTCTGAGAATGTAATTAATACTTGACTAACTTAAATACCTCCGTACTTGTGACTAAACGTGCAAAAAAAAGAAGATAGGGGGACTTTTCACATTCGTATAAATACACGGTTACTTTTGAATGTTGTTACTTTGCCAATGAAGTTTTCAAACATTAAAATGTTACCAATGCATTAATGCGAATGTGGAAAGCCCTCCTAACTTCTCTTCGTTACACGAATAGTACAACAATATTTTTAAAAAAGAAAAAATCAATATTATACCTACTTCTATAGAAATCTACAAGTAGGCAGAAGATCAAGCTTTCAAAATCAATTTCAAAATATTTATATATTTTTAAAAAACACGTACACATTTCGCAATGTTATCTGCAGGTAGGTTGACAACAATCAAAAACTTTTTGACAACAATCAAAAACTTTTTAATCTATCTTAGCTGCGTTTCCTGTTTTTTGCCTTCGCCACAAAGGTGTTGAACCACAACTAATTCTTACAACTGATTTTTAAATAAGGCACCGATTTATTTTTTAGTTAATGGATTAATTTTATTAGCAAACTTTTTTTTATTGTTTTCTTAACTTACTTTACGTAATTATTTATTTTAACTTGAATTTTTATTTAAAGTTTACTTTCAGTCTATTTTCTATTATTGCTCACACACATTATTTATGTGTGAGACGATTTAAAGGAAAGATGGGGAATTAAAAAAAAACGAAGTAAACATAAATGCGAGAATATGTGCACTACTTCAATAGTTGATTCAAATCTTCAATCTTCCACTCTATTACAAAACTACTAAATCCAAGAGACATATTTGATTAAAAATATTCAATTCTTTTAACAGATATTTTTAAGAATCTAATGAGTTTAAATTAACAATAAGGATAAGTTAAAATTAAACACCAGTTGATTGATAAGTGACCGATTTATACTGCTTATTTTCAAACTTTAGTTTTAAGCAGGACATCCTTACCTCAATTCCACCATATTGCAATAAATCTGGAATCACCCTTTATCATTATGCATTCATTTCATGCTCAATCTCTTTTTATCAAGTAAGCTAGAGATGACACCCCCCCCCCCATTAGTCTACATTGTCCCTTAACTTTGCTGACCCAAAATAATGATATAAATGTATATCAAAGTATTTTCATCTAGAAGATAAATCTAGTTTCATACAGCAGACTCCCAATAAACAATCCTTGATTAATCTCTCCACAATTAGACTATAGTGTAGAACAATAAATCAAAATCAGCCTTTAAAGACTATCAACTAAGTATCAATAGTATTTTTCCTCATTGATTTAAATTGCCCATCCATATCACGTGGTCTTTTTCTAAGTATTTTACAATCTATTGGGATCCAATTTCAACTATCCATATTCTAATATATCTTCTAACAATTTGTCCAGCTCAGCTCCATTACAGTCTCTTAATAATGGGTTTGTTCTCTCATCAATTTATTTAGTTTTGGACTTCTTTTCTGTTACTCCTAACATATACCTCTCCATATACTGAGTGATCTGAAGTCTCTCTTTCTCTTCTGTTGAGTGTCCAAGTTTCTGATCTACAGGTAAAAACTGATAAAACGTGTTGATTAAAAAGCTTTGTTTTCAAACACATAGGCATATTTCTTTTCAATATAAAATTATTTCTACTATAAGCAATCCAACTAAGTTCAATTCTCTGATTAATTTTATCCACTATACATCACATGATCACCATCTCTATACTAGCATATAATTGTTGTAAACAAAGGCAAACCTCTCCATACAGAAGTGCCACCCTGTGCCAAACAGAGTAATCAATGGATGCCAGAAGGCTTGTGTATAAAATCCCTATCTAGTGACTACTCATCCAATATCCCCAGACTAGTTTCTGCCTTGTGGCCATCATCAGTGAGGAGCCTTGGATCTGAGAGCACTGCACCTAGATCTTATGATCTAATGCAACCCTCCAGCACAGGGTGGCACTATTGTATGGAGAGTTTTGCCTTTGTTTACAACAATTATGTGCTAGTATAGAAATGGTGATCATGTGATGTTTAGTGATTTAACACCAATCCTGCCAAATAGGATAGTGATGGCTATGGTTGTTTAAAAGCCAAAGACACCAAAATGTATAAGTGCTGAATTGAGTTCAGACCCATGGGACTATTTAAGCTATTCAGCTTAGATTGAAAATATTATTGTGTTTTCAATTTCATTCTCATAGTTTTGGAGTAAAGTTAAAAGGTGGTTGCTGAAGGGTTGCCATTAGATCCTAATATCTAGGTACAGTGCTCTCAGATCCAAGGCTCCTCACTGATGATGGCCACAAGCCAGAAACTAGTCTGGGGATATTGGATGAGTAGACACTAGATAGGGATTTTATGCACAAGCCTTCTGGCATCCATTGATTACTCTGTTTGGCAGAGGGTGGCACTATTGTATGGAGAGTTTTGCCTTTGTTCATCCACTATGTTATGAAAAAATATCTGTATTAGTTATCGGATGTAAGTATTTGAAGTAGCTAAGATTTTATAATTCATGATTATCAATCTTTATTTTGAGAAAATCCATTAAATATTACTTTGATCTTTTTAGCAATATATGACAATTGTTTCAAATTTTCCTGAAGCTATAAAGCATTAGTTGCAAAATAACTATATCATTTGCAAAATGTAGATGATTTAATTAGAAGGAATTTGAACTCAGATTTTAAAGCTTCTTACTATCCAAGTCCATCTTATACAACTGGTACACATGACCACATACATGTGAAAAAGATAAAGGATCTCTACACCATGTATTTTGTGCTGAACCAGCACTCATCAGTTGATCCATATCATCATCCCCTCCCACACATATATATATATATATAATCAGTGCTCAGTTTATATTAAGCTATCAAATCTTCAAACTTTAATGGGCAATGTTCAATCTTCTCCATCTGTTAACTCTGCAGCCATGCATATCACTGAAAATCTGATGATGGAATGCTCAAAGCCCTTGATGTCACATGAATATCACAATAAAATTGGCATCATCAAGGGTTATGAGCATTTTATCATCAGATTTTCAATGATATGGAAGTCTTAAAAGTTGGAGAGTAGTTGACAATTTGCTATCGTAATATAAAGAGTAGTTGACAATTTGCTATCGTAATATAAAGTAAGAACTGATTTTATATGTGTGACAGATGATGATCAGGACCAAGTGATTAGTGCTGGTTTACCATTAATTATGTATATTGGAGATCTTTTTTTTTCACATATAGTCATGTGAATGGGTTGTATAAGATGGAGAGGATGGTTGTAAAGAGCTTGAAAGTCTAAGTTCAAATCTCTTTTAATTACATTAAGTTCCATAAAGACAATAAACTTGAATTCAAATATTACTAAATGATTCAAATAATCTGTATTAAACTTTCATTTCCTTAGTTTTCTAATTTAATTCACAAACTACTTCTTGCAAAACTGCCACCAAAGTTTTGGAGTTATGGAATCATTTTGTTATATACCCTTCTCAATGTTAATCTAAGTATCATTAAACAATCTAATCATTGCTATTACATTTGGATAAATATTCTTCAACATTATCTCATCTATATTTTGATGACCCAATGCTTATAATTTCAAATACTTTTTCATAATTTACAAATCCAAAAAATAATGCCAAATTATAATCAGTTTTTTCTCTATAACTACTCTCAATACTTGAAGGTGATCCACTGTGCCAAAATCACTTTCAAATTCAGTTTCTTTTGTTAGATTTAAATCCAACAGTAGCTGAACGGAAGTCACAATTATTCTGGTAAAATTGTTTTGTAAAGAACTGATAAAACTCTTGATAGGTTTGTAATTTCTAATGTCTTTTTTATGACCTTTTTATAAAATATTAATATTGCTACTGCATTCTTACAATCATCTTTTATCATTTGAAATATAACTTTAGCAATAATTTTGTCTATTTCTTCACCTGTTTCTTCCATCATTATCTGGACTTTTTCTTTTTTTCATTCATTTAATTGCATTTTTGATTTCTTTATTTGGAATATGCAACTATTCAAAAGATGTAGTAATTATAGGGATAATTAGCTATGCTATATGATTCTTAATAAAACTCTTCTACACATTTCACAAAGTCATGTCTCTTTTTATTAGTAGTTTTCTCTTTATTGCAGAAATAAGTTTCATTCCAATACCAAGATGGTTTTTTTTACACTTTGATATTTTTATTTGCTTCTATTATTTTTCTTACTAATTCACAATTATATTTTCTTGCATTATTATTATCATCCCTTTTACGTCATTTACAAAATTCTAGCTGTATTTAATTCTTAATGGATATTTTTTATAAATTTCCATATTTCTTCCTTACTTAATAGCGTCTTGTCTCGGTTAAAAATTTATTGGTAAATTGCTACTTTTTTGTACCAACTATATTGCAATCTTTAACAATGCATCAGTTATTTTCCTCTTAAATTTATTCTAATCTGAACCATCTTCAAAATATGTTAATATTTAAAAACGATATGGAAGTTCTAATTAATATTTATTAGAATGTCTCATGAGACAAGGATGCCAAAAATAGGAAGGACATGTGCTGTGCTTTATCGAAGAAATGGAATTAGCATATTCTAATTAATATTTATTAGAATGTCTCACAAGACAAGGATGCCAAAAATAAGAAGGACATGTGCTATGCTTTATCGAAGAAATGGAATTAGCATATTTGCATATCATTAAATGTAGTAGCAAGCTATGATTATGAAGGCAAGATCTTTTGAAAGCACTCAGCTCATTTGTTTTTAGCTATCTATTTTATATTAACACTTTATAGCTTTTGAGAACAGTTGCATAACACACGCATACGTGCTAGAATATATATATTTCCCAAAAGTAAAAAAAAATTTATTTGACTTAATGATTTTTGTCTTCTTAGTACTAACATGTATCTTATATCTTACTAATTGATGATTACTTCCTGTGTTGAATTTATTAAGAGTTTACGTCTTGACATGCATAATTTTTGTTAGTCAAAATGTAATCCATATCTGCTGTCTCTCCATCTAAATGCTTCCATGTATATTTTCTGGATTTTTCTCAAATGAAGAATTCATTATATATATATATATATATATATTGCTAACAGGACAGGTTTCTGTTTTTTCTCATTTCTGTCACCCTAACAAATGTCACCTACAGCACCTTCATCTTTCAATCGTTACTATTTCTAGCATTAAATTCTTAGATGATAATTTTAAGATACTTGATGAGATCAAAAGACTTTTGTATACTGATATAAAAATCTACATCACAATAAAAACTTGTTGGGACATAAACCTGAACTATGGACAGGTTTCATTAAATTGAATAACTAGTCTTCCACTCTGCCTGATACACCATTAATCTCTATACATTTTTCACTCACTTTTTTATTATCATAAACCCTACTCCAATTGTGTTTCACATATATTCTTTGTAGTATAGCACATGTCCGTTTTTAAATGATGGTTATTTTTAAATTGTTTCTTCATCTTTTTCTCTAATTTCACAAAATCTAACATAACACCATGTAATATTGAATAATTCTTCTAATATGTGTAATTTTCTTTCACTTGAAAATGATCTACAGTTGTAGGTTATATAAGAAGTCATTACAAATGGCAGTCTAAGTTTGCAATCAAAGAATTCTCATCATTATCTGCCTCCAGCCACCAACTACTGCATTGTGTGGCAACTTTACAACCTTTGGGTGATGATGGACGTATTTTAATTCATCATGATTGTAAATACTTATTTTAAAAAAATATTCACACATATATACATTCTACATTCAAAAAAATTCAACTAACAGTTCATTTAAGAACTATTAGGCAACTGTAAAGAAAGACTATCATGTTTCTTGATCTTAAACTCAAAGGCAAAAGAATTAAATCCATCATGTTGATTAAAGTGTGCTGT
The DNA here is from genome assembly GCA_028023455.1 of Epiperipatus broadwayi. Taxonomy (NCBI): domain Eukaryota; kingdom Metazoa; phylum Onychophora; class Udeonychophora; order Euonychophora; family Peripatidae; genus Epiperipatus; species Epiperipatus broadwayi. The sequence goes on along the minus strand of JAQFVV010012436.1, from coordinate 988,238 downwards.
TGAGAACCTCATTCATGTTATATACTCTACAAAATAATCATACAGTAATAATAGCTGCAATAACATGGTAAGATGTATGAAGTTAACAATAGGAATTTGCAAATAACCTCAAAGAGGAAACGAGGAGTCTCTTTTCAGTCAACAAAATACTCATTGCTGGATTCATATATAAAATTGAATTAAATATTTTCATGAATTGTTATTATAATAACCTATTTTGGCCATAAATATGAGGGAAAGCCTCGAAGGTACTTGGCCAAGATTAATATAATGTAATTGTTTTCTTACTACTGACAGCTTTTCTTCAACATGTTAAAGTGTTTATATATACTATAATAAAGAATAAAAATGAGAAGATAATATCCATGTAACATCAATGGTTAAAGGTGATCTCTGTTCACATGGATATTCTCTCTTCATTTCTATTCTTTATTGTATATATTATTTCCAAGAGCTTGTGTAATAAAAATATAGTTAAATAACTAACGTCTCAGTACAAATATAAGTGCTTTCCTCAGAGCTTCTTCTTTCTCAAATCATAAGAATCTGGGTGGTGAGATTTAAAATCATTATTTTTTTCTGTTATTTTCTCATTCTCAAATTCTCGTGGTTGAGAAGTTTTAATCTTCCAATATCTCTGTCCAAATATTGTTAATTCTTTTTAATTCACACTTTTCACTTATGCTCTTGGACCTTTTAAATATCTCTATAGCTTCTCTTAGCATCTGGTCATATTGTTTAATTTTTGCCAGAATATATATTTTATTAAAGTTGATGTCATGGTTAATTAATTTAATGTGTGAATAAATAAATGGCTAATGAATTAATTTTCGTTTAACTGCCAAAATGTTTTCTTCCTTTCTTATGTTATATTTACAATCAATATGTGCAATGTATGAATGTAAACAAACTCCACATGGAATACACCATGACACTCCAAAGAAATTTTTTATTTAGGGTGTGGAAATACATAATTATTTTTTTAATATATAGTATAAATGGTGTGGATATTATTTTTCTTTAAAACATTACCAAGTTTATCAGCTACTTCCTTTACATATGGCAGAACAGTCTTAATTCACAGAGAGGAGTCCAATATATGAAGACAACAGAGATAATAATGAAGATAACTGATAGCGTTTTATTTAATTCAGAGTTTCACTTAATTCTGATCTGTAGTCTTTTAGGTAGTTGTCACATGCAATGTGGCTTAAATTAACTCATGTATGAAGATATTCTTTACAGACAAGAGCATTTCTATTCCAGTTAATTTTAGGTGAGTCAAACCATATAATAAGTATATTTCTATTCATTGTTATCCAAGTCCAGGTTTGAATCCATAATATAAGCACATTTATATCCATTGGTTATTCAGATAAAATATGTGTATGTATTTACATTGGTTATTCAGGTAAAATATAAGTATGTTTTTCCATCTGTCCAGATATCAATTTATTTTGCAAATGCATTTATTTGGTATTTCCAATTTCATAAGACATATATATATAACCTATACACATCAATAACTCTAGGTATACCATTGTACATTTAACCATGACACATTGTTTTGGTATTCTTACTACTCAGCTCCTATATATAACATGTTTTTATTCCATGTTTATATTCCTTTTCTCAGAGTTTTCAAATAATAAATAAAAATTTTAAAAAAAGATTTTCTTAATCTTTCAATGCATATAACCATTAACTTTTATTGATGTACTAATTCATATTTAAATCTTTCAATTTATTCATAATATAGTATAAATTTACTAAATACATTCATTTTGTATATTTTGCAATTTTATCTGGGTTATAAACACATTATTATAATTTAGTTAATTATAGTTATATGTAATAGCTCAATACTTCTAATTCTTCCAGGTATACTTATTTGTATATCAATAATATAAATAGTTACAAGTATTTGTTTTTATTTTATTTTAATTCAGATGTATCTGCATAGAAGAAGTTAATCATTTATGATTTACAATATTAAAATGCCTTTTGATTATAGATATTTAAGACACATATTTATAATTTATCACTAATAAAACGTATTTTCACATAGCTATAATTATTCATAATTTAATTTAAGAAAGATGTTTTTTTTTATAAACACATATAAGTATTGAATATTTCATGAAATTGTTACCTTCATTTTATCCAGTTTGCTCCTTCACTTCAGATTCCTACTGCATTTCAAAAGGAGGTCAGTTTATTTGAGTTGAATGGCATTATTTACTTTCTATGATGTTCACTCAGGTGAATCTTGGAGAATCATGGCTGTGGACAAAGAGAGGAAACTATTATGATTAGCCTTCCATTCTTATGATTTCCTAATTAATACTTTCTTTTTTCATCATTAGCAATGTGGTTGTAAATATTATATTCCAAGGTTATTAAAATCACTGGTCAACTAAACAGTTAAGCAACAAGATAAAAAAATTAATTTTTAACTCTTTCACTTTTCTTACTTTTTAACTGCTCTTGAAATCTTTAAAAAAAATCTGCTCTGAACTTCAAACTCAACTATTTATATCCTGATCTCTGGATTGATTCAACTGCATTCCCATTATATATCTGATTTGTTACACAGCTTAAATTTAAGCCCGAGTGCTTTTCTCTACTTAAGGATTGGGCCACTACTTTTGAGTGGGATAGATAAGGAATCATGAGGATTAAACCATGTTTTTCAATTTGACAACTTTGCCTTAAGCAAATATTATATTTAGTACATCATTTCAAAAATTAAAATGAACTATTTTTAATAAATGCCAGCTCTAAAATTATAAACTCAATAATGGTTTATCTTTTTTTTCTCAGTTATAGAAAATAATGATTTCCTTTTAAATTTATAAACTTTTTATTTTTATTTTTTTAAAAAAAATATAAGATCAACTTCTTTCATATACAGCTGCCTTTTTTTAGGTAGGATGATAAAATAGCTCTTAGAAAACATACACACATGAAACAGAGTTTCTGTTTCAATATTAATATTGCTAGATGTCTTCTGTAGTATTAATCTTGCTATGACTACCAGATATCTTCTTTACTTTTAATCTTGCTTTAAGATGTCTTATTTAGTACTAATCTTACTATGAGGTGTCTTCTACAATATTAATCTTGCCATGAGATTTGAATTTAATTTTAGTATTAATATTGCTATGAGATGTCTTTAGTATTATTATTGCTATGAGATGTCTTCTTTAGTATCATTCTTGCTGTATTCTTTAATGTTAATGTTGCTATGTCTACTGGATGTCTTCTTTAGTATTAATCTTGTTATGAGATGGCTTCTTTAGTATTAATCTTGCTATGTCTACCAGATGTCTTCTTTAATATTAATCTTGCAGAGATGTAGCTATGAGATGGTTTCTTTACTATTAACTTTGCAATGTCTACCAGATGTATTTTTTAGTATTAATATTACTATGAAATTTCTTTAGTATTTAATCTTGTAATTTCTTTTTTAATATTTATTTTGCTATTTCTGCAAGATATCTTCTTTAGTATTAATCTTGTTATGAGATTTGTTCTTTATTATTAATCTTGTTATGAGATGTCTTTTTTAGTATTAATCTTGCTATGAGTTATCTTTAGTATTAATCCTGCTATTTCTTTTTTAATATATTGGCTATTTCTGCTGGATATCTTCTTTAGCATCAATCTTGCTATGAGATTTGTGCTTTAATATTCTTTAGCATCAATCTTGCTATGAGATTTGTGCTTTAGTATTAATCTTGCTATGAGATGTCTTCTTTTGTATTGATCTTGCTTAGACTTCTTTAATATTAATCTTGCTATGTCTACTGCATGTTTTTAGTATTAATCTTGCTATAAGATGGCTTCTTTAGTATTAATGTTACTATGTCTACTGGATGTCTTCTTTAGTATTAATCTTGCATTGAGATTTGTTTACTATTAATATTGCAATGTCTACCGAATATCTTCTTTAAATATTAATCTTGCTACAAGATGTCTTCTTAAGTATTAGTCTTGCTATGGGATGTCTTCTTTATATCTATGGGATGTTATTTAATATTAATCTTGCTATGAGATGGCTTCTTTAGTACTAATGTTGCTATGTCTACTGGATATCTTCTTTATTATTAATTTTTCTAAAAGATGTATCTTGCTCTGTGATGTCTTGTTTAGTATTAATCTTGCCATGAGATGTCTTCTTTAGTATTAATATTTTTTATGAGATCTCTGCTTTAGTATTAATCTTGCTATGAGATGTCTTTTTTAGTATTAATCTTGCTACGAGATAGCTTTTTTAGTATTAATTTTGCTATGGGATGTGTTCTTTAGTATTAATCTTGCACTGATTAATGGATATTTTCTTTAAATATTAATCTTTTTGCAAGATGTCTTGTTTATTAGTAATCTTGCTATGAGATGTCTTTTTTAGTAGTAATCTTGCTATTTTAGTATTAATCTTGCTATGAGATGGCTTCCATAGTATTAATCTTGCTATGTCTATTGGATGTCTTCTTTAGTATTAATCTTGGTATGAGATGTCTTGTTTAGTATTCACCTTGACATGAGATGTCTTCCTTAGTATTAATCATTTTATGAGATGTATACTTTAGTATTAATCTTGCTATAAGATGTTTTCTTTAGTATTAATCTTGCTATGAGATGTATTCTTTAGTATTGATTTTGCTATGTCTTCTTTAATATCAATCTTGCTAAGACTATCAAATTTCATCTTGAGTATTAATATTGCTATGTCTACCAGATATATTTTTTTTAGTATTAATTTTGCTATGAGATGTCTTTATTACTATTAATCTCGCAGTGTCTATTGGATGTCTTTTTTAGTATTGATCTTGTTATGAGATGTCTTCTATAGTATTAATCTTGCTATGTTTATCGGATGTCTTCTTTGGTATTAATCTTGCTATGAGATGTCTTCTTTAGTATAAATCTTGCAGAGATGTTTTCTTTATTATTAATCTTGCTATGAAATGTCTTCTTTAGTATTAACCTTGCTATGCTTTCTTTAGTTTTATTTTTGCTATGACAACTAGATGTTTCTTTAATATTAATCATGCCATGAAATGTTTTCACTATTAATCTTGCTATGAGATGGAATCTTTAGTAGTAATCTGTCTTCTTTAAATATTAATCTTGTTATGAGATGTTTTCTTTAGTATTAATATGGCTATGAGATGTCTTCTTTAGTGTTAATCCTGCTTTGTCTTCTTCAGTATTGATCTTGCCATATCTATGGGATGTTTTCTGTAGTATTAATTTTGGTATGAGCTGTATCTTGCTATGAGGTGACTTCTTTAGTAATAGTCTTGTCAAGAGATGTCTTCTTTAGTATTGAACTTGCTATGAGACGTGTTCTTTAATATTAATGTTGCTATGAGATGTTTTCTTTAGTATTAATATTGTTATGTCCAACAGATATCTCCTTTAGTATTAATCTTGCTATGACTACCAGATATCTTCTTTAGTTTTAATCTTGCTATAAGATGTCTTCTTTAGTATTAATCTTGCTATGAGATGTCTTCTTCAATATTAATCTTGCCATGAGATTTGAATTTAATTTTAGTATTAATATTATGATGAGATGTCTTTAGTATTATTATTGCTATGTGATGTCTTCTTTAGTATCATTCTTGCTATGTCTTTAATGTTAATCTTGCTATGTCTACTGGATGTCTTCTTTAGTATTAGTCTTGCTATGAAATGGCTTCTGTAGTATTAATCTTGCTCTGTCTACCGGATGTCTTCTTTAATATTAATCTTCCATTGAGATGTATCTTGCTATGAGATGGATTTTTTTCTATTAACCTTGCAATGTCTACCAGGTGTATTCTTTAGTATTAATATTGCTATGAGATTTCTTTAGTACTAAACTTGTTATTTTTTTTTTAATATTTGTTTTGCTATTTCTGCAAGAAATCTTCTTTAGTATTATTCTTGCTATGAGATTTGTTCTTTATTATTAATCATGATATGAGATGTCTTCTCTAGTATTAATATTGCTATGTCTACCAGATGTCTTATTTAGTGTTAATCTTGCATTGAGATTTCTTTACTATTAATCTTGCAATGTCAACTGGATGTCTTCTTTATCATTAATCTTGCTATGAGATGGCATCTTTAGTATTAATTTTGTTATGTCTTCTTTAGTATTAATTTTGCTATGTCTACTGGATGTCTTTAGTGTTAATCTTGGTAAGCAATCTTGTTTAGTTTAAACTTGCCATGCCTTCATTGGTATTAATCTTGCTATGTCCACTGGATGTCTTTTGTATTAATCATGTTATGAGATGTCTTCTTTAGTATTACTCTTGCTATGAGATTTGTTCTTTATTATTAATGTTGCTATGAGATGTTTTCTTTAGTATTAATCTTGTTATGAGATGTATTCTTTAGTATTAATCTTGCTATGAGATGTATTCTTTAGTATTAATCTTGCAATGAGATGTCTTCATTACTATTAATATTGCAATGTGTACTGGATGTCGTTTAGTATTAATCTTGCTATGTCTACCAGATGTCTTTTTTAGTATTAATCTTGTGTCTACTGGATGACTTCTTTAGTATTAATATTGCTCTCAGATTTGTTTATTAGTAATTTTGCTATGAGATGTCTTCTTTAGGATTAGTTTTGCTAAGAAATGTCTTCTTCAGTATTAATCTTGCTGTCTTTATTAATATTAATCTTGCTATGTCAACTGGATGTCTTCTTTAGTATTAATCTTGCTATGAGATGGCTTCTGTAGTATTAAGCTTGCTGTCTACTGGATATCTTCCTTAGTATTAATCTTGCCATGATATCTTTTCTTTAGTATTAATCTTACAATGAGATGTGTTCTTTCGTATTATTATTGCTAGATGTCTTCTTTATTATTAATCTTGCTATGACTACCAGATATCTTCTTGTTTTAATCTTGCTATAATATGTCTTCTTTAGTATTAATCTTGCTATGAGATGTCTTCTTCAATATTAATCTTGCCATGAGATTTGAATTTAATTTTATATTAATATTGCTATGAAATGTCTTTAGTATTATTATTGCTATGAGATGTCTTTTTTAGTATCATTCTCGCTGTCTTCTTTAATGTTAATCATGCTATGTCTACTGGATGTCTTCTTTAGTATTAATCTTGATATGACACGGCTTCTTTAGTATTAATCTTGCTATGTCTACTGGATGTTTTTTTAATATTCATCTTGCATTGAGATGTATCTTGCTATGAGATGGTTTTTTTACTTTTAACCTTGCAATGTCTACCAGATGTATTCTTTACTATTAATATTGCTATGAAATTTCTTTAGTATTAATTTTGCTATGAGATATGTTCTTTATTATTAATCATGCTATGAGATGTCTTCTTTAGTATTAATCTTGCATTGAGATTTTTTTACTATTAATCTTGGAATGTCTATTGGATGTCTTCTTTAATATTAATCTTGTTATGAGATGGCTTCTTTAGTATTATTCTTGCAATGTCTACCATATGTCTTCTTTAGTGTTAATCTTGTTATGAGATCTCATTTAGTTTAAACTTGCTATGTCTTCTTTGGTATTAATCTTGTTATGCCTGCTGGATGTGTTTTGTATTAATTTTGCTATGAGATGTCTTCTTTAGTATTAATCTTGCTATGAAATTGCTTCTTTAGTATTAATCTTGCTAGGAAATGTATAATACTGTGAGATGGCTTCTTTAGTACTAATCTTGCTTTGACTACTGGGTGTCTTCTTTAAATAGTAATCTTGCTACGAGATGTATCTTGTGAGATGTCTTCTTTAGTATTAATCTTGCTATGAGATGTCTTCTTTAGTATTAATCTTGTTATAGATGTACTATTTTGTTCTGAAATGTCTTTAGTTTAAACTTGATGTCTTTAGTACTAATACTTGCTATGTCTACTGGATGTCTTCAGTATTAATCTTGCTATGAGATGTTTTTTATATTAATCTTGCAATGTCTACTGGATGGTTTTTTAAATATTAATCTTGTTACAAGATGTCTTCTTTATTAATAATCATGCTATGAGATGTCTTTTTAATATTAATCTTGCTATATCTACTAGATGTCTTCTTTACTATTAATCATGCTATGAGATGGCTTCTTTAGTCTTAATCTTTTTATTTCTACTGCATGTCTTCTTTAGTAATAATCTTGCTACGAGATGTATCTTGCTTTGAGATGTCTTTTTTAGTATTAATTCTTTTTATGAGATGTGCTGTTTAGTATTAAGCTTGTGATGTTTTCTCTTGCTATGAGATGTCTTCATTAGTATTAATCTTGCTATGGACTGTATTCTTATAGTATTAATCTTGCTATGACTTCTTTAATATTAAGCTTGCTACATCTATTGGATGTTTTCTTTAGTATTAATCTTGCTATGAGATGGTTTCTTTAGTATTAATCTTGATATGTCTACCACGTCTTCATTAGTATTAATCTTGCTATGAGAGGTCTTTTTTATTATTAATTTTGCACTGTTTACTTGATGTCTTCTTTTGTATTAATCTTGCTATAAGATGGATTCTTTAGTATTAATCTTGGTATGAGATGTTTTCTCTAGTATTAATCTTGCTATGAGATGTCTTGTTTAGTATTAATTTTGCTGAGATGTCTTCTTTAGTATTGATCTTGCTATGAAAGTTCTTCTATAGTATTAACCTTGCTGTTTTCTTTAGTATTAATGTTGCTATAACAACTGGATGTCTTCACTATTAATCATTTTGAGATGGATTCTTTAGTACTAATCTTGCAATAACTACAGGTTGTCTCCTTTAATAGTTAATCTTATGAGATGTCTTCTTTAGTATTAATCTTGCTGTCTTCTTTAGTATTGATCTTGCTATATCTACTGGATGTCTTCTTTAGTATTAACCTTAGTATGAGATTATCCTGCTATGAGATGTCTTCTTTAGTATTTGTCTTGTCATGTGATGTCTTCTTTAGTATTAATCTTGCTATGATATCTGTTCTTTAGTAATAATCTTCCTATGAGATGCCTTCTTTAGTATTAATCTTGTTATGAGATTTCTTGCTATGAGATGTCTCCTTTAGTATTAATCTTGCTATGAGATGTCCTCTTTAGTATTAATCTTACTATGAGATCTGTTTTATAATATAAACTTTGTTGGATGTCTTATTTAGTATTAATCTTACTATGTCTACCTGATATCGTCTTTAGTATTAATCTTGCTGTCTTCTTTAGTATTAATCTTGCTGTGTCTACTGGGTGTCTTCTTTAGTATTAATCTTGCTATGAGATGTCTTCTTTAATACTAATCTTGCCATGCGATTCGATTTTTAGTATTAATATTGCTATGAGATGTCTTCATTATTAATATTGCTATGAGATGTCATCTTTAGTATTAATCTTGCTATGACTTCTTTAATATTAATCTTGCTACGTGTACTGGATGTTGTCTTTAGTATCAATCTTGCTATAATTTGGTTTGTTTAATATTTATCCTGCTATGACTACCGGATGGCTTCTTTAGTTTTAATCTTGCATTGAGATGTATCATGCTACGAGATGTCATTTTACTATTAATCTTGCAATGTCTACCAGATGTCTTCTTTAGTATTAATATTGCCATTTTTTAAAATTAATTTTGCCATATCTATCGGATATCTTTTTTAGTAGTAACCTTGCCATGACGTTTGTTCTTTAGTGGTAATCTTGCTATGAGATGTCTGCTTTGCTAATAATCTTGCTATGTGATGTCTTCGTTAGTCTTAATCTTGCTATGTCTTCTTTAATATTAAACTTGCTATGTATACTGTAAGTCTTTTTTTAGTATTAATCTTCCTATGAGATAGCTTCTTTAGTATTAATCATGCTATGTCTACAGGATGTCTTCTTTAGTATTAATCTTGCATTGAGATTTCTTTACTATTAATCTTGCAATGTCTACTGGATGTCTTCCTTAATATTAATCTTGCTATGAGATGGCTTCTTTAGGATTAATCTGGCTATGTCTTCTTTAGTTTAACCATGCTATGTTTTTTTAGTATTAATCTTGCTATGAGATGGCTTCTTTAGTAATAATATTGCTATATCTACTGGATATTTTTTTATTATTAATCTTGCTATGAGATTTATCTTGTTGTGAGATGTCTTCCTTAGTATTAATCTTGCCATGAAATGTCTTTTTTAGTATTAATCTTTTTATGAGATCTTCTTTAGTATTAATCTTGCGATGAGATGTGTTCTTTAGTATTAATCTTGCTATGATATGTCTTCTTTAGTATTAATCTTTCTATGAGATGGCTTCTTTAGTATTAGTCTTGCTGTCTTCTATAGTATTAGTCTTGGTATCTCTACTGGATGTCTTCTTTAGTATTAATCTTGCTATGAGTTGGTTTCTTTAGTAGTATTATTGCTATTTCTAACAGATGTCTTCTTTATGGTCACTTTAATGTATATTACCACCTACATGTTATAAATATTAGTGTACAAAATCTTTCTAAGGGAAACAAACAAGGCAATGTAAATAAATAATTTTTAATATTAAAAAAAAAAAGAAAATACAGTTAAAAAAAGTAAATGCATTACAAAACATGTTATAATTTTATACTCCTTGACTTCATATTAATAAACCTTGATATGATTGTATTTATTTCCAGTTCTGCACAAATATCATTTTCAATAGCAATTAATGCCAAATTAACAAGCCGTTTTTGTGACATAGTTGTTCTCAAGTAAGTTTTAATTAATTTTAACTTAGAAAAAGAGCGTTCACCACTTGCAACACTAACAGGTAATGTTAATAATATTCTTAAAGCTATTGATAAGTTTGGCATAGATAAATTATTAGAAACTATAAAATTAAGTGTTTCGAAAGGGTTTTGAGAATTTAAAAAATCCTTTTGAAAAATATCTCGAAAAGCACATAATTCGTCGAATAAATCTGTAGCATTAATATCTTTACTGTTATCAAATTTCAAAATATTTTCTAAATCTTTGCATTTTGCTTGTAACTCGCTCTTATTAATTTCTGATATTTTATATAGAAAATTGAAATTATTATAACATGCTTCGAGGAGTTCAAAGCGTTCTGTTAAAGAATTAATCGCTACATCTAAAAGTGTAAAAAACATGTTTATTTTAAATTTTTCTTCAAGTATTTGAGGTGTTTCGTCCTGATGCTCGTAATAAAATTGACGAGTTTTTTTCCGTTGTCGAACTTCTTTGGCAGTTTTAAATTCTTTCTCTCCATCAACCTCTTCGCTAAGTTCATCTGCAATTTTGAGAATGTTTTTGAAATTTGAATCTGATCGATATTCTCGTAAAAATTTATTTAGATTTGCAATCGATTCTAAAGCAAGTGAAGCATTCATATTTACATTTTGGAGCATTTTACTGACAGGATTTATTCTATTTAATATATCATGCCAAATTATTAAAGAACAAATAAATTTGTAATCCTTAAGGTTAGTGCAGAGTGATTGAGCTTCATGTTGAATTTCTCTATTAAAAGATTCGTTGTTCATTATTTCATAGAGTGCATCATAAATTTCACCCAACTGATACCGTAGAGGCCGGATTGCATCAATTCTGCTTTCCCATCATGTTTCTGATGGTTGTTTTAGAGTTAAAGTTTTAATAAATTTTAAAAGGATTGACCACCGTTTATAAGATGATGAAAAAAAATTGTATATTTTTTGAACAATTGCAAATAAACCAATTGTATCTACATTGACTTTGGCGGCATCGTTTATGATTAAGTTTAAAGAATGAGCAGCACATGGTACGTAAAATGCACGAGGGTTTTTGGTTAAAATCAAATTTTGAAGTCCAGCCTTTTTGCCTTTCATGTTGGCCCCATTATCATACCCTTGACCACGCATGTCTTCAATGGGAATCTTCCATTTTTCCAGTTGTTCAATTATTGTTGTACATAAACCTCGTCCAGTGGAATCTGTTATATCTATGAAACCTAAAAAGTTTTCTCTAATTTTAACCGTTCCATTATTACAAAAAACGAAGCGAATAATTATGGTCATTTGTTCAGTTTTACTTGCATCTGGTGTACAATCTAAAATAATAGAATAATATTTGGATTTCTTTGTCGATAATAAAATTGTTTCCCTAATTGCTGTACTTAAAATTTCCAATAATTCATTTTGGCTATCTTTGCTCAAATAATGTACTCTATTGTTTTGATCTAGGGCCCTCTCAACATGATTTTCCATAACGGGATCAAACTTCGCAAATAATTCAATTAATTTTAAAAAATTTCCGTTATTTTTTTCGTATAATTTATTAGATGATCCGCGAAATGCTAAATTTTGACTACCAAGGAATTTGATAATTTCAATCAGCCGTTCCAAAACACTCCTCCAATGTTTCTTTTCCATTTCATATAAATTTTGAGATTGACAATCAATAGTAATTTTGTTTTTTAATCTTTTCTCAAGTTCATTCCAATTCAATAAACTTTTCATGTGAGCCATACTAGTTTCATGTCTGTGTAAAGTTGTACTTAAATTTCTCCAATTATTGTATCCTTCTATGAGGCTAGATTCAGTAGATCCAAAAACTTTGCAACAAAAGCAAAACACAGAGTTCAAAATTTCGGAATAAATAAGCCATTTTCGAAAAACTACTTCTCCGTTTTCCATTTTTCTATTATAATATACATCAGAAAATTTACGGCCATGTACATCATTCGGATATATAATATCTTTCTTTTGAACAGGCCCCATTTCTACTAAAATAACACGTAGTTTGTCATCGATTTTATTCCATTCAGCTGGATCTTCTAAATTTGTACACATTTGATATGATATTGGCACAATGACTTTGTTGTCACTTAACTGTTTCTTACTAAAATCTTGTTCAATATTTTCAACAGTTCCCTGTGAACTAGATGATGTGCACAGTTCTGGTTCTTGTTGAGTATAAGCTATTTCAGAAGCAGTTGATATTTTAAGATATTTATTAAGTGATCCACTTTGTTTTTTAATGTTTGCTATTTTTTCAGCTTGGCGTTTACGATTTTGTGCACCGGATAGTTTTTTCTTAGTTTTTGATTCCATATTACTTTTACTCATGAACGCTACTTTAAAATAATTTTCAAATGTAATAAATAAATAAATACGGACTCTAATTTATATATTTACATCATGTATCTTAATACTTAAGATTATATATCGCTAATTTAGATGTCCAACACAAATTACTTCTTGCGCCAAAATACAAAACTCTATACGCGGAGGGGAAGAAGTTGTTTAACTTGTTTACCTAAAAAAAGGCAGCTAATAAATTGGAAATATTCAGCCATTGACATTAAAAATGGTCAGGTTTTAAAATAACTCAAGTGTCCAGCTTTTTACGCTTGATTGAACATTTTAGTTTTACCATTGGCAAGATTTTCTTTTGTTATCATATATTTTTCTAATTAACACAGGTGGCCTGCCAGGCCTGATTTGCGATTTCAATAGAAAATTTCCTGGGATTATAATTATTGTTTACAAGTTCTTACTAAGATTTTAAAATTTGCGATAAACATCATAAGCAAACGTATGTAATTAATTTGCAAACCAAATTAGTATGCAGAAAAAATAGACTTTTGACAACGATTAAAATATATAAAATAAAAAGTAAACTGAAAATTATATTAAGTTTACTGGAATTATACCTATAATATATATTACATACACGTTCGAATATTTATATCAAATTATTATTTAAATAAAAAATTAGAAAATGTTTTATTTTGCAATATTATAATCGTTTCTTACGATTTCAAAATTATGTACATGATCTAATATATATATATACGCATATACATACATAAGTTCTAATTTATAATACTTTTAGTGTGTGTTTATTTATATATTTGCTAGCAGAAAGTTACTTATAGTTTACTATAAGCAGTACTATATATATATATAAACATTACAATATGAAATTTGTAATATAATAAACTTTATGTTTAGTTTATTGTTCATGATAAATAATAGATTTGATTGTTTTATATTTTTAATATTAAGCAGAGCTTGTGTGCAGGCCTGCTTGTGTGTGTCATTTAATAAGATATAATATGACTTCATATGATTTTCAATAATCTACTCTCAATAATTTTTGTAAATAAACATTTGAGAATAATATTCTTCAAATGTGAATATTTTTGTTAGTAGAGTTTTAATTTCTAGGGATGGCGCCTCCTTCTGCCAGCGCCCGCATGCCTAGCATGCGTTGCATGCCCGCTTCCGCCGGCCCTGTATGTATGTCGCAGAGATGAAGACACGATTGAACACATTTTTGGTGAATGCAGTTATTTGCAAGTTTGTAGATATTTTATTAGCTTAATTTATAAACATAAAGGCTTATTGATACATGTATTGATACAAGCAATTAAAGCGGGAGTTTTTGCTGATATTAGAAGTGCCACTTTTTTAATATATAGTTTATGAATAACTCGATGTGATATTCTTTTTAATTCTAATTCTACAGATCCTCTGAAGATTAAAATTAGAAAAATCAGAATGATAAAAGAAAGAAACAATAGAATATCATCACAAGATTTATTTATTAGCACATGGGATCTTATTAACATTTGAAGACTAGGTTGGATATTATAAATTACCTTTTTTTTTTTTTTTTAGAAAAGACATATATATATATAAAATTGTATTTTTATTCAATTTTTTTATTTACTTGTTAACACTTGGCAGATTCTACCTATAGAACTTTAATTTGCCTATTGATTTTATCATTCAATATTATGTATTTATTTATTTATTTTCTGGTTTAATAAAGTTTGATTTTGATAATAATAAAAAAAACAAGACTTCAGCCTTTCTTTGTTAAGCAAAGATATTATTATGTATATGATGTAAGCTAAAGAAATAGGTATTTGTCTTATCATGCTAATGATGTTCTAAGAACCATAATGTTGGTAATGAATACAGTAAGTATTCTATATATTAAATAGAAAATAAAATATAAATTAAACATTTTATATAAAAACAAGTTTTGACGTATATTTGTTTTTATTAATACAAATAAATTTTCCGTTCTAAAAAGAATAAAATTAAATGTTATTATAAAGCAAATATTTTATAAAATATTCAAGAGATATATTGATCTTTGTAATGTAATTTTGTAATTTTTTGTAATTTTTTTAATTATTAATGTTAGTTTGATATAAAATTTCTGCTCAAGTTCATTTTTGTAACATTTAAGAAATCAACATAAATTATAAATGTTAAGCAAACACACAGAATGACAGTAATTGGTATGTTTGATCAAAGTAATATACATTATTGTTTTGCAAATATGTAACGTTTATTTTACATGTGTGTATATATTCTAGTATTGAGATCATAGATTTATTACTAGCTTATCTAAATAATTTTCAATGATTTTTTTTTTCTGCCAAAGAATAAGAAGTACAATTTTACAAAAATTATCTACGAATAATCATTTGTAGGCTAGTTAAAAGTGAGAGCATAGAATGCACAGCAAATATTAATTTATTTATTGTTTCATTGTTAATTTAATTTATATTATATTTTGTTTATGTATTGTGATAAAAGTGAATACTGTTGTTATCAATTGTCATGGTGATCCTTGATCTCAATTTCATTTTTGCCTTTATTTTATTTTAAATTTAATGCATATCTATCAATGACAGATATTAAGATGAGTTTATAATATTAATTTATCATATTCTCTTTATTATCATCATTAGACCATTTAATATTGGTCTAATAATTTATAATATTGTTCTAATTGTAAAGTTAATTTAGCAATGTAGAGAAAAGTAACATTAATATATAACGGATAAGCAACCTGACTTTCATGACCACTCATAGTTTAAAAATATTTGTAAGTTGAAATGAATTTAATCCATTTTCATAGCATTCGTTATAGCTTCTCTTTCAAGTGCTACACACACTTTTAATTTTATTAATAGATAAAATATATTATTAAAATTTGGCTTTCCTTTCATGGGGTATCTTTATATTAGCTCTTTTCTGACCATTGCACTATATATATTTTTTAAATGCAATTAAAAACAAAGTTTAGTTACTTGGGTAGTTATATACCATTAAAGCACATGAAGTGACAGGTTAGATATATATTTCAGGTCTATCATCTATTATTGATTAAATTGTTCTTTGGAAAAATGAGTCTATAAGTTTTAATGCAATGTCAGAGATCTCTCAAGGTCCAGGGATTATGATTTCATTTGTTCACTTATTCCAGTGCCCAAACTTCTTATGAATTTCTGAGCAAAAAACTATTGTGTAATGATTTTTGTTGTTGTTGTTTTTGTTTTTTGTTGTTATTATTATTATTACCAAAATCACACTTTTCCTTATTTTTGCTGTAATATCCCATAAATACAATTTATCCAACCTGCTTCAAACACTTTTTAGCAAACTCTTTATTTGTACATATATATACACCTATGTTTCCACTGACCTGCAGTCTTCTTCAGAGCAAGTTCAGTCAAAACGTAGGTGTATATATATGTACAAATAAAGAGTTTGCTAAAAAGTGTTTGAAGCAGGTTGGATAAATTATTATTATTATTATTATTATTATTATTATTATTATTATTATTATTATTATTATTATTATTATTATTATTATTATTATTGTTGTTGTTGTTGTTGTTGTTGCTGTTATTTTGAGATATGGGGGAGATTTATCTATTTCCATAAAATATAGGTTATTTTCTTCTCTTGTTGTTACATTTTTAGAATATGGTTCTTGTATATGGAATTTCAATCTGATTAATATTCAGTCTAGAATATATAATGTTGAAAAAAGATTTAATAAATTAATAATGGGAGAATGTCAAATTGTTAAAACAGTATTGAAAGAAAGGAGAATATTGAAAGATATGATGTTGTTGAAAAAGTTGATTGATGGGGAAATTGATGTCAGTAACTCTATGTCGAAAATTGAATTGAAAGTACCTAGTCGTTTATTAAGAGAAATGCAAACTTCAAGGTTAGTAAATGTAAAAATACTTTCTTTGGTAAGTCAGTTATTAATGGATTGCAAATAGTATATAATCTAACTTTTAATAATATTGATATTTTTTGTGATCAGTTTGTTATGAATGTTAGAAAACAACTAAATTTATAATTATGAACATATATGTATATATACTCTTATGTATATATACATATATGTATATATATGGCTTTTTACCTCTGAGTTTAAGATCAAGAAACACCATGGTCTTTCTTCTCAGTGCCTGATAAGGCAGAATGAATGTTTGTGTAAATGATAAATATTTTCCCAATACATATATACAATTATGACAGACAAAAATAAAGCATGGCCCTTATTCCCAGGAGGCTGTAAAGTCACCAACCAAGGCAGCAGTTGGTGGCCGAAGGCAGAGGGTGCTAAGAATCCCCTGATTGCAGACCCAGGCTGCCATTTGATGACGACTTTTTATTTAGGTACTTACAACTGCAGATCACTTTCAAGTGAAGGAAGATTGCAAGAATTAGAAGAAGAACTCTCTTATATTAAATGGGACATTATTGGACTTTGTGAAGTTAGAAGAAAAGGTGAAGAGACAATTGATTTAAAAAGTGGACATATACTCTATTATAAAGGCACAAATATTGGAAATACAAGTGGAGTAGGATTCATTATAAATAAAAAGTGGAAGAACAATATTGTGGAGATTGATGGTGTGTCGGACAGAGTGGCAAGATTAGTTATACAACTTAATAGCAGATACCAAATGCAGATAATTCAGGTTTATGCCCCAACAAGTTCTCATAGTGATGAAGTAGTAGAAGATTTTTATATGGATGTACAAAAGGCTTTTGATCAGAGTAAACACCATTTTAAAATTGTTATGGGAGACTTTAATGCTAGAATTGGTAAAAAAATGAAAGATGAAAGTGCTGTGGGTAATTTTGGTTATGGTAATAGAAATGAGAGAGGACATAGACTTGTGGAGTTTGCAGACAAAGAAAAACTTTATATTATGAATTCTTTTTTTGAGAAAAATGTTAAAAGGAAATGGACATGGAAGCATCCAAATGAAGGTACAGCAGAATTGGATTATATTTTGACTAACAGGAAATACATATTTCAAGATTGTAATGTTCTTAATAAATTTAACACAGGAAGTGATCATCGATTAGTAAGGTGTAAGATACGTGTTAATGTAAAACTAGAGAGACAAAAATTATTAAGAAAAACAATATTTACAGTTGATATTCCTAATCTTCAGAAACATTCTAATGAATTTAAATTAGAACTTACAAATCAGTTTCAAGTATTAGTAGATTTTGAACATGATTCAGATTTGAATGAAATTAATATGAAAATAACTGATACACTTTTGAAAACTGCAACAAAGATAGCTGGTAGAAAGAAACAGCAATTGACCAATAAAATTTCTACTGAGACTAGAGAATTTATGAAGAAAAGAAGGAATATGAAGATATACAAAAATGATGCATTAAAAAGAATTGAATATCTCGAATTTTGTAAAATGGTGCGGAAAAGAGTTGAAAATGATATAAGAAAGTATAACTGTGAACTAGCAAGGAAAGCTGTAGAAGAAAATAAAAGTCTTAAGAATGTAAAACAACATTTTGGTATTGGTAGGAAATTTATATCTGCAATAAGAAAAAAAGATGGAATTATTACTAAAAGGAGAGATGACATCATGAAATTGGTAGAAGATTTTTATCAAGAATTATATAGTAATAAAGAACAAGTACCTCCTATATCTATTACATCTTCCAAATTGCCCAGAATTTTAAATGAAGAAGTGAGACATGCAATTAAATGTATGAAGAAAGGAAAGGCTCCAGGTAATGATGGAATTATAATTGATATATTAAAAGAAGCAGGTGAAGAAATAGAAAAAATTTTAGCAAAGTTATATACCAAATGTCTAAATGATAAAGATGTACCGGATGATTGGAAGAATGCAGTAATAATATTAATATTTAAAAAAGGTGATAAAGAAGATATTAGAAATTACAGACCTATCAGCCTTTTATCAGTTTTATATAAAATTTTTACCAAGATAATTACTACTCGTCTACAGAGAACATTGGATTTCCACCTACCAAGAGAACAAGCCGGATTTAAAAGTGGTTTTAGTACAGTAGATCATATCCAGGTATTGAGAGAAGTTATAGAAAGGACAAATGAATATGAGTTGCCATTATGCTTAGGATTTGTAGATTATGAAAAGGCATTTGATTCTATAAACATTTCTTCAGTGATTAAAGCATTAGATCATCAAGGTATAGATCCAGGATATTGTCATATTTTAAAGAATATTTATAAAAATGCAACAGCAACAATTAGATTACATAATGACACTGGGAAAGTCAACATTGAGAAAGGTGTAAGACAAGGTGACTCCATATCTCCAAAACTTTTTACAGCAGTGCTGCATGAAGTATTTTGTGAATTAAAATGGGAAACTAAAGGAGTGAAAGTAAATGGTGATTATTTAAGTCATTTAGATTTCGCAGATGATGTAGTTGTTTTTGCAAATAATGCTTCAGATCTGCAGGAAATGTTGCAGGAATTATCAGATGAAAGTAGGAAAGTAGGACTAAAGATAAATGTTAAAAAGACTAAAGTAATGTTTAATCGATTTGCTCAAAATATGAAAATAAAGGTTGATTATGATGAATTAGAAGAAGTTAACAGTTACAAATACCTTGGTCAGATTATTAATACAGATGGAAACATAATGGAGGAAATTAATCATAGAATTAAACTTGGTTGGAGTGCTTTTGGTAGAAATAACTTGATACTAAAAGGAAATATGCCTATGTGTTTGAAAAGGAAGGTTTTTAACAAATGTGTTTTACCAGTTCTTACTTATGGATCTGAGACTTGGACACTTAATAGAAGAGTAATTTAGAGACTTCAGAACACTCAAAGAAGTATGGAGAGATGTATGTTGGGAGTAACAAGAAGAGATCGTAAACACAATGTATGGGTAAGAGACCAAACAGGTGTTACTGACCTCATTGAAAAAAATTAAAAGATTGAAGTGGAGTTGGGCTGGACATATTGTTAGAAGAGATGATAATAGATGGACAATTGAAATTTTAAACTGGATTCCAAGAGATTGTAAAAGTCCCAGAAAGAGACCACATGTGAGATGGATGGATGAAATAAGAAAGTGTGCAGGGGAGATGTGGAGAAGAGAAGCTAAAGATCGGAGAAGATGGATTAAACTTGGAGAGACCTTCATCCTGCAGTGGATTGATAATGGTTGATAATGATGATGATGATACTCTTATGTATGTAGTTTGTATTTGCTTATAGTTTTTTTTTTTTAATAATTATTATTGTTGTTTTTTTTATTGTGTAGTTGTAAATGTTGAAATGCACATAATAAATGGATATTGAATTGAATAAAATTGAATTATTATTATCATCATCATCATCTGCGAACCTACTATGGGTGGAACGCCATGTTTTAAATGCAGCAATTTATTTTTTGGAAAACAACAAAGAATTATATGTAAAAATTGTAAAAATAAGTTTCATTTAACTTGTATAAAATCTCATTTAGTAGATTTGCCAAAAAATGTGGATGGATTACTCGATTATATATGTGAAAAATGTTTGGATTTAAATACTAATGAAATAGTTAAAATGGAGGATTGTGCTCAATTTTTAAAAACACTATCTGGGCAAATTGATTTGAAAAAAATTGAAGACTACAATAGGACAACATCGATTAGGAAAAGAAGATATTAATCTTGAAGTAGGAGATAATAGTAATAATAAATCAACCGAAGTTGATTTAGAAATTATAATACTAATTGTTTATCTTGTCAAGAAACGTCCATTTTAGTGCAAAGAATTTTAAATATTGTTACTGAATTATCTACTGAAAATAGATTATTAAAAGAAGAAAATATTAAAATGAAAAATATTTCATTGAATAAGAAAGTGTTTGATAATAGTTTGAATATAAATAAAAATGATATTATTGAAGGTAAAATTATTAATGAAAATTACATTGCTAAAAATAAAAATAGTCATGCTGGAGATTTTATTGCCGTAGATTCAGATTTCCCGCTCTTATTTAAGGAGAACGGAAATGCTGAGGAAACAATGGCTAAATCTGAAAAGTCATTAGATGTGATTAGTTCTAAAGATAACAAATCTAGTTATAAGTTAAATAAACAAAAAAATAAACTGTTTAAAGTTGATAAACAAGAAAATAAAATAAATAAATCCTCATATAATAGCATTTTGAATTCGTCTGTATCCACTGGATCTAATGAATGAGTAAAGATTTATTCTCAAGATAAGACGTTAAATAAGTCATATGCTTCTTGTTTAAAAGATAATACTATTTAAAACAATTAAGGCTTTAAAACTGTAGTTTATTAAAAAAAAATAAACAAAAAAATGTTAAAAAATCTAAATATTTCATGTTTTAAAAGCGGTTAAAATTAAAATGAAATTTAAAAAGTTCTTGAGAAGAATGAATAATGAAACTACTGCACAAAATATTATTGAATATTTAAAAAATACGTTGCATATTAATACTATATGTTATAAATTAAATACTAAATCCAAAAAATATTCTTCTTTTTTGTCTGTATATGAATGTTATATAGATAAAGTGAATACAGGAGATATTTGGCCTGATCGGGCTATTATATTACCTTTCTATGGAAACTTGAAATCTTTGAGAGGTGATGCTGATGACATCGTACAGGATGATATAGCATTAAATTATAATAATGATGCTGAAAAAGTAAATGAAAATATTTTACTGGATGATTATGATAGTGAGAATAGTAGGCAAGCAAAAGATATAAGTTTACAAAAGACTTCTATTAAGTTATGTAATAAATAGCAATCATTGCATTGTTATTATCAAAATGTACGTGGACTTAGAACTAAGACAATTGAGTTCAAGTCTGAACTGTTATTTTATGAATATGATATTATTATTTTAACTGAGACTTGGTTAAATGATGGTATTAAAAATCTAAATATATTTGATAATAGGTACTGCTTATGTAGATGTGCTAGAAAATATGTAAATGAAACGAGGTTGTGGTACATTGATTGGAGTTCAAAAATGTATTAAGCATACTCAAATTATTATTATTAATGATGATAATATTGAATTCTGGTGGGTTGAAATAGATCTAAGAAGTAAAAAGAAAATATTATTGGGTACTGTATATTTTAGACCTACTCTCTTATATAATGAAATGGATACAAGGTTGAATATATTTTAGTGAAATACAAATATGATGTTATTATAGTGGGTGATTGTCAATGAACCGGATTGTTTGATTTGTAGTAATAAGGCTGTTAATAAAAATAACAAACTATTTAGAATTTTTTTTTTTTTGTTGAATTAATCAAATTAACTCAGTTTAATAGGTTTACTAATGATAAAGGTAAAATACTTTATCTAATATTTAGTACCAATGATATTTAAAAATGTAATTTGGCAGATCAGGCTCTTATATCTCCTGATTCTTATCACCCATTTTTGGAATTTATAATAGATAGATGATATGAGCATGTAAAATCTGTTAATAGTATGTACAAAGATTATAGACATGGTAATTATTATGGTCTATATAAAGCTTTGGAAAATACTGATTGGAGTGTAATTTTTGTAAAAAATGATCCAAATGAAGCTGTAAGTAAGTTATTGATATAATTCAAAATTGTTTGGATCATTATATTCCTGTTCAATGTTCATAACATATTAATAAATATCCTAAATGTTTCTCTAAGGAATTATATAAGGGACTTAATAGGAAACATAAATATCCTAGTGATTTTTGTAAACAAATTTTGTTAAGTTCCAAATCCCTTTTATGTCATGTAGTTACAATTGAACAAAAATTAGATAATTTATCTAAAGAAAATTTATTTTTAAAAGAAGCACTAATAAATTTGACTGAGCAAAAAAAATTTAATCAAGTAAAACTTGAAACTGATAAAACTGATACTAATATCATAAAAAGTATTGTTAAGCCAGGAATGAAGCCTAGTGACAATAAAGTTAAAGAGAATAAACCTCAAATACTTAAAAACAAGGGAAAATATAGTAAGCAAGTTGGCAATGATAAATCTACTAATAATAAAACTAATGTAATTTCTTCTGACATAGATGGAAAATCTTATAAATATAATATCCATTCTGATGTTAATACTAAAAAATTTAAAATACATAATAATGAGAATAATAATGACTCAAACCTGTACTGATGTCGTAACATCAATAGATAATGATAAGAGTAATAATAATAAAAATGATAATGATAATGGAAATAAAATTAAAAATATACAGAAAAATAATTCTGATACAGATACCAAATTAATGATACAGAATGAAGAAATTAAAGATACTAATGATGGTTTTATTACAGTATCATATAAAAAAAACTAATAGAAAGAAAGCAAATAAAATAACCATAATGGGTATTCAAAAAAATCATAATCTTTTGGCTGTAAAATTGAGAATAATTTATAAAAAAAAATTTCTTATAAGAATTTATATAGCAATGAATGAGAAAGATATTATTAATCATCTAATGGATAAACTTAATACTTCAGTTGTTATAAAATACCATCTGAAAATAAAAAATATGCATCTTTTTACATTTCAGTAGATAAACAATATGTAGAACATATGATGAACCCAGAGCTTTGGCCCTGTGGATCTGTATTACTTCCTTTTTATGGAAGATTATATAAATCAAATTTTTTGAATGAAAATGATATTACCAAAGAGGTAAATGACAAACAAATTAGACACGATAAAGTATTACAATTACAATATGTACATTCTGAACAAATTAGTATTGATGAATAATAAACTATTAACTATTTACTTACAAAATGTAAGAGGATTACGAACAAAGTTATGTAAAATTAAGCATAAAATTTTAACAAAAGAATATGACATTATTTGTTTAACAAAGACATGGTTAAAGGAAGATATATATAATGAATACTTAATAGATGATAGATATAATGGTTTTAGAAATGATAGACCAATATTTATAGCTACAAGATATGGAGGTGTATTAGTTGCTTTTAGAAAATATATTAATTGTAAATGTTTACATATTCCAGATTTTGTATTTGATGCAATATGGATTGAAATTGAATTAAATAATTCTAAATTGTTATTGGAAAATGTATATATTCCACCTAATGTTTTACAAAAATATTTGAAATCAAGTTTAAAAGCATTAGAATCATTTCTAGTTTCATATGAGCATAAAATATTAATTATGGGAGATTATATTATATTATATTATATTATTGTAATGATATATAAATATGTCGTTACATTAATTTAAAATAAAAACTTAAAAGTTCGCAAATAAAAGGAAAAAACTAAACGCTAAAATTAAAATGTTTGTTAAACATATATATATATTCGCACAGATGCTAAACTTTAAAAATATTTTTTTCATAAACAAAAAAAAAAAAGTATTTGAACGTATTTTTTTTAATAAAAAAATACAAGATTGAAATATAAAAATATTTTAATAAAAAAATAACGTAAGTTAAAATAAAAACAGGTATTAATTAATTCCTGTAATCTATAAATGGAAATGATTGTTTATTAATTATCTAAAAGCTGTTTAATTAAAAAGTCAGATGAAAAGTTAGATAAGAGAAGAAAGAGATTTTAGCTTGACCAGTGGAAGCAAATAAAGGCCCGGACCATAACGAAAAAACAGAACAGTGACGTTTTTGTTCATGGAATCCATAGGAGGACTATAAAAAGAAAAAATATTGAGTTCCAGTCAGTTTTCCAACTTGATTTTGGTGAGTCGAGCGACAAGACGCACTTGCCGTCCTCACTCATTTATTTTAAAAATGCAAAGACTGTGATACCAGAACAGAACCAGCTAATGCTACCTCCAAAATATCAGACCGGTCTTCCAGGAAAGTCTCCGTGGGAATTGCCAACGGGAACATGGACTCTTCTACCATAAGCTATATGAAATGAACAATTATTGAAATCAATTAAGAACTTTCGTCAAGTTTTACAAATTAATAAACAAGCCAACTTAAATGTTAAAACGGACTCTTATCTGACTTTTGTAAGTTTTTAAATCAAATTAATAATGTTTAATTTTATATGTTTTCCGATTGATAAAAATCATTTCCATTTTTTTTCTTTCTTATTGTATAAATTGTTTATTGTTTAAATTTTAAATGATGAAATTTAGGTTGGGTATAGACGTTGCATAGATTCGTTAGCGGTTGATAATGTTGTGGTTTTCACATTCGATTAGAATATATGGGTCAACGATATCACTGCAAGCATCTTACGATGAATGCTAATGGGATTTGTATATTCCCTATGCAAGTGACGTTTATCGATGACTTTGTATTTTGATCGGTTGTGTTTAATTTGGAATGTTTTTGACCGTGGAATCTGTGCAGCTGATCTGTACTCAACATTTTAAAACAAATTTTATAAAATGCATTTGTGCGAACGTATTTAAATGTTAAATTTAAGTCGGGCGTGAATGGCTATATAGATTTGTAAAGTTATATTAGGGGAGGGTAATCTTAGGTTATTTGTGTCGTTGTTGAATTGGGTCAATGGATTGGATATATTTGTGTAATTAGTAGATGTAGTATAAGTTTCGCTACGTGCAGAATCGCTGAATACACCGCACCAACCCTTTGCCTATGGATGGGATTGTAAGTCGGCAAAAAGGATCGCGGTCCCTTCCTATGGAGTTTTTATTTTATTGTTCTTCTTGCTATACAGACGTCATATTCCTGTATTGGACAAGAGTCAATGTTTTCTCTAACTATACTGTTCAGATGTCCATTCCTGACAGTATAGTATATTTGTGCTGTTGTATTTTCATGCTACATTGAATACATAAATGTATCAGATGGATTGATGCCAGTTTGACTGCGAATTTTAGCCTAAGGTTAAATAGGGATAGAATGTTTTATTTTCAAATGCAAATCTATGTAGTCTATTCATACTTGACCATCTAAATAAAATATTAAACTCATTGAAATTTATGTAAATGTACAATTAAAGAGTAATATAAAAATCTAAAAATGTTAAACCTATTCCTCGAATTTAGAATGATTTTATATGTGCGTAAATAAATATTTTTATGTGTTAATTTCTGGCAGTGGCTTTTATTCTTTTATATTTAAGATATAAAATTTATAGATTTTTATCTCTGCGTCTCCGCTGAGCTAGTGACTTGGGCTAACGATCGGAATATTTAAATAAAGTGGAATCTTAACAGCGCGTATCTGCCTACTCTATAAATTTTTCTAGGCTCAAATGCCTAGATGGCGCCCTGGTAGTTGCAGATATTGTTTTTGCGGTTAGATTCGATCTTCACTTTCATTTCGATCGTTATAATTGGCATCCCAAGTGTGGCCTTACCTCAGAGATTGACCCTGAGAAGGGGAATTGATGATGATGAAATTTTCTATCTTTAATAAATCACGAGTGCCCTGAGAATTTTAAAAGTAAATCATGCCAGTAAGATTTTTCTTTAAAAATGAGTATATATATTTGTGTATTAACGCAATGTTATAGTCCGATATTAATAAACCACGAGTACCTTGAAAATGAAGCCCGTAATAATTTTTCTGAAATGAGTATAGATATATGTTTTGTATTAACGTAAAGTTATAGTTTAAATTTTGTGTAAAAAGGTACTGCCAGTAAGAAAAATTGCGCATATGTAAAGAGAAATACGAGGAATAAAAACTAATAAATAAAACGTAATAATAAATCTAAATCATATTTTTTTTTTTTTTAAAAAGTCTTGTTAAATTAAAATCTAATCGTTCAAACTTGCCTAAGTAATAGTTAAAGGTAGGAGAAATGAAACTTGGAAGGGAGGGGGCAGAAATTTAGCTGGTAGTAAGGAATCATCAGTCAACTTTTTTTTTTATCATTATATTTGTAATTACTGTTTTGTCTTTTAAAAAAAAAAGTTTTGTCCTTTTGAAATTTCATATATAACAAATTTGTGTAACGTAATTACTAACACTAAGTAAATTCTTTTTTTTTTTTTTTAATGTTTTTGTTTTTTGAGGAAGTTTACTGATATGTAACGATATATAAATATGTCGTTACATTAATTTAAAATAAAAACTTAAAAGTTCGCAAATAAAAGGAAAAAACTAAACGCTAAAATTAAAATGTTTGTTAAACATATATATATATTCGCACAGATGCTAAACTTTAAAAATATTTTTTTCATAAACAAAAAAAAAAAAAGTATTTGAACGTATTTTTTTTAATAAAAAAATACAAGATTGAAATATAAAAATATTTTAATAAAAAAATAACGTAAGTTAAAATAAAAACAGGTATTAATTAATTCCTGTAATCTATAAATGGAAATGATTGTTTATTAATTATCTAAAAGCTGTTTAATTAAAAAGTCAGATGAAAAGTTAGATAAGAGAAGAAAGAGATTTTAGCTTGACCAATGGAAGCAAATAAAGGCCCGGACCATAACGAAAAAACAGAACAGTGACGTTTTTGTTCATGGAATCCATAGGAGGACTATAAAAAGAAAAAATATTGAGTTCCAGTCAGTTTTCCAACTTGATTTTGGTGAGTCGAGCGACAAGACGCACTTGCCGTCCTCACTCATTTATTTTAAAAATGCAAAGACTGTGATACCAGAACAGAACCAGCTAATGCTACCTCCAAAATATCAGACCGGTCTTCCAGGAAAGTCTCCGTGGGAATTGCCAATGGGAACATGGACTCTTCTACCATAAGCTATATGAAATGAACAATTATTGAAATCAATTAAGAACTTTCGTCAAGTTTTACAAATTAATAAACAAGCCAACTTAAATGTTAAAACGGACTCTTATCTGACTTTTGTAAGTTTTTAAATCAAATTAATAATGTTTAATTTTATATGTTTTCCGATTGATAAAAATCATTTCCATTTTTTTTCTTTCTTATTGTATAAATTGTTTATTGTTTAAATTTTAAATGATGAAATTTAGGTTGGGTATAGACGTTGCATAGATTCGTTAGCGGTTGATAATGTTGTGGTTTTCACATTCGATTAGAATATATGGGTCAACGATATCACTGCAAGCATCTTACGATGAATGCTAATGGGATTTGTATATTCCCTATGCAAGTGACGTTTATCGATGACTTTGTATTTTGATCGGTTGTGTTTAATTTGGAATGTTTTTGACCGTGGAATCTGTGCAGCTGATCTGTACTCAACATTTTAAAACAAATTTTATAAAATGCATTTGTGCGAACGTATTTAAATGTTAAATTTAAGTCGGGCGTGAATGGCTATATAGATTTGTAAAGTTATATTAGGGGAGGGTAATCTTAGGTTATTTGTGTCGTTGTTGAATTGGGTCAATGGATTGGATATATTTGTGTAATTAGTAGATGTAGTATAAGTTTCGCTACGTGCAGAATCGCTGAATACACCGCACCAACTCTTTGCCTATGGATGGGATTGTAAGTCGGCAAAAAGGATCGCGGTCCCTTCCTATGGAGTTTTTATTTTATTGTTCTTCTTGCTATACAGACGTCATATTCCTGTATTGGACAAGAGTCAATGTTTTCTCTTCAACTATCCTGTTCAGATGTCAATTCCTGACAGTATAGTATATTTGTGCTGTTGTATTTTCATGCTACATTGAATACATAAATGTATCAGATGGATTGATGCCAGTTTGACTGCGAAATTTTAGCCTAAGGTTAAATAGGGATAGAATGTTTTATTTTCAAATGCAAATCTATGTAGTCTATTCATACTTGACCATCTAAATAAAATATTAAACTCATTGAAATTTATGTAAATGTACAATTAAAGAGTAATATAAAAATCTAAAAATGTTAAACCTATTCCTCGAATTTAGAATGATTTTATATGTGCGTAAATAAATATTTTTATGTGTTAATTTCTGGCAGTGGCTTTTATTCTTTTATATTTAAGATATAAAATTTATAGATTTTTATCTCTGCGTCTCCGCTGAGCTAGTGACTTGGGCTAACGATCGGAATATTTAAATAAAGTGGAATCTTAACAGCGCGTATCTGCCTACTTTATAAATTTTTCTAGGCTCAAATGCCTAGATGGCGCCCTGGTAGTTGCAGATATTGTTTTTGCGGTTAGATTCGATCTTCACTTTCATTTCGATCGTTATA